>OX030952.1:136188199-136521607 GCA_943735915.1 Pherbina coryleti
TTTAATTTCGGCTCTACAAAAGGGACAACCCTGCAAAAAACAACAAAAAAAATTAAATACAGTTTAAACATTGGTAAGTAATCAATATTCACACCTGTCCTTCCGAGTCCACTTGCCATGAAGTGAGGCATGGAGTGCATAACAAATGACCACACGGCTCGATTCGGATGTCCTTGTCGTTTTCGGCACAAATCTTGCAAAGTTGAAATGTGCTTCCTGTTGGAGAGAATAAAGACAATTAAGATGTTTTGTAGCGAATAGTTCCGAGCAACAAACCCATTTCGCAGTAAAGCTCATATTGCTCTTGAGTAACAGTTATGTGGTCCTCGGTTGGACTCTGCACTGCTGATGATAGGTCCGGGTTGTATGGCTGTCCATCAGGATAGAGGTAGAAGCCCTCCCTGACAATAACAAATAGTAATTAGTTACAAAAATTTACAAGCAAGCACCACAGAAGTCTACCTGTGTCCGTCCAAAAGTGCCTGACACAAGGACTTATTCTGCGGAATAGTTTGAAGTATTTCGCCATCAGCGGTGACATAGCCTATGGCCCATTGACCGAGACGAGTGCAAGACAGTCTGTTTAGAAAGGATAAATTAAAATATTATTACTTAAAAAGATATGAGGTAGATACCTGAAGACATAACTTCCTGCTTTGGTAATGTAACGTTGTAAGCGTGCTTTGACTTCATCGTAAGTCAAAAAAGCTACATAGCCCGGATGAGTGACGGCAAGAATTTGCCAGTTTCTCAAAAGAGTCACCCACGGTTGAAACAGTCGTGTAAATACATCAAATTCAAAATTAGAAATGTAATCGTTGCAAGTCAGATCAATGGTTGTTTTCAATGCCATGGCTTCGAGCCCTGAGGATATTGGATGCACTTTATTCAGCTCCTGCCTAAATATTTTCCAAGGGACTAGAGTACTGTAACGAAAATAGAAATTAAGAGTGGTTGTAAGCCTTTTCCTTAAGATAATTATTTTATTTTCAACGAGAAATGAAACAATATAACAAAATTTTATTCCAAAAATAATATATTTTAGGGTTCTTGAAGTAGGTCTCAAAGTAAAAAATTAAATCATCCCATAAATCGTATAGAAACCATACACCTCTTAGAAAATAAAATGAGACCTCAAAATATATAAAAAATGCTCGTACTGCTCAAATACAAAATAGAGCCCAAATAAACAATGAATTCAAGGCATAATTGTAGTTTAGAGCCCATGCTTAAATATTTTTTTTCTAATTTTTATAATATGTATATGCGCCTCCTAAGCCTAATGGTGCAAAAAAAAAAGGTCGGTCTCGAATGGTTTAGGAGATAAAAATCGGGAAAGTTTCAAAATTCAGTGCAAATTTCCAAGTGCGTGGAAGAGGGCCCAAGCCCAAATATTTTTTTCTTAATTTTATTATATGTATATGGTGCTCCTAAGCCTAATGGTGCAACAAAATTTTGTCGGTCTCTAATGGTTTCGGAGATAAAAATCGGGAAAATTTAAAAATTCACCGCAAATTTCTAAGTGCGTGGAAGGTAATTTGCCCTTTTACATAATAATACATTATTATTTTTATCTCCGAAACCATTCGAAACCGACAAAATTTTATTGCACCATTAGGCTTTGGAAGACCAGATACATATAATAAAAATAAGAAATAAAATATTTGGTCTTGGGCCCTCTTCCACGCACTTGGCAATTTGCACTGAATTTTGAAACTTTCCCGATTTTTATCTCCTAAACCATTCAAGACCGACCTTTTTTAGTTGCACCATTAGGCTTAGGAGGCGCATACACATATTATAAAAATTAGAAAAAAAATATTTAAGCATGGGCTCTAAAGTACAATTATTCCGAATTCAACACGTAAAAGAAATTCGTAGATGTGCAATTTCGTTTTCGTTTTCGTTTTGAATTCGTACGATTTCAATCACATGCCTGTATATTTGAATAATTTAAAATTTTCTCACAGGGATTCAATTTCAGTATCTTTTTTTTTTAATCATGCGATTTGACCCCGTTAGCCCCTTAAGGTGAATATCGTCAGAGCCATTTATCCTGCGAGCAAGCCGTGGCAACCACGTGAATGAAATCGTTTTTAGCAAATAATGGAAAAGTTTGATCGTTCTAAGGCAATCATTAACCAAAATAAATTGAACCTTGTTCAATTTATTTCATCTTTATAATTATAATTTCATAATAAGTTTCGACCACTATCTACAATTAAGTATTGAAACCAACTGCAAATATTTATCACTGAATCGAATAAGTCAAATTCTTTTCATCATGCTTTAGCTAAAGATTGTTTTGTTTAAAAAATATGATTTAATGTTTAGTGGAAAATTTTATATATTAAACGAATAAAGTAACTGACTAGGAATTAAGAAATTTTCAAGCTATTTTAATCATACAAAATTAAATAGAAAGTGAAGGGGAAATAATATTTGAACATTTTTGTTTCACCTATTTCCAAAGTTTAGCTTCCAAAAGTCGGCGGCATCTGATTTTGTGATTCGAAACTGATCACCTGCAAAAACACCGTTTGGGAAGATGGCTTTCAATTCACTGAGCATATGTGAAAACACTAGACTGAGTTTTGTAAGATTTCGACGATAGTGGGAGCTCTCATCAAACATTTTTTCTTTGCCTTCTTTAAACAGCTTGATGGCTTGCTTACACTTTCGTATAAGATTGTTGATGAAAACATTAAAATGCTCGTTGGTATGAAGGATATGCATCTGATCCTCGTTCTTCGAATAAATGAGACGCAGGCGTTGGTAAGTGTCTGGAAGAATGTCTAGTATGAAGGGTGGGCTGTTCTTAAGGTTCATCTTTGGTTGCTGACATAGCTTGACCACCTTGTCCATCAGCTTCCACGTTTTCTCTAGCGTTTTTTTATCTGTGGATAGTCTTTGCGGACCACATGCATCCGAAAAAGCTCCATGAAGTTTCGAAAATATTGAAGTGATATTTTTTGATTGTTGAATTCGACTGGTGCGATTTGTCGCCATTTTTTCTATCGCTCTGTCTGTCTGTCTGTCTGCTGCTGTCAGCCAGGCAGTCCTGTGCTCAACGGCGATAATCTGTTTTTGATTTGCTATTCTATGTTCTCAGTTATCTTCATTAGTAAATGGAAAACATATATCACAAAGCAGCGTGCGAAAACTATTAATTCATTAAATAATTTATTAATTTCTTATTCGCGTAGATAATCGTAGATGTATTCTTAAGTTTTTTCAATGGAAAACAATTATTTTCTTTAATCGTAGCAGAACGATAATCCATCTATCGTACCTTTTCTTCCGCTTTCATCCACAGCCTTCGGCTAGAGTGAGTTCGATATATTTTCGATTGCTTGAAATACTGCCACCTTGTAAGAAATTTGGAAATTTACTTATGTCAGGATACAAGTTGTAATGTCGAGGCCATTTTTAGAATTAAGTTATAATCTCTAAAGTTTGATGATCATTTTGATAAATGATCGAATTTACGAATTCAGGCTAAAATCTAAATGAGACGTATATGTGCTGTATATGAGTGTCTTATCTGGTTAAGAAATAATATATAGAATTTGGCTAAACCTAGGTGATCATACGTAACCCGGTCTTTTCACATTCTTTTTTTTTTTGTTTGAGTTGTTTTATTGAGATCAAAACTCAAAATTACAATAGGAGTATTCACACCGAACTCGTTATTTTGTTATTTGGTTAGTTGTTACTTCGTTAAATTTGTTAACTGCGAACACACCCTTTTGTTTAATCTCGTTAGCCTGGTAATTATAGTTGAATAACAGCTGATTTTGCTTTTCGTAAATTACAATTGCTGACAATTTATACGTAAAAAGTGGAAAGAAAAGAGAAAAAAATTAATTTTTTTATGAAATACTTACTTTTCAACAAAAACTTCAATTTAATATACGTTGGGTTTTATTTTTAATGCATTTAAATTTCATGCAATTAAAAATATGGAATAGCTGTTCGTATTTTGCAAACTAACGAAAAAATTATCAGGGTTGCTAAGTTGTTACTTTGTTACTCTGTAGTTCGATAGTTCGATACTTTTACAAAAAACAAAATGCATGTAAAAAAGTAACAAACTAACGAGCTCGGTGTGTATACCCCTAATAACATAAATAGGTCTGTTTCCGTACTTTACACTGCGTAAGATTTGTGTAAAACGTGTGCTAGAGAGTAAAAACGAAATGTGAGAATAGTTGCAAAAGTACGGAAACAGCTTCTAGTAAGTTTCGAGCACAAAACAGCTGATATTGACTGCAGACGGCAGCACAAAATTTCAAACACTTTCACTCAAATTATTAAAAGCCATTTTTAATGCAAAACTGAACAATTACTTAATTTTTATTTATTATTATTTATTTATTGTACTTAAATTTCTTTTTAGGCACACAATTTGTGCATTTATTTATCGCAAAACATAAACAATTATGAAATGTAATTTGACATTTGCTTCTTCTTATTGATGCTTATTCTTCTTGATGCTTGTTCTTACTTTACTCGAAGTCTCGAGTTCTAGCACTCTCTGTGCACTTTGTGTGCTCAAGAGAGCGATTTTATGCTTGTTCTTCTTCTCCCATTTTAAGCACAGAAAGTACGGAAACAGAAAATACCGTCCCACAAGTTACACAGTGTGCGTACGGAAACAGACCTAATATATGCCAGGTGGTAATCAAAGAGAACCTTGTCATGGCCAACGAATACAAATTTAATTCAGAGTGTTATAATGATATAATAACGATAACATTACTTGTAAAATTAAATAAAAAACCAAATTTAATTATTAGTAAGGAACACATTTGACATATGAATTAATATAATTACAGAAATAAACTGGTGTTGTATACCAGCCCAGGACGATTATCGTACTTGGTGTTAAAATTTTTTAATTCATCATTAATAATCAAATTACCAGCATTATGCTGATCTAAAAGGATTGGCATGCAATTATAGGTCTGGTTCTTTCCAAATCCACGCAACAAAGAACTAAACTTAACACCATAAAAATTTAAATATTTGTAATAAAAACTTACATGCGAGTGAGCTGCAAACCGATCAATTCTCATGCACGAAGAGGTATCATATATTTTAGAAACGCGAATATGTTTGAAGGAACCACGAGCACGCCTAATATTTGCAGTGGATCTAAGACAACCGCTCTCGAATACTCTTACTAATTCCATCTGATGGCTAGACAGCTGAGGCGGACGACACCAAACAGGAGAAGCGTACATGAGTTTTGGCCGGATATAGAGCTTGTACATATTGGTTTTGATTTTGGTATTAATTTAAGAGTTTTTAAAAATCCGATTTAGGTGAAATTTAGCCTTTTTAGCATTAGATAATCTTATTTTAATATGTTTAGTAAACCGATTATAAGTTTGTAATTGCATGCCAAGGAGTCTAATATCATTTCTAACTGGCAATAAGAGCACACTTTTTTAACAAATTTGTCATATTCCGTATTGATTTTCTAATTTTGGATTTGTGTCACGAACTAGACCCATAATGTGGATAAGTTCAGTCTTGTTATTATTTAGAACTAATTTCCAATTTTTTAAATGATTTAAAATCTTTACAAGAAAAATATTTACTAAGTTTTGAGTTTGGGCTGGGTCTTTATTGACCACGTGAAGCGTGGTGTCATCAGCAAGTTGCATTAACTTAATAGTGATATGTAAAGGAATATCATACACATACATAATATATAATAATATATAATATATAATAGGCTCAAGGCTCTGTGCAGCTCCAGCGACCATTTTAAAGCTCTTAGACAAATGTCCATTTAATCGAACGTGAAAAGTTCTGTAACTTAGCGTTGATTTTATAATCTTAACTAGTAAGAAATGATCTTCGACTGGGCCGAAGTGAAAATACCCCCACGGCCGAACCAAAGTATATTCAAAGTCTCACGCAGTGCATAGAATGTTTATTTGTAAAAACATTTTCTTCATAGTTTTTACAGAAAATATTCGCTTTTGTTTTTGATAAAGTCACTTTGTATTGGAGGAGGGTGTGGGTTTCACTCGATTTGGTTGAATTTCATACACAAAATACGTGTTATATATCAAAGTTCATATGTAAAATTGCAGGTCCATATATTAATTTTTGTGGAATTCCAAAACTTAAAAGGGGTATATTAATTTTGTCACTCCGTTTGTAACGCCCATAAGGAGGCGTGACAGGTATAGAAAAGTATATATATTCTTGATCAGCATCACCATCCGAATCGATTAAGCCATGTCCGTCTGTCTGTCTGTCTGTGATCACAATTACAGCAGTAATTTTCAAGCTTTCATCACGATATTCAATAATTAAGCTTGTATCTAAAAAATAAAGATCAAGTTCGAAAATGAGTCAAATTGGACGAAAACCACGCCTACCTCCCATACAAAGTGCCTTTACCAAAAGGGTAAAAACTCTTAGAATTCCACAAAAATGAATATATGGGTTTGAACTTTTGCATATTAGGTTTGATATATAACACGGCTCCGTGGCGTAGTTGGTTAAAGTGCGTGGCCGCTATGTCAAAGAACTTTGGAGACCCAGGTTCGAACCCCAGCAGCGACAGAAAATTATTTGAATTAAAATAATTTTTCTGTACGGCCGCCACCTCTCTGCAGACAATGGCAAACCTCAGAGAGTATTCAAAATGCCATGTAAAGCTTCTTGAGAACGAGAACATTCTGTTCATCGCCGTTCGGAGTCGGCGTTAAGCATGTAGGTCCGGTTCTCGGTCAATTGTGTACAAACTTAATAACACGCACAACACAATTGATCATAAGAAGCTAGGTCAAAGTCCTTTCAAGGGCTGAAATGGCCAGTTATTTATTTTATTTATTTTATATAACACGGCTCAGTGAATAAAGGCCTAACGAACTAATGCCTAATTTTTCAAAATGAAAGAATGCCTAAACAAGAACGCCTAAGAAGAAAGTGAAAGAACGTCTAACTTTTAAAATGAAGGAAAGTCTAATTTTAAAAATGAAAGAAAGTATAAATTGTTAGGGTTTCTTTCATTATGAATTAACACCTAATGAAAGAAAACCTAACAACTGGAATTAAAATGCTGAAAATATATTTTCACCTTAAAAAAAAAAAACAAACAATAACAAATTAAAAATCAATTACTTTTATAACTTTAAAAACTAATAATTTTCTATTTAACGGAATGTTTACAAGGTAGTGTATGCATTTTGTAAAAGGGAAAATCAATTGTTTTTATAATTTTAAAAACTAATAATTTTCCCTTTTACAGAATGTTTACAAGATAGTGTATGCATTTTGTAAAAGGGAAAATCAATTGCTTTTATAATTTTAAAAACTAATAATTTTCCCTTTTACAGAATGTTTACAAGATAGTGTATGCATTTTGTAAAAGGGAAAATTAATACCATTATTTTAACATTTTGTAAAAGGGAACTTACCTGAATAAAAATCACACTTTTAGCAAAATGAAAAATCGCCTAACATTAATGAAAGAAAGCCTAACAATCAAAAATGAATAAATATCTAATTAGGCGTTTTTTCATTTTTGATTCTTAGGCTTTCTTTCATTATGAAAAATCACCTAACAATTTTAATGAAATAAATATTAGACATTCTTTCATAATGAACAACCGCCTAATTCCTATATAATTTTTTGTTGCAATTTTTAGGCATTATTTCATTTTTTTTTTTAGGCGTTAGTTCGTTAGGCCTTTATTCACTGAGCCATATAACACGTATTTTGTGTATGAAATTCAACCAAATCGAATGAAACCCACACCAACCTCCCATAGAAAGTGACTTTATCAAAAAACAACATCACAAACCCCACTCGTTCAGTGTTCAGCACATTTTCCAGCGAACTTTACAAAAACAAATACATGCAATGCCAAAATAAAAAACGCACACTTGATGATGTCGATGCTCGAAGCACAAGTGACGCTTGTCCCGTTACTTGTGTGTCGAGTAATTTTTCATGCAAGTATTGTTATTGTAATAGACATTAAGGGCCAGTTTTTCAGTGCGGGTTTAAACTCTAGTCAAATTAAACCGAGCTTAACTCACCAAAAAGGGACGTTAAAATTCGGTTTAACTAGATATTGTTGCATTCGTTTAAGTTGAATTGACTTAAATTATCATATAATGTGTTTTTATTTTGCTTAAACCGAGTTTAAACGTCCAATTTTGGTGAGTTTACCTCGGTTTAATTTGACTAGAGTTTAAACCAGCACTTAAAAACTGGTCCTAAGACGGCAGTGGACTTCATGATATGTAATTTTATTGCATTGTAATTGTTTTTGTTTTTTTTTTTTGTTTGATTTTTTGTCAAAAACAACGATGAGCAACATTTTGTGTTTGTTTTGTTTTTTTAAGCATTGGCCCGCGCTTAAAATTTCTTGAGCCCCACTGATTTAAACCCTCGTTTATATCGGCCTGCAATCTAGCGAGAGCGTGGTTTGTGGAGTGTCCACCAAGAAACCCAAATTGATTTTAATATAGGTGCAAAGAATCGCGATGTTGATTTAGTCTGATTGCTAGAATCCGTTCAAAAATTTTTGCGATACAGCATAGAATAAAAATCGGTCGCCAGTTTTCTGATAGAGAAGCGATTTTGCCAGGTTTAAGAATAGGTGTAATAACAGCATATTGCCAGCATCTTGGAAAATAAGATATAGCAAGTAGATGATTAAAGAAAATAGTTAAGATCGAAAAGATCTGTACATCAAATTTTTTGATGATAGAGTAAAAGGGCTTACACATCGGCGAATCTGTTCGTCGAACAACATGGAGGCGCGAACGTGTGTGAAAAAGCTAGCGTTCAAATTGAACGAACCTGTTCGTCACACAAGCCATTGATTTTTGTTGTTTTTGTCATCATTTTCGGCCGCATACCTTGTTCGACAGAGAAAATCAAAAATTTTTGTAAACACGGCCAACCGTGTGATAAACTGTCGAACATCGCTTCTTAACTAGCGAACTTGTGTGAACATGGCCGCCGTGTGACGAACAGATTCGCCGATGTGTAATGCGCACCTTACACGGTCAATCATTTGACGTCAAGCATGTGTACGTGTGGATTGATGTTATCCCTTATGGTGATGTTATGTAGACGGTCACGGGCACGGCACGGGCACGAGTTTTTACTCTCTTTTTCGGTTTGATGAATGTCGTGCCCAAAGTATGTTATGCTGGCGGTCATTTGATCTATGATCACTAGTACACTTTATGCTACTTTTGATACTTTATGCAAAAAAGTATCTCGAGTATGAGTATGGTAAGTGTTGCTATTATGCAGGTTTCATTACTGCTTTGATACATTTCGTACTAAAAGTGTACTATTTGCATACAAAAACACAAATATTGTGAATATTTCCACAACGCAACACTGTTTTGATCCAGTGATTTGGTATCCATGGTATAATAATACATGGTAGCATTGACAGTTGCTTGGGAAATCATATACTGTCAAAAAATATACTCAAAAAGAGAGCGCTCACAATCCGCCATTGAAAACACAAGCAATGTTGAAAACGTTGAAGTGAAAAAAAACAACAACCACAGCAGCTGCTGATGTATTTCCACAAAAAGCTGTTTTTGACAATTTATGTTTTCCTGTTGAAGAGAAAATAAGCAGTTGTCAATGCTACCATGTATTATTATACCATGTTTGGTATCGACAGCCGAATCATTTGGTGACCGCGGTGGTCAAAATTTATTCCCTCGCTCACTCTCTCAAATTTCCCTTTTACATTGAAACAACAACAATGTGTGTAAAAGGGCTTAGGGCGATGTTATGTAGACGGTCACGGGCACGGCACGGGCACGAATTGTTGTTGTTTCAATGTAAAAGGGAAATTTGAGAGAGTGAGCGAGGGAATAAATTTTGCCCACCGCGGTCACCAAATGATTCGGCTGTCGATACCAAATCACTGGATCAAAACAGTGTTGCGTTGTGGAAATATTCACAATATTTGTATTTTTGCATGCAAATAGTACACTTTTAGTACGAAATCTATCAAAGCAGTAATGAAACCTGCATAATAGCAACACTCACCATACTCATACTCATCATACTTTTTTGCATTAAGTATTAAAAGTAGCAAAAAGTGTGCTAGTGATCATAGATCAAATGACCGCCAGCATAACATACTTTGGGCACGACATTCATCAAACCGAAAAAGAGAGTAAAAACTCGTGCCCGTGCCGTGCCCGTGACCGTCTACATAACATCGCCCTTAGGCCGCTGTTATACAGACGCTCATATGATCCAAGATCACGTCCTTTTTTACGCTCTTTTTTCGTTTGATGAGCTCTGTGATGAAAGTATGTTATACAGACGCTCATTTGATCCCTGAACACTAGTACACTTCTTGCTACTTTTAATACTTTATGCAAAAAAGTATCACGAGCATGAGTATGGTAAGTGTTGCTATTAAGCAGGTTTCATTACTGCTTTCATGCATTTCGTACTAAAAGTGTACTATTTTCATGCGAAAACACAAATGTTGTGAATAATTGCACAGCGAAACCCTGTTTTGATCTCGTGATTCCATTTCATTTTGGAATCATTTGGTGACCAGTTTGAGCAAAATAAATTTCCTAGCTCACTCTCTCAAATTTCCCTTTTACATTGAAACAACAACAATGCGTGCCCGTGATGTGATCGTGAGCGTCTGTATAACAACGGCCTTACACATCGGCGAATCTGTTCGTCACACGGCGGCCATGTTCACACAAGCTCGCTAGTTAAGAAGCCATGTTCGACAGTTTGTCACACGGTTGGCCGTGTTTACAAAAATTTTTGATTTTCTCTGTCGAACAAGGGATGCTGCTGAAAATGATGACTAACAACAACAAAAATGAATGGCTTGTGTGACGAACAGGTTCGTTCAATTTGAACGCTAGCTTTTTCACACACGTTCGCGCTGCCATATTGTTCGACGAACAGATTTGCCGATGTGTAAGCCCTTTTACACACATCAAGCATAGCGTCAAATTTTCATTCTTCATAATTGTTCGTGAAATACAGACGTGCCATGAGTGACACAGACGATTGCATCGCATATATTGCAATAGCAAATGCTATTAAAAAACATAAAAATAAAAACATAAAAAATTGTTTGTCCTCCTCAATTATTTTTTTTGCAGCTTCTTTTTTCTCCGCAGACATGGTCACACGACAAAAACAAACGAACTGACGAAAAGCCGTCAATCAAGCCCTTACACACATCAATCCGCTTGACCAGCATTGCAAAATATCAAAAGTTTTAGATTTTCGTCAATCAAGCCATCAACGAGTCTGTGTGATGCATACAAACAAATATTTACTAACACATTCAAATGATTGACGTCAAATGATTGACCGTGTAAGGTGCGCATAAGCCCTTTAAGGCATATTATCAGAACCATTGAATAAATAAGGTTGTCTCGTGGCTGATCGTACTCTCTTTTCAGTACCCACAATTGTCAAAATCAATGAAAAGCAACAACAACAACTTCAACGGCTTTTCATGTTATTAATTTTCGTTTTCAGGTTTTGTATGAGATGTCAACTTCGATTTGACATTTATGGGAACTCGCTCTCACCCATGCGACAACCTTATTTATTCAACCATGATCAGAACCATGATACAATTACAAGGTAGGCTCATATTGGAGAGCAGGGTGCGCTAGTTGTCAAAATCAGCTGATAGCTTTTAGTTTTTCTTTGTTGTTGTTGTTGCTTTTGTCGTTTGACGTTTGTGGCTTCTACAGCTTTGTTGTTGCAAAATTTCACAGTTGAGCAGCCATTTTAAAATGAGCCTACCTTGTAATTGTATCATGATCAGAACCATGGTATAATAATACATGGTAGCATTGACAACTGCTTATTTTCTCTTCAACAGGAAAACATAAACTGTCAAAAACAGCTTTTTGTGGAAATACATCAGCAGCTGCTGTGGTTGTTGTTTTTTTCACTTCAACGTTTTCAACATTGCTTGTGTTTTCAATGGCGGATCGTGAGCGCTCTCTTTTTGAGTATATTTTTTGACAGTATATGATTTACCAAGCAACTGTCAATGCTACCTTGTATTATTATACCATGGATCAGAACCACTTGACTTTTTATTTGGTCGGGATTTAATAATATTCGAGACTTCTTCAGTTGAAGTGAGAATACCACGAGCTACTGCGGGCAGATTTGCATTTAATTGGTTTAGAAGTTTGTTGTCTTTGATACAAGGTGAAATTGTTTGATCAAATTTGATAAACTCATTTAAGGCATCCAGATTTGATAAAGTTTTGTACAATACGCACGTAATCAGCATCAGCACTAGAAGTAAGTTGGTGCTTTTTTTAGAAGTTGTCCGTCAGCACCAGTGTTGCCAGAAATTTTTGGGGAAAAAGGCTAGATGGGTTTTAAAAAAGGGCTAGATGGCTTAGAAAAAGGGCCAAAAAAAGGCTAGATTTGTTAACATTATTTTTTTACTCTGTGAATATAACTAGGTATTTATATATTTGCATACTATATGAATATGATATAAAACAATACCAAAAACAAAACATATTTGCAATTGATTAAAATTGAATTCAGTCTTTCAAGCTCAAATATATAATAAGTGTAAAAACCGTATTTTTTCGAGTTTTTTAGATTTTTCTTGCTTGCACTTAGCTCCTCAAATTCCATTAATCAGACGAAGCACCATTGCTGGAGGTGAAAGTACTTTCAGTTTCATCTATTTTCTAACTCATTTCTTGTATGAATTTAGAAACTTTATTGAAATATCTAGTAAATGGAAACCAGAATTGCAAAGAATATTTGTTTTTTCCATTTCCAGCTGAAATAATGTTTTATTTATGAAGTGCTGCCAAATACATTTTTATACAAAGTGACAAAATTAATTAATCCCTACGGAGTGGTCGGAGGTAATAGGTACCCAGTTATTTCCTCGAACTTCGAAAACAGACTTGAAAATAGAGGATTTGTAGGCAATATAATTACTTTTTCCCTACATTTCAAGTTTCTACATTTCCAGTTTTCTATATTTGGCGACTTAAATCTTGCTGCCTATGATTCTCGCTAACTTGTTGTTTTCCTGCCTCAACTTGCAGGGAGTTGAAAAATTAAAGGAACTTGAAACAGCAAATGGATCCATTCATGTCGATCTCTGGTTCATACATCTTAAGCAATATATCAAAAAAGGCTAGAAAAGGTTAAAACGAAACAAAAAAAGGCTAAAAAAAGCTAGAGGCTAGATGGTATTTTTCGAGGCTAGACGTCAGTAAAAAAAGCTACATCTAGCCTCAAAGAGGCTAGACTAGCAACACTGGTCAGCATATTTGCAATATTTTCATCACCAGAAATGACAGTAGTTTTAGCCGTGTCTAACAGGCATGCTACACAGGCCAGTGCACTGGCTCTGTAGTTCGAAAAACACGATACATTCACACTTTTTTACAAATACACTCACACTGGATTCACTTTCACGCCACTTTCATCGCTACTGGCAACGAAATTTCAGAGCCAGTGGATTTTGACAGCAGCGGCCAGTGTATGTCAAAAAGGGGGATATCAATGTTGTTTTTAATTACTTTTGGTGGATTTATTTCTGGTTTTCCCTCGATTTCGTACAGGAAGCAACACTGATAGCTTGTTTACAATTAAAGGCAAATGAAAAATATGAATTAAGACTGTGTAAAGTTACAGATAAAAGTTACAAATTTACAATTAAAATAATGGAAAGAAAATTAACGGAAAAACAAATCATTAAATTAATTGAACTTTATCGCTCATAAAGGCAAACTGCAGAAGCAGCGAGAACATTTGCATACGATGAAATTTTTTTAATGAACTTTCACTTGCATGTGTAGCACGGGTTGCTACTAGCATGAAAGTTCGAAATTTTTCGAATTATTCGAACAGTACATGTATTCTTTCGCACTTTCACTGTCACTGGCCTGTGTAACCGGCCTGTAAGAAAAGAGAACCATTTATGGTAGACGCATAGAAATAAAATATAAGGAAGTGGTGTTCTACTCACACATTCTATGCGTGTGTTGAAGAATTTTTCAAGCGAGATAGAGCATGATTTTTTGACATAAGCTCTTGCACATCAAAACAAAGAAAATGAGTGGTGAAAAACATTAAAATATTAAATAATTAGCGATTGTCATCGCTATAAATTGTTTTAAAACGAACATAAATAAAATAAAAAATTAAATAAGCATGCGTTGTGCCGTGAAAAGTTGTGAAAGTTCACAAAAAACACATAATAAGGAGGTTTAGTTTCACAGGTAATCTTGCTTTATAGTTTGTTGGTTTCCCGCCATTTGTGTGCATGAGTCATGTGCAAGAGCTTCTGTCAAAACAAAAGTTCAGCTTCATGAGCGCATATATTCCTTAGGGTGGCAAACATTAGGGCCCTAACTTTTTTTTGATTGAAGATAAGTTTTAATCAGGGACCGTAACTGTTATAAAATTCTTCAAAAAAGTCAATAAATAATGGTTATTTTTACCGATTTTTTTGTTTTGTTTTTTTTTTATTATTTACTCTTATTTATTCGGTCAAAAATACCAGTTAAAATATGTTTAAAAAATAGATATTAAATAGGTTAAAAATAGAAGTTAATATATAACTTATTTTTTCGGTCAAAAATTTATATTTGACAGTGATATCCCATATTAAATACTAGGTTACCCGGTACACAATTTTTGCACCCGAAAATATGCTAATGAGCCGAACGACTAGTCGTACCATATGTGCCGTATTTCACGGGACGTGCCGTATTTTGCAAGATTTTTTTAAGTGTCCTGCCGGGAAAACATTTTCCCCGTATTTTTGGCATTTTTTGTAAAATACCTATGATTTCAAATACAATAAAAATTAAATAATAAAAATACGTCTGAACACCAAAAAGTTTTCGCCTTTATTTACGATATAACCTAATACGGCCCTGTTTGAATGTTTATGTATTTGCATTAACTTCATTGTATTTGTAAAATACTTCATTTCTGTTCAAATTCACCGCTTCCTTATCTCTTAGTTCTTTGGGTAGACGACTTCTTGTGCCCCGTGAAATTCTTAAAGGGCTTGCACATCGGCGAATCTGTTCGTCACACGGCGGCCATGTTCACACAAGTTCGCTAGTTAAGAAGCGATGTTCGACAGTTTGTCACACGGTTGGCCGTGTTTACAAAAATTTTTGATTTTCTCTGTGTGACGAACAGATTCGTTAAATTTGAACGCTAGCTTTTTCACACACGTTCCCGCCGCCATATTGTTCGACGAACAGATTCGCCGATGTGAAGCCCTTTTAATTACTTTATTAGCGTAACGATTTGATTGAACCAAGTTAAAGGCGTTTGTAAAAAATTTACCCGTTTCATGGCGTACACTATTTAGGATCATGTTTTTGACCAGCTTCAGACGAACCCTTAACTCTTTCAGGCGTTGAACTGGGGGAAGAGGGCCAAGAGAACAAATTTTTCTTTGGATATTTTTTGATTCACGTTAAAGTAGCCGGTAAAAAAAGTACCTTGTGCTGTGTACGCCCTGAAACCGAAACATACTTTTCAACAGCCGAATTAAAGATTTTCTCAATATTTACGGCCACTTGCTCACAGTCACCGTTCATCAAATTTTGATCTAGTAGTAGAGTCAAGTCATTTAGATTTCGTAAAATAAAGGAATTTATGTGATCTGAATTAACTTTGTTAAAGTACTTAAGTTTTGTAAAAATGGTGTCTGTATTAGGCATTTCCAACGGCGTATCACATTTAACCTTAGACCCGTTTACATGTTTTACAACTTAATCCCTTTTATCTCTGTCATATTGACCCGTAGTGTATTTTGTAGGGAAATTAAACATTTTTCAATGAGTTAAAATTAAAAACTGTTGTTACTTCATGAAATATTAATTTTAATATTTTTTTTTTAAATATATGTTTATACAAAATATTTGAAATTTACATATGAATGTTGAGAAAAAAATAAAACAAAATTAAAAAAAAACAAAGACTTATGATTTTTTTATGTCACATATGTACATTTTTTTCACTCTGGTTGCAAAGATAAAAGTTCAACAAATAAAATGGTTAATTTTTTTTTCTAATTTTTGATTTTTAATATGTTTTTTTGCAAATGAAAAGTGCCTCGGGTCATTTTGACCAGATAAACGGGTTTAAGGTTAATGGCAAAATGGTCAGGGAAAGAGGGCAGTGTAACTATACAGCCAGATGGAAAAAGATTTGCATTTGTGAAGAATTTGTCAATAAAGGAACCAAAAATAGATTTTAAATAAGTGGTTGAAGATGCATTAAAAATTTTAAGATATGTGGTTTGAGCAATATCCCACAGAATACTTCCATAAAGATTATTTGAGGCATAACTGAAAGATACATGTCTTGCGTTAAAATCACCACAAAAGAAGGCTGCATATTTGCATAGATTACAGCTCAATTTGACGTTTGAAATCAGAAATCAAGCGGTCTTTTTCCGCATTAATTTGATTAAAATGTTATTTTTCTTTAACTTTGGCTTTTGCTTTCTGTCCGTTCTCCATTGCAACGAAACAAAAAAAAAAGATCAAATGAAAAAATGACAAAACTGGCCCGGTGTCTCCACAGACAATCAATTATTGCCGATCAGCTGTCATTTCGCCAGACAGATATCAGGGCGTCTCCACAGGCAATAATTTATTGCTTTCCATCTGTAAATTCTCAATTATTGCCAATCGAGACCACTCAATTGCCATGGTTGGCAATTCATGGCTAGAAATATTGCTTTCCATGTATTGCCGCAATAGATTTGACATTAGAACTGTCCCTTCTGCAGTGTGAGAGGAAATTTTCATAATTCTGCAAGCGTGGGAATGAAAACATCAATAAAATGGAGTGGTGCACAGCTGATATTTATAATATAATAAATCAATACAGACATTTTGAGTGTTTATGTAACTACAGAACTCTAAATTATAAGAGATTAGATTTAAAAAAATCATGCATGACATTTCTAAGCGAGTCAAGCGTTCGAGCGCAGCGAACTGTGTTTTTTGTCGACATTTTCAAAATGATTATTGCTTAATATGAAATGCTCACCATTGAAATTTTTTCATTGCCAGCAATGAAATTTGACAGATGGAAAGCAATGAATTATTGTCTGTCGAGACACCGGGTATGAGCCATATCGAAACAAAGTAAATTTGAAATCGAATTTTTACATTTTGAATATGTATAACTGTTCTCGGGTATTTTTTGCCACTGATCTCAGGTATTTTTTTGTACTTGATTCCGCTTTCTACAAAAAAAAAAAAAATATAAATTCTTGAAGTTGACCCAAAAAGTGATATTTTTTAATTTTTATTCATAAGTTTTGTTGTTATACTCATGGTATAATTATAGAGGTAAACTCGCTAGATGAGATCGTGATACAATTATAAGATAGGCCCAGGAAAAATACTCTCTATGACTACAAATCAACAACAAAACAATAAGGGCGATGTTATGTAGACGGTCACGGGCATGGCACGGGCACGATTTTTTACTCTCTTTTTCCTTTTGATGAATGTCGTGCCCAAAGTATGTTATGCTGGCGGTCATTTGATCTATGATCACTAGCACACTTTTTGCTACTTTCAATACTTTATGCAAAAAAGTATGACGAGTATTAGTATTTTGAGTGCTGCTTTTATGTAGGTTTCATTACTGCTTTGATAGATTTCGTACTAAAAGTGTACTATTTGCATGCAAAAATACAAATATTGTGAATATTTCCACAACGCAACACTGTTTTGATCCAGTGATTTGGTATCGACCATGGCATGATACAATTACAAGGTAGGCTCATATTGAAGAGCAGGGTGCGTTAGTTGTCAAAATCAGCTGATAGCTTTTCGTTTTTCTTTGTTGTTGTTGGTGCTTTTGTCGTTTGACGTTCGTAGCTCGTACAGCTTTGTTGTTGCAAAATTTCTCAATTGAGCAGCCATCTTAAAATGAGCTTACCTTATAATTGTATCATGGACCATGGTAGAATTATAAGGTAGGGCCGGGTCGCTCAGTGCCCTCACGCGTCAACGAATAGTGGATAGTGAAAAGGTCGGGTAGTTGTCAAAATGACGAAGTTGGTGGAAATGTCAAATGAAAAAAGAAATATCATGTTTTCAATTTGTAAATAGTGCGGACACGTGTGTTAAGTTTGTGTTAATTTGAGTGGAAATATTGTAAAAACATTGTAAATAAATCTATAAAATGCCGCGGAAGTGTTAAATTTGAAAAAAGCTTGTAAAAAGTTTAACCTAAAATCAACTGCGAAAAATGAACATAAAGAACCTCGATATGAACAGCTGATTTTGACAACTAGCCCCCTTTTTCGCTGCTTTCCACTCCATTCTTCACCGAGTCGGCCCTACCTTACAGGCCACCTCCACGAGGCAACGCACATGCCATCATATACATCAAGGCATCGAAAAATCTAGTAGAGACCACATACGCCGTGGCATATCTTCATGGCGTATGCGGTCTCCACTAGATTTTTCGATGCCTTGATGTATATGATGGCATGTGCTATGCCTCGTGGAGGTGGCCTGTTATAATTCTATCATGCATTTGGTGACCGCGGTGGGCAAAATTTATTCCCTCGCTCAGTTTCTCAAATTTCCTTTTAACATTGAAACAACAACAATTCGTGACCGTGCCGTGCCCGTGACCGTCTACATAACATCGCCACAAAGAACTAAGATATTTTATTTCTTTGCATCGCCCTAACAAAGGCGTAGGCATGGTATAATAATACAAGGTAGCATTGACAGTTGCTTGGAAAATCATATACTGTCAAAAAATATACTCAAAAAGAGAGCGCTCACAATCCGCCATTGAAAACACAAGCCATGTTGAAAACGTTGAAATGAAAAAAAAAACAACAACCACAGCAGCTGCTGATGTATTTCCACAAAAAGCTGTTTTGACAGGAGATGTTTTCTTGCAGAAGAGAAAATAACCAGTTGTCAATGCTACCTTGTATTATTATACCATGGCTGCGACCATGATACAATTATACAAGGTAGGAGTGACAGTTTTTTCGTCTTGCGCTAACTGTCAAAAATAGTATAAATTGGAGAACGAAAAAAGAAGAAAAGAAAATAGAAAACAAAATATACAGGCAAATGACAGTCGCTGCAAGGTACTGGTGAGAAAAAAGCAAGTTGTCACTCCTACCCAAAGAACTAAGATATAAGGAAGTGATGTTATTGCAAAAAAGTGTGGTATTTTTCTTATTCGTGTTGGTTGACACAAATACATAAACATTCTCAAAGGGCCGTATTCGGTTACGTCGAAAAAGAAGGCTCAAAGTGTGTTTGTTAGAATTACATATAAAACCTATTGTAAAACCTAAAACTAAAAAATTAAAGACCTACAGCCGTATTCATAACAATATCTTATTCATAAAAATTCTTACTCATAGACCGTATTCATAAAAATATAGTGATTTTTCGTTCAGTAACGTTTATGAATAATGTTTTCAATTTTTTTTCGATTTTTTTCTTATGAAGGCTTTATAAGAGGTTCAAAATATTTCATGAATACTGCCACTAATATATTAAAAGAAATTTGTATTGTATTTCCACACCACCCTTGAGGTATACAATTTGGTGCGTTACCGATTTATATTTTTATTACACTTCATGGGTACAACCTCCCAATAAACCAAACGGATTCGTTTCGAATTCGAGGCGAAACCGAGATCTCGTGTATTTAGTTCGAAAACGAATTTCGTTCTACTTTCGTTTACGAATGCGCGATCGGAAGAAATTCACACTTCGTTTTCGAAACGAGCTTTTTAGAATAATCGAATCGATATCGAAACGAGATTTTTAAAACAATCGCATCGGTTTCGAAACGAGATTTTTTAAATTTTTTTATATATCAAGTCTTATAATTTCAATGTTCTTTAATTCTTTAACCTATTTAATCTCTTTATTTATATATAACCTGGCGTGGTGTAGGTGGATGATGAAGAGGAATTACCTAAAATTCTCATACGTTTAATTTTATTAAAAATAAACTTAAAAAATGTCAAAATGCAAACGTTTATTGACAGTTTATACAACGAGTAGCAAGCAATTTGTTTTTGTTTTGTTTTTGACATTTAAATCTATGGTTGCATGGTTTCTTTTTTAGTTTTTAGCAATTTGAGAAGTGCACTTTGAGGCTTTGTAAACACGTGGTAGAAGATATTGAAAAGTTTTAAAAATTAAGTTAAAAAATGTATTTTATTCCTGTGGTACATTCAAATCTTTTAAATAAAGAAACAAAATTTAAAATATTGTTTTTATTAATATTCTCCACAAAATATAACAATTTCATAAAATTATATATTCGCTTTTTTTAATATTCTCGGATTCATCTCGAGTTTGAATAGAAAGCGAGAACTCGGATCCGAGATCTCGGCACCGTTTCGAATCCGAAACGAGTCCGAGTCCGCTCTGTGGTTTATTGGGCTGTCGTAGGACGGGCTTTTATACTAATATTCATATAAAATACATGAAAAATAAATGAAAAATTTTGTTTTTACACATTTTGAAATGTATAGTTTTATACAATTTTTGACGAATAGTCAGTTTAACGTCCCGAATATGCGGAAATCTGAAAAGAAATGAACAAAATGTATTACATCTGATTAACTATGCGAACACAGAAGCGCCCCAAAAATGTTTTCAGCTGTGAAAAACTAATGCGCCCCTGAAGCATTTTGACAGATGTGGGTGCACCATTGTGAGTGGAAATTGGTGCGAAATCAACTGGCTCTAATTTGCATTTTTAGCAATTTGTAACCATACAACGCATGTTATAATTATTTTTGGTCATATTTTTATTTAAAATTACATAGTTTTCAGCAGTGAAAAACGCTTTTAATTTAATTATTTCACTGCACAAACTTTCAATTATTTTAAGTGATCTCAGAAATGTCAAAAAACACTCTCTATCTCGCTCGCTCAATTTAGAAAGCATACCACACTTCACGTACACTGTGTGTGTGGGCAACACCATTTCCTTATATTTTATTTCTTTGCTCCTACCTTGTATAATTGTATCATGGCTGCGACTACCTCTATTATTATACCATGGGTACTCTTTTATTCGCTCAATTTTTCTCTCTTTCACCCGAGTCATTGCAACCCCCTCATCTATCACACTAAGCACGCAGTCAGCACGCTCTGTCGCAGTGTTGCCAGAGAGACGAACTGAAATTTACCACTATTTGGGCAAAAATTTACCACTTTCGGAGAAAATTTACCTTTTCCCAAAATAAAAATAAAATAAAACATATTTAAATGTTATAAGTTTTTTGTTAGTATACATATATTAATCTCTCATCAATAAGCTAACCGTCAACTCTTGACGTGTATAAACTATTTTGTTTCGCTATTTTTGAATTAAATTCATTTGTTGCTTTTACCCCTTCTACATTGGTTCTCTTTTGAACCAAAAAAGTTGACGATACAACACAAGCGTACCGTTAATTTTTTCCCCCTTCTCAGCCAATTCGCCGCAATTAGCCAACAAATTCGAAAAATTGCTTTCAATTATTGACCAATGTAAAAGCGGTCTTTGTTCAGCAACTTAAGATGGATAAGAGCCTGAACAGAATCAAAAATCGTTGCGGCCGCCGATCCTCTCTGGTCGTCGATCGCAGGGAACACGCCCAGAATGAAACGATTGCGACTGACGATCCAAAGTTGGATGATTCACAAGAATATTACTACTTGTAAGAATGTTCAGTAAGGTAACAGTACTGCCAATAACTCGAAAAATTAACAAGTCTAAAAAATTATTATTTCCGCAAAATTTACCACTTTTGGTCAAAAATTACCTCAAATAGGTAAATTTACCTCAATCTGGCAACACTGCTCTGTCGCACAGTTGGCGCCTATGCGTAATGTGCGCCATTTGCCCAACTCTACTCCAATGCACACTTTAACTTTAAACATTAATGTCTTATAAGACTAACGGAAAATTTCTGCAAGCAGCTCATAAATTATTTGTTAAAGAGGAAAAAAGAAAAATCCAGGAGAATTAAAATATAAAAATTATTAACACTGATCAATCTCAACGCTGTTGTAAGTAATGTCCAAAAAAAAATTTGTAATGTAATGAGTTGTTTTGTTAACTAAAACCTAAAAGATTTAATGATTGTATAAATCTTTAACCCAAATTAAAAAACTAAACCACTTTTTTCTGAATTTCATTACAAACAAATGCATATATGTAAAAGAACTTGGCATATGCCATGTTTTTTTTTATCATATTTTATTTTTGTTTTTTTATCAAATTCGGTTCTTGGTGCATTCAAGGGTTAACGTATCATGTTTTTGAAAATAATCAAGATCTCAATAACATTGTTTAACTCTCATTCATATCAAATTATGCTAAAAAGTAAGCAAATTCGACTTAATTTATATAATTTCCAAATGTTTTTTTGGTGTAAACATTTCCGACAGCTGCAACAGCAAAAACTGTTTAATTAAAAGAAATCTAATGTAATTTCTTTCAGCAGAAGTCAAGTCGAAATGTATGTCACTGGCTCTTCATGGTTTCATGGTTCATGGTATGCAATTATTTTACCTGTTTTATAGGTGCCATAATAATTACCAGCTTGTATTTCTAAGTGGAACCTCACCAACGGCTAATCCAGTGGAAACGAGTTTAGCTATGACGAAATAAATGTCTTCCAATATACTATAGCATGCACTTATAACAATAGCCCCAAGATTTTCAAGATGAAAATATGCAAAATTTAACGATTTTTCTAGTTTACCAATTATTTAGGATAGTCGAGAGTGTAAAAAGCAAAACTTAAATTTGGAAAAAGCTAGAAGATTAAATTTGCACTTTTTAAACATGAGCAATTAAATGAATGAATGAAAGTAGGTACGCTTGCATAAAGCAGACTGTATCAAAGTAAAATTTCACTTTGAGATGAAGATTTCATAGGTTAACGAGTAATAATCAGGGACTAATTAAATTCGATATATTCAGCTCACAATTTTATAACTGTTATTCATTTGAACAAAGTGATGATTTATGCTCGAATCATTCATCAGAATTATATATTTTAAAGTTTATACTTTATATAATACTGTGTGAACTCTGTTAATGATCTTTAAAAAGACAGCAGATAATTAGACTGAACGATAGTTTTGCTTACTTCAAGTCCAGTTTCTTATTTGTTTCGTTTGTTACTCCCATGAAAACTTTTTACAGTTTTTATGACATTAATGTCTTTTGTTATCTGGTATTGGCAAAAGCATTCTACTTCCAACAGTATTGTTGGTCGTTACAAGCGTCTAAATCGCACTGCATATGCGTAACTTTCCACAATTGATTGACTTTTGATTGATTGCTGACCTCTTCTAATTGCCTTAATAAATAAGAGCAACATGAAAGCATTAAAATTTCCGTAAGAAATGTTTAAGTAGATGAGAAAAGCACTCAAGCAAATTTTTTGGATAACTTGTGGGAATAAATTAAAAAAAAAATCTATTAAAAAAAACTTTTTACATATCAAATTAAACCTTTTCAAAAAAGTTTCATTCTAAAAAATTCATGAACGAATTCGATAAAATTCATAAATGAATTCAATAGAGATACTTTTAGTTCACTGTGTAGGGCGGATATACAAAGCGGCGGAATAATTCCCGTCGGTATTATTAGTCGGGATTTATCGACTAATGTGTCTTGAAAATAGTTAATAAAAAAAGAAAAATAAAAAGCTAAGCACGCATTTTGAAAAATTTTTGAAACTACCTTATTGAACCAAAATATGTCATTTCAAATTCTAAATCCATTTATCTTATTAGATTTGAATTCACAAATGATAGGGAAATCTATAAACTTTTGAATTTTATAGAACCAATCTGATTGAAGTAAAATTTTACTTGCGAAAACTAACCGAGCAAATATAAGAAGGGTGTGGATTTGGAGCTTTTGAACAAAAATAATTTCCCAAGATAACATATGTATCTTTACGGATCATCCAATTCGTTTTAAAATAGAAATATTTCCATATTTTTAACCGACTTCAAAAAGGAGGAGGTTCTCAAGTTCGTTGGTTTCTCCGCTTTTTTTTTTTTTTTTTTTTTTTTTTTAAAATGTATGTACATCGATAACTCCTAAAGCACTGGCCCGATTTCCGTAATTTTTTGTCAACAGATAGATACTATGAACGCGGAGGTCCTTTTTTAAAAAAGTGGGCGATATTCGACAAAGGGGCGTGTCATTATTAGAAAAACACTGTATTTCAGTTAATATTGACACTATTGTACTGAAATTACAAAAAATACGGTGGCGTCCGTGGCGTAGTTGGTTAAAGTGCGTGGCCGCTATGTCAACGAACCTGGAAACCCGGGTTCGAATCCCAGCAGCGACAGAAAATTATTTGAATTAAAATAATTTTTCTGTACGGCCGCCACCTCTCTGCAGACAATGGCAAACCTCAGAGAGTAATAAAAAATGCCATGTAAAGCTTCTTGAGAATAAGAACATTCCGTTCATCGCCGTTCGGAGTCGGCGTTAAGCCTGTAGGTCCATTTCTCGGTCAATTGTGTACAAACTTAATAACACGCACAACACAATTGATCCTAAGAAGCTAGGTCAAAGTCCTTTCAAGGGCTGAAATGGCCAGTTATTTATTTATTTTTTTTTTTATTGTGCTGAAATTTACAGTTAAAATACTGGAATAGGCAGCACTATTACAAATTACGGTCAATAAAGTGGGCGGTTTTTGACAAAGAGGTGTGGTCATATTAGAAAAACACTGTATCTCGAATAGAATTGACAGTACGGTACTGAAATTTAGTACAGGGGTTGACACAATTTTTAAAAATAACTGTAAAGAAAGTGGGCGTAATTCGACAAAGGGGTGTGGCAATATTAAAAACACACTATTTATCGAATATTATTGACACTAGAGTGCTGAAATTTAGCACATGGGTAGGCATAGTTATTACAAACTGCAGTCAATAAAGTGGGCGTTATTTGACAAAGGGGTGTGGTTATATTAGAAAAACACTGTATCTCAAATAATATTGACACTAGGGTACTGAAATTTAGTACATGGGTAGGCACAGTTACTAAAAATTACGGTAAAAAGTGGGCGCTATTCAACAAAGGGGCGTGGCAATATTATTAAAATACTATATCTCAGTCGATATTGACAATAGGTTTCTGAAATTTAGTACATGGGTAGGCATAGTTATAACAAATTACAGTCAAAAAAGTGGGCGTTATTCAACAAAGGGGTGTGGTAGTATTATTAAAATACTATATCTCAGTTAATATTGACACTAGGGTACTAATATTGGGTATTCAGGTAGGTGAGTAGTAGAATCATTACAAAAGTCGGCAGGATTGTACATAGGGTGTGGCACTTTAAGGACATTTTATATATCGGTTAATATTGATACTTGGGAACTGAAATTTGGCACAGGGGTAGGTAGAATCATTATAAAATACGGTAGATAAAGTGGGCGGGATTAGAGAAAGGGCGTGGCAGTAATTTTTCATATTCTCTAAAAAGGAAGAAATAAAAACTTTTTAACAAAAAAAAAACCGACGTCAAAACCACTACAAAGTAAAAAATAATTTTAAATAACTTTTCCCACTAATTTCTTGATCAAATTTAAAAAGTTATTTATATGTATTATAATATTGGAAATCTTATCATTTTCATTTTTGCTATTTTGTTTTATTATCATCAATACATTAATTGCTTTATGAACATAAAAGCTTTGGAGTCGGCGCTAGTTTTTGACACACAATCATGACCGGGTATGGGCACCACTACATTTAAAGCTTCTGTGTTGCTTCTGTGTTTGTTTTTTGTCTTTGATTTGTTGTTTCGTTTTGTGTAGCTACAAAAGTCTTTGCTCTCAATTCTTACTCTCAGCGCTCCAAGAGCGCTCTCTGCCCATACCCGATCATGACCATTTACCATCTTTGCACTATTTTAAACTTTTTTATTTGATGCTATGCTGCCTTTGTGACACTGTAATTGTAGTAATTTTAAAAGCTTTGTACACATAAACATTCTCATTATACTGGTTTGGGTGAGCTTGTAAAGCTCATATTGAATATGACATAGTGTGTAACAGCTGCACAAATAACGCATGGAACACATTGGCTACATTCAGCGTACTCAACAATTGCCAACTGAAAGAAAAAAATCGCTAAACAGCTTTTATATTCATAAAGTTAGTTATATTTTTATGATTATAAAACAAATTAGAAAAAATTAAAATAAAAAGATTTCGACTTAGTAAGATAAGCGCCGACTTCAAAGCTTTTATGTACATAAAGCAATTAATGTATTGATGATAATAAAACAAAATAGCAAAAATGAAAATGATAAGATTTCCAATATTATAATACATATAAATAACTTTTAAAATTTGATCAAGAAATTAGTGGGAAAAGTTATTTAAAACTATTTTTTACTTTGTAGTGATTTTGACGTCGGTTTTTTTTTTTTGTTAAAAAGTTTTTTATCAATACAATCATGCCAGTCTCACCTCAACTCGATGTACTAGAGTGTATTATAATCAATTGTGGTTGTGCAAAGAATTTTTTGCACTCTGAGCGCTATTTAAATTGAGCTACTTCGTGAATTTTTGCTGATTACTTCCACAAATCAAGTCAAATTTTGCTGATCTCTTTCTTTAACATTGGTTAAGAATTGAAAGCAAGTTTGTTTGAGTTTGTTGTCAAATTAATTGGTGAATTGGTGAAATTACTTTCAATTCTTGACCAATGTAAAAGGGGCCTTGAGGATGAATATGCTCATTGGCTAAGTTCAGCGAACGGTATTTGTTTTCGTTCAACAAATATTTCCTGAATATCCTGCGTAACAGCTGTTGAGCGTTACCAACATAAATTTGCGTTTTAATGGCAACTGCTGACTGCTGCTACGAATTATTATGTGGTTCAATGCACTTTTAAAATGTTGTCCAGATTTTAAATTTTATTGTCAAATTTGTTTGCACCTGCATTAATGTTAAAATAACCTGATTGTAGGGCATAACAACACAGGATTAAGAAAGTGTGAATATTTAGTTTTTATGTATGTAGTTTTTGAAAAATCACTTGTAATCCTGCATAAATTGTTAATAACAATAAAGTTCTAGAAGAAAATTTAAATTTCCTGCATAAATTGTTATTAATAACAATACAGTCCTAGAACACGTAAAATGAAACAGTAAAAGTAATAAACGCTCCTTTGCATAGGACATAGGAGGTCATATAGGAGTTTACATAGGATTTTCTTTGCAAATATGGAGTTTTTTCTTTTTTTAATGTTTTGCTTTAGAAGTTTCCTAGTTTCTTAAGTTTCCTTAAGTCAAGGAAAGTGACGGTTAATAAATAATTGCACCCATTTAATGATAAATCTAATTGATGGCACTTTGCATAAATAGCTTAAGATCGAATGATAATCCTGTTTAAGTATACATAGATGTTTCCACACTTACATTTTGATCTATGAATATATCTGGATATGTATGCCAGCGCCAAGATAAAAAACCCAAATGCATTTTCCACTGGCCATACATTCATACATGCTTTTATCTATTGTTAATACATCTGCAATAGCATTTATCTACATGCATACTTATATCTATTTTGTTTTTTTTTTTTAATTTTTTTTTTTATTGCAAATGCTTATATTATACTATATAATGTATGCATATGTTTGCACGATTTTAGTTATTTAAAAATCAACTTTTTTCGAATTAATGTCCAACAATTGTTGCAAGAGTCTGTTGCCAAATAAAACACTCGGTATGCCAGTGAAGAAAAAGGAAAATCTCTCACACTGCTTCATAAAAAATTATACTTTCATATGTTTTATTGCCGGACTTGCTTCATGATCTGCGACGTGCGCTACTATTAGGTGGCACGAAGTGAAGTAAAGAAGTGGAGTGGAGTGGAGTGGAGTGGAGTGGAGTAGAGTAGAGTGGTATGGAGTGTATCTTGGGCTGTGCTGAGTTTCATTTTCTTCTTGTGCTGTCGTCGTTTTCGTGAAATGCTCAACAACTGCCAGTTGCTTGCTGGCTAGCTGACAGTTCCGCTGCAGCCTTTCACTATATAAATTTGTAGACCTTGCCAATGAAATATCATTCTTCATTCGCGCTCGAAACCTTTCTCTTCGATCATTCTACTCCGGCCAAAGCTTAATTTTGATTATTTTACTGTAATCGCTACAGATTAAAAGTTTAATTTTACATTTTAGTAAATGTCAGTCCTAAAATGAACAAAAACTCAACTATAATAAAAGTGTTAACAGATATTTATTTAAAATCTAATTCAAATTAATAAGAAATATATACTACATACGAGTAACTATGCACATTGCACAATGAATATTTAAATTAGCGGAAGAAACACTAAGACACCGAGAATAAACTGAACCAAGAAATTTGCGACAAAATAAGACCATAATAAACAAAAGTATTTGAATAAATTGTGATTTAATTGTGAGGTTGTGCCGTGTTCAGAATAAGAATGTAAAAGAATTCTTACTGCTACATACATACAAATATCTACAAGATTTTGGTGCCCTTTGCGTTTTTTGCCCATTCATCAAATTTTATATGCAAAGACATAAAGATCGCGCATACGTTTCCGTTTTCTGTGTGTGTTCTGTTGTGTGGACCAATTGTGGAACAAACTTTCTACTCTATTCTGCTTGAACAGTATTTTCAATTGTTAACGAGCGAAAGCGTTACATGAAAGTGCAGTGAAAATGTTTAAAAAAATTAATTGTTTTGTTTTACTAACGATCGTGAAGCCGTTTCTTGTGCTGTTCTCCTCTTCTTACGTTGCTTGCTCAGCAGGTAAAAATCTTGAACATATCTTTTGTATGCTCTGTGTTTGCGAAAAGTATCTAAAATCAGCTGCAAAACTGCAAATCTTCTTAATTCATAAAAAATTTGATCAATTTGAATATCATTTATTCACATCATTCTATAACGTGATTAACGATCGTACGGAACGATATAATTCTGAGTAAACGAAAAAAAAAAATAAATAAAAAACAGCCTAAGTCAAGACGAAAGTAGCTTTTCTACTCATACCAATACGAAACGATTCTCTTGCCAAGCCAGAAATTAGGTTAAACTATTAAATTTTAATGCTTTTCTTGAATTTCCACTAAACTGTATTCCAACTGTATTTCTGTGTAACTTTTAGTAAAAAAAGAGCTCCCTTTTTATGGTAGTAAAGTGGTGTCTCTATCAAAAGATGATATGCGAAAATATTGTAGTTTAGAAGTGGAAATGAAAATCATTGGATTATATAGATAATTAAATTAGAATAGATTATTATGAGCGACGAGCTCTGCTCCTGTTCTCGCTTTATTTAAAATCATTAAGAAAAGATATCCGCGCCATCTGTTTGTTAAAAGGATTGTTAAATCCTTTGCTGCTCTCGTTGGATCGTGTCTAGTTTTAGTACAAAAGTACTTAAACAGATATGCAACACACACACATTCAGCTCTATTCTAGGATCCGTCGTAATAAGTCTACGCACGTAAGCCTACGCTACGAATACGAAAAATTTGCATGCTAGGTTCCGAACAAAACAAATATAATATTTAATGGAATAGAATTTAAATTTAATTTCGAATATTCGAAAACAGCTATTTTTGATAAGAGACATGAAATTAAAAAAAAAAAAATGTGATTAATTAAAGTGTTAAGTTTAATGATTTTCAAATAAAAAGTGATTTAAAATTAATTCAATTGCAATTTAAATTTTTGCATAGCATGAGGAGGATATGCTACAAAGAAGAGCTATGAAAGTTCGGAAAAAAGTATTGCTAGATCATCCTTGTGAAATGGATAACGAAATGTAGGTAGTGCACGTTCTAAAGCATTTGTAAGTGCTCGACTTGGTAGATAAAAAACTACCAGCAGCAACCACGCAACTGACGGTGGAAGTCAACGTTTTTGTTTCGAAAGAAGTGCTTTCGATATGTCCGGATTGCGGCCTCGTCATCGAGAAAAATCATTTTAAATATGTCAACTTCTCATCAACGTCCATCAACTTGTTTTGTCAACTATCAGGCATGCGGCGAATCGACTCCAGATTGGATTATTTTCAGCCGCAACGAGTTGGCCAGTTTTTAAAATAAGCATTTTTGCAACAAAAAAATGTATCTTCAAAACCCATTCAATATACTTTCGGGAAATTTATACACAAGTTTGGGGTTGTGTTGACATTGGTGTAATCAATTTTTTCTAACGTTTGAAAAAGACGTTTCAAAACATTTTCGGTTTCGTTGATGATGCATTGATTTAAAGGAGAAATGCATACATATTTTCCTTTAAACAGCTTATTTTGACAAAATAAACAACATTTCACTTAAAAACTATTTTACAAATTTACATTTTATTGATAATTTAAACCAGGGGCAGAAAATAACGATTATTTCCCAAAATTAAATAAATTTTATACGATTTTTTATAAATAATGATAAATTTGAAAAACAAAATAAATAATAAATTTTTTATAAATTTATTATTTATAAATTTAATTTAAATAAAAATCAACATGTTCCAAATGTCGGAGCACATTTTGGATTACTTCAATATGCTGCTTAATGCATGTTCTATCGAAATATGAAATGATTTTTATTGTTTGAGCTTTTCCAATAAAAATTTAATTTAATTGTTATTTACTGATTTTTATATTATTCTTCGAAAATAAAAGTTATCTTATGATTTTTATTTTTCTGTTCAAGAATAAGAATAATTTTTGAGTTTTATTATTTTGCTTAAGAATAAAAATTGTTCTCAATTTTTATTTTTTCACTTAGAAATAAAAGTTTTTATCAATTTTTATTTTTTACGCTCAAAAATAAAAATCATTTGTCCAGTTTTACTTTTTTGTAGGTAGGGAGTGTAGGGAATAAATATCAAAAAATCATAAAATTTGTATGGGAGCCCCTCTAAGGAGTGGTCGGAGGGAATAGGTCCCCAAGGAAAATATGTATGTTCCTTTTGCAAAAGTAATGGGGTCAGTCATAGATATTATGCTCCGACGCTCCCTTAAAGCTCCCCTGTTCAGGTGAATGGAATAAAAATTGGCATGTGCCAGCAACAAAGCGTGTGGTGTTTTGAGTTTTATATTTGAGGAAAAAAAATAAAACTGGACAAATGATTTCAATCAAGACAAATGAATTACCATACCTGATTTAAACAAAACATGTTAAATAAAAGAAAAATGACTTTGTCTCTTCAGCTTCAAACGTTGTTCGCTTACTTTTTATTTTCACAGAATTCTGGACCGAACAACAAAAAATAATTAAGATTTCGGTCGTTTTCCTTGATAACATCATAATCCCGAAAACTTTGTTAATTTCACAGAAATATTAATCATACACACATACAGATTAATCATGTGTATAGTGTTGATAACGATATCTTCTCTTCTTTTCACCTTAGAGCAAATAAGTGACTGTTACATCTGAATATATTTAAATTTTCTTACATAAAAGATGTGTCATTGTGTAAGGATCAACCTATTTCATATGTTATGTCCATACTTTTGATACGGTGGAGCAATTTTTTGTGACTATGCTAAACTTAAAATGCTTCTACTAGAGAATTCAATTTTTGAGTTATGACGTTATTAAGAAAAGAACGATCGGCATGTATCGGTATTATTGGCGGACGTGGCGTAGTGGGTAGAGTGCGCGACCCATACGCCGGAGGACCCTGGTTCATTTTCCATCTGACACAGAAAATTTTTTCAATTAATATAATTAATATAATAAATATAATATAATAATCAACAATGGCAAACCTCAGAGAGTAAATAATACCATGTAAAGATTCTTGAGAACATGCACATTAGCCGTTCGGAGTCGGTCAAAGTCCTTTCAAGGGCTAAAATGGCCAGTTTATTTTTTTTTTTACTTTTTATATATTGCCTATGATACCGCACACTAAATACAAAACAGTTACAACTCAAAACACACAAATTTTCAGGAGAAACAAAAAACTGTTTAAGCTAAAATGATTGTATGTATTATAAACAAATTTAGTTCTACAATAAAGAAACCAAGAAACTTAAAATTAATTTATTATTTTTAATTAAAAATAAAGATTCTTTTTGAAGCGATGCTTTTTACTTCTCGTTCTGCGATTTGCTGGAGTGAAATCTGAAAAAAACGACACTTTTTTCCGACACCGTTTTTCTTAGAATTGATATTGTTTTTGCTTACGTCTGTCTATTGCAATAAGAAAATGTTAAATTAAAAATAATTTGTTGTTCGCTGCAGGAATTGAACTCATGACCGTCGACTGATATATTAACGGATATCCTTCATATTCTACAATAACTATTAGCCAATACACAATATTCACTAAGGATTGTGTATTGGATGTTGTTTCTACTTACTGCTAGAGGTCGCTATCCTTAAAAATAAGCAACCTGTAAGTTGATTAAATAGTAACAAATTTAATGATTTTTGTGTATTTTTTCCCTACATCTGAACAGGGGGCTTTAAGGGAGGGCCGGAGAGGATTAATATGTATGATCAACCCCCATTATTTTTGCAAAAGGAACATTTTTTCCTTGAGGACCTATCCCCTCTGACCACTCCTTACGGGTGCTCCCATACAAAAACGTAAAAGGGGTATATTCATTTTGTCACACCTTTTATAATGCCCATTAGGAGGCGTGGTAGATATAGAAAATTATACATATTCTTGATCAGCATCACCACCCGAGTCGATTTAGCCATGTCCGTCTGTCTGTCCGTATGTACCATATATGTAAGTATTTACTTAAAAAGAACAAATTGAGTATTCTCGAGTTGCTTAATGCTTAAAAAATACGAACGATCGTTAATAGTGTTGTTGGTTCAAGGTGTTGTTTTTCTTTTTTTGTTTTTGCATAGCGCGAAGGACCATTAATTGAGGAAAAGTGCGTTGACAAGTGCGTTTTTTAAGTGAAAGGAAAAAATTAATGAAATATAATAAAACTTGAAACTTGGTGTGAAGATTAACGTGTGTTTTTTTTAGTTTACTTTGTTATTTTAAAGTTTTAAATTGAAAAATTATTTTAATCGAAAAATGCCATTAAATTTACAAATTTATGAAATTGCGAAAATGCTTCGCTTCTCTCGTGTGTTCAATGACGCACTTGTGTTTTTTTTTTTAAATAACTACAGTTTTGAAACGAACTAAAAAGCATAAAATAATAGGTCTGTTTCCGTACTTTACACTGTGTAAGATTTGTGTAAGATGTGTGCAAGAGAGTAAAAACGAAATGTGAGAATAGTTGCAAAAGTACGGAAACAGCTTCTAGTAAGTTTGATTTTGACTGCAGACGTGTGAGACGTAAATTGCGCCAATTATTTAAAGCCATTTTTATTGCAAAAATGAACAATTACTTATTTTTTATTTATTATTATTTATTTATTGTACGTAAATTTCTTTTTAGGCACACAATTTGTGAATTTACTTATCGCAAAATATAAACAATTATGAAATGTGATTTGACATTTGCTTCTTCTTATTATGCTTATTCTTCTTGATGCTTGTTCTTACTTTACTCGAAGTCTCGAGTTCTTGCACTCTCTGTGCACTTTGTGTGCTCAAGAGAGCGATTTTATGCTTGTTCTTCTTCTTCCATTTTATGGCTGAATTACAATACTGCGTTAGGTCGGTCGGCCTTTGACAGCTCGACTAGAAACAATGGGTTCTTATGAAGCAACACAAAATATGACCTCATGCATTGCGTCGACCTCATCCCGTAAATATGAATTTGAGGGGGTGACGTACGATCAACGCTATGAGTAGCGACATGCTCAAGCTAGGTCGTGCTTTTGACATTCCATATTAACGCTGGGTTGCATTTTCGTTGAGCAATGCTAAAATGTGGGTATTCTTGGATTCCGATGGAAAACTCAGATTTTCATAGGATTATCGTGGGAATTTATATTTTGATGCGAGTTTTTTTTAAATTGATCAAATTTTTTAAATTAACATGCTGCTTAAGTAGTATAAAAATGATTTTGATGAATTTAGCATGATATTAATATTATTCAATTGTATTTCATATTAAAATTTATGCATTTTTTAGTATATTATAAATAATATTATAAGAGTATTCATGCAAAATGGCAAACTTATATATTGGTCAATTAGATATTTTAATGAGGTTGGTTGAGGACGAATACCCTTAATATCATTGTTTGAATAATATAACACACAAAGGAATGTTGTGGTAAGGTAGATTGGCAAATGCCGTTCACTTTGTTTTTGTAAAGTTGTACCCAAGTACTCACTAATTACAAGTGATTCAGCGAGCATTGTACAAGGGGGCGTGGCAGATCGAATCTGCAATATTGAATAACTTTGGAATTATAGGTCGCACAACATTGGAATTAGGTGTTCGGCCTCGATTTACATGTGCCGTTCCACTGGCAAAATTTTATGGGCGTTGGGAAAAGGGTGTGGCACTTTTTCGGCTTCCCAAATTGTGGGTATAACTTTCGAACTATTAGTCACACATCAATGAAACTCGCAGTAAAATTTTCGCAGTATTGAAGATATGTTAGTATTTGTGGTATCAAAATAGCGAAAATTTTTTTCATTTTACTAAATTTAAGAAAAATCATATATTTTCAGCCGTATCCATAAAAATATCTTCAAATAACTTTAAAACGTTCAATACTTAAAAAGCTTTTTAATGCTTAAAAGTCTTTTAAAATTTTGTTATTCATAAAAATGTTGTAGCTGCTTTGTAGTTAAAATAGGAACACTTTCGATTTGAAGTGGGAAGAGTGTCAATAATGGTTTGTGTATTTGATAAATTCAATGACTTTTAATTTATTTGTCACAATTTCGTCAACATTTTGATGTTTAAACATCGTTGTTTTTTCGAAGCTACTCTCTGCACTGAAAACATCGTCATTTTATTATCTTGTTTTGTAAATATTTTGAAATGTTTTGACCAATTTTCTTGTTTTTATTTTGTTTTTCTTTTGAATTTTTTTATAATTTTGAATTTTTTTGACATATTATCCAAATTTTTGAAGTATTTTTAATTATTTTTCACAATATTTGTCCTCAAATGAGAGCAAATAATTTTAAAAATGCTTTATGAGGGTTTTATTGGATTTATTGGATGTTCAGCCATTTTTAAAAATCCTCTCATTTATAAACAAACATTTTCAATAATTTTTTTTTTACATTTTCTGTTTTTTTTTATATATTATGAAACAATTTGATGTATTTTTGACATAATTTGTGCTCAGATGAAAACAAAATAAAATTTAAAAATGCTTTATCGAGGGTTTATTGAAGGTTTCCTCCATTTTTAAAATTATCTCATTTATAAAGCATTTAAAAAAGATTTTTAACGCTATTGAACGCTATAATGACACTATCTTTTAATTTTTCATTGATTACAATTATAATTGCATGATTTCGGAAAAAGGGACGTTTTGTGGGATTTTTAGTATAGCTGCTTTTATTGGCATCACCAAAATGACAGACGCACGATCTGTCAACGCAACATTTAGTTTTGCAAAGTTTGAGGTCGTCCGTTTTGACAGCTTATATCGTAAAGTTTTTACAACGGAGACCAAAGTACGGTCAAAGGCCGACCGACCTAACGCAGTATTGTAATTCAGCTATTAAGCACAGAAAGTACGGAAACAGAAAATAGTGTCCCACAAGTTACACAGTGTGCGTACGGAAACAGACCTAATTTCTCCTGGAGTGGGGCGTTAAATTATCCTTAAAACGTGAGGCGTATACTACGAAGAATAGTAAAGAGTGTTATTATCCATTATCAATTTTAACACGTTAGTAAACAAATAATTTCTTAACCTAGTTCCCTTGACTATACTGTCAATGACCAAGAATGATCGAAAAATAGATTACGCATTGCGCAGCTCCGTTATGTTGTTTACTTTTCATTTTGACATTTCTAGCTACGAACAAAGTATTTTTTACGATCATGACGTCACGCTAGACCAAGTTTTTTTCTTGAATCTTTTGCCATTGTTTCATATTTCTTCACATTCTGAACCATGGTGTAATTAACAAGGTGATCGTGGATTTTTGGCTTATCTCAAAAAAATTTTACCCACCCTTGTCAAAAACAGATGTTCGTAAATTCCAAGCAAAAGTTGCAAACAATCTATTACAATTTTTTATTGAGTGCAAGCGATTTGACACTTTTCCGCAGCTTGTCTCTTTTTTTTCTTACTTTCTCAATCTTTTTTGACAACCGTAGGGAAATTAGTAAACGTCACGATCACCTTGTTAATTACACCATGATTCTGAACAAGACTTGACAGAGAGCCATATCGCAAGCTCATATCGTAAGTCTATCGTGAAGTAGATGCGCAGATCGTTGAAAATTATTTTTACGATCTGCGCAATCTATTTTTCTATCATTCTTGGTCAATGACAATACTGTCAAGGCATAGTTTTGCAGGAGCCCTGCATGAGTTTAATCGCAAAGCGAATACACTCTGCTTCACTGCTAAAGAGTACACTGTAACTAAATAAAAGTTAAACAACAGGTCATGTAGTGAAAAGCAAATCAGCGCTCGAGCTTCACTGCTTATGCCTTATCTGCGGGCATGATACATTACAAGGTAGGCTCATTTTAAGATGGCTGCTCAATTGAGAAATTTTGTAACAACAAAGCTGTAAGAGCTAGAAACGTCAAACAACAAAAGCAACAACAACAATTAGAAAAACTCAAAATAATCAGCTGATTTTGACAACTAGCGCACCCTGCTCTTCAATATGAGCCTACCTTGTAATTGTATCACGCCCTAAAATGTCTACCAGCTCTCTTAATAGGTCTGTTTCCGTACGCACACTGTGTAACTTGTGGGACACTATTTTCTGTTTCCGTACTTTCTGTGCTTAAAATGGGAGAAGAAGAACAAGCATAAAATCGCTCTCTCGAGCACACAAAGTGCACAGAGAGTGCTAGAACTCGAGACTTCGAGTAAAGTAAGAACAAGCATCAAGAAAAATAAGCATCAATAAGAAGAAGCAAATGTCAAATTACATTTCATAATTGTTTATGTTTTGCGATAAATAAATTCACAAATTGTGTGCCTAAAAAGAAATTTACATACAATAAATAAATAATAATAAATAAAAATGAAGTAATTGTTCAGTTTTGCATTAAAAATGGCTTTTAATAATTTGAGTGAAAGTGTTTTCAATTTTGTGCTGCCGGCTGCAGTCAAAATCAGCTGTTTTGTGCTCGAAATTTACTAGAAGCTGTTTCCGTACTTTTGCAACTATTCTCACATTTCGTTTTTACTCTCTAGCACACGTTTTACACAAATCTTACACAGTGTAAAGTACGGAAACAGACCTACTATTATAAGTTCAGCAGTGTGTTGTCACTCTCTATGTTTCTTACTTTCGCATAAAATAGAGTGAGTCATACACTCACATTGGGCAAGACTTTTTCCCCCTTTTACATTGGGCAAGACTTGAAATCAAATTTTTTTACGTTCTCTTTTAGACTTGACCATGGTACGTGAGCGCTTTCTTTTTGAGTATATTTTTTGACAGAAGATATTTTCCCAAACAACTGTCAATGCTACCTTGTATTATTATACCATGGACTTGACGAAACCTTTTACATTGGTCAAGAATTGAATTCTGGTGCAAAAGAGATGCGTTCTTTATTGCTTTAATATGTTTGCTCTCCTCATACACATGCACTATGTTCGCAGCCATGGTATAATAATACAAGGTAGCATTGACAATTGCTTATTTTCTCTTCTACAAGAAAACATCTCCTGTCAAAAACAACTCTTTGTGCAAATGCATCAGCAGCTACTGAAGTTGTTGTTTTTTTCACTTCTACGTTTTCAACATTGCTTGTGTTTTCAATGGCCGATTGTGAACGCTCTCTTTTTAAGTATATTTTTTGACAGGAGATGTTTTCCCAATCAACTGTCAATGCTACCTTGTATAATTGTACCATGGTTCGCAGCCTTACAAAACACCAGCTACAAAACACCAAACGCACGCAAGCAAACGAAAAATAATGTGAAGCACTTCGACCATGGTATAATAATACAAGGTAACATTGACAACTGCTTATTTTCTCTTCTACAAGAAAACATCTCCTGTCAAAAATAGCTGTTTGTGAAAATGCACCCGCAGTTGCTGAGGTTGTTCACTTCAACGTTTTCAACATTGTTTGTGTTTTCAATGGCCGATTGTGAGCGCTCTCTTTTAAGGTAATTTTTTTGACAGGAGATGTTTTCCCAACCAACTGTCAATGCTACCTTGTATTATTATACCATGACTTCGACAAAACAGCGAAAAGCACAAAAGGAATATAAAAAATTGCCAAAAAATTGACGGTACAGCGTCAATGTTCTCTTACCCTTTCGTCGCTTCCGATGTGCGGCGAACTGCCTACAAACTCACAGACTTCAATTCAAGTTTTGACCAATGTAAAGGGGTCTATGTTTACATATGAGAGCTTTGGAAAAAAAGGTGAGAGTAAGCTTTTTATCCGACAGAAAACGATTGTATTTGAGTAGACAAAAAGCATATTCATGCAGGGCTCTAATAGATATCTATTGTGTTCAGGTCGATAAGTTCTACTTGGGTTTCTGAATGCTCGAAGCAGTGTTTCACTTCTTTTTCGAGGCTAATGCTTCGACTCTTCCTCATTGACATAAACATTTTGTACAAAGTGCAGTTTCTTGCTAGAATATATTTCTTGTTATAATTTTATGTTAAGTTTTCTTTGTTTATTTATCAATTAACTTATTATAAATGTTGTATATGATTTTGATACGCATGTATCCACATTTTATTCATATGTTTGTATAGAATTTTTTTGTGTATGGTTTTGTTTAACTTTATTTCTTTCTTGTTAAAAATAAAAATGTGTATTTTGTTTGGAGTGGAGTGCGCCAATCGTAGCTAGCACTACGTAGCACTCTGCGCACTGTTTCATCACTAACATTAACTCCGCTATATTCACCAACTTCCCTATTAATTTTTGGAGCAGATATTTTTCCAACAATATTCACAACATAATAAATATTCACCAACAACATAATTAACGATCGTGTTGTAAGAAGAGTTCGTATTTTTTTAAGTATATAAAAGGTGTGACAAAATTAATATACCCCTTTTACGTTTTTGTATGGGAGCAACCGTAGGGAGTGGTCAGAAGGGATATGTCCTCAAGGGAAAAATGTTTTTTTTGCAAAAATAATGGGGGTTGATCATACATATTAACCCTCTCTGGACCTCCCTTAAAGCCCCTGTTCAGATGTAGGGAATAAATACACAAAAATCATTAAATTTGTTACAATTTAATCAATTTACAGGTTGTTTATTTTTACACTGAGAAAATTGAACGCCTTAAAATCAAAGAAAAAAGTTGTTAAAAGACTGTTACCAAAATATCTTTGCTACAAAGACAAGATCGTTGCACTAATGATTTATTCTTTAACTAAGCAACTGCTGCATCTTTGAAACAAAAGACTGAAGTTCTTTGAAGCTAAATCAATCAAAAAATATTTGCCGTAAAGATAAATTATATACTATAACGATTTTATTCTTTGTTAACAAGAATTTGTTAACAAAGAAAAAAGAACGCAAAATCAACAAATTTTCTTTGTTTTCTTGAAGCTAAGCATCGTTGTTTCAAAGACAAAGTCTATAATTTTAAAGAATTTTTTCTACAAAATCATATTTTTCTTAAAAATACACACGCTTATAGTTCGCAGTTACTTTGTTTGTGGGCAATATGTAGTATATAAGGCAATTGATGTATTAATATGTATAAGTTGTAATTAGCACTAGATTAAATCGTATTGGTTAAGGGTCAAGGGGAAGAGGGAGGGGGTGGGAAGGAGAGTGGAAAAGGGGTGAGTAATAGAAAAAAAAGGCGGACATACAAAGATAGTATTCAAAAAATCGACTTTTTTAAAGACGTACATCTTTGTCACAAGAATTTAAGTCTTTGATATAAAGTATATTTTTCATGGGGATTTAACAATTTTTGTGCCTTTGCCGTAAGGATGTTTTATCTTTGGGCACAATCTAACCAATAAAAGTCTTTGTGGCAAAGTGTATTTTCTTTGGTTTTACGATTTTTTCCCCTGAGTGTAAGGATAGCGACCCCTAGTAGTAAGTAGAAACAGCACCCAATACACAATCCTTAGTGAATATTGTGTATTGGCTAATAGTTCCTGTAGAACATGAAGGATATGTAGACAATACACATTCCAATAAATAGATTATTGTGATCTACTGCAACATAGATTTAGTTAATACTTAATATTGAATCAGCGTTGTTTATTATCAAGTGTTTTTGGTTTGATGGTTAGAGCGTTAATATATCAGTCGACGGTAACGAGTTCAATTCCTGCAGCGAACAACAAATTATTTTTAATTTAACATTTTCTTATTGCAATAGACGTAAGCAAAAAACAATATCAATTCTAAGAAAAACGGTGTCGGAAAAAAGTGTCGTTTTTTCAGATTTCACTCCAGCAAATCGCAGAACAAAGCGTAAAAAGCTTCGCTTCAAAATTGATGCCATACTTATTTTAATTAACTGGTTTTTTCCTAGTATTTTTTTGAACTTAACAAATATGTAAGTTTCAAATCAAAGACAATGACAATTCAGCATTAGTAAACTCCGTCTAAGGAAACAAAACACGATAAAAATGCTCTTTGATGGTTAAAAAATCAATACAAATAAAAACTTTTCTGCTTCAAATTGATAACTTATTTAAACATGTTTCTTAGTTTTTGGGTGATTACTTTCTGAGAACAGTGAAAAATTGCCTAATTTTTAAGTAAGGCTACCGAGTTAAAAATTTATATATACCATATTTTACCCAATATTCTCATAAAATTAACATTTTGAACTAATTCAATTCGATCATATTTGTATGTTCGAAAAAAACGCTCCTCTAAAAGTATTATCGATTAGTATCTTTCGTTTTTTTTTATTCTTTTTATTATGTTACAGATGTTCTGGCAGACTCTCCCATCAAAATCATTAAACTTCAAGCCCAGCCTCCATTAATCCGTTACTATCGAAGGGACGACACGGCGCTCATTAGCTTAACAAATAAGACAAATAACACTGTTTCTTTCTTACCTGCCGATCATGCAACTCAAGATGTTTTATTAGAATTAATGAACTCGTCTACAAATGAGAGATCAAACGACGTTAACTACTTTGGAAGTGATGCTGCACTAAGATCAATACTTCAACAACGTCAAAATCGTGCAATGCCTAGCTCATGTCCACGGTCGTGTCCGCCTAGCGCAACGGTAAATGTGGAACCAGTTTGCGGCACAGATGGCTTGATCTATGCCAACATGTGTGAAATGAGAAAAAAAACATGTTCCAGAAATGGAGCAATTGTTGTGAAGGTTTGTAGCGTATTAGTATGTATGTATGCATATTCGTTGATATGTCAGTGAAAGTATAAAATTTAAGATTTTGTAAGTAGTGCTCCCTTTAACTAAGGCATATTTATGTTTATACTACGAACCACGTGTTAGTGTTAGTCAAAAATATTCCAGAAAAAATAAAAAAATCTGGCTCCCTCTATTTTTTAATGGTTTGTTTTGTTTAAGCTAATCTCAGCGTTATCTCTGACAAAGAATCTCTGCCGCTTACTGTGCGGAAGAGACTACTACAATTAGGGATTAGAACATTGTTAATTAAATCGAACTGGTATTAAAAAGGTCAACATAGGTAATATATATTTTTCAAACTTTTTTTTGATTGAATCAAGTTTTAAAGGGTTACTGCCGGTTCATATTAGATAAAGAAAGAGGTAATATTTGTTGATAGTGGCGTCCGTGGCGTAGTTGGTTAAAGTGCGTGGCCGCTATGTCAACGAACTTGGAGACCCGGGTTCGAACCCCAGCAGCGACAGAAAATTATTTGAATTAAAATAATTTTTCTGTACGGCCGCCACCTTTCTGCAGACAATGGCAAGCCTCAGAGAGTAATTAAAATGCCATCTAAAGCTTCTTGAGAATAAGAACATTCCGTTCATCGCCGTTCGGAGTCGGCGTTAAACCTGTAGGTCCGTTTCTCGGTCAATTGTGTAAAAACTTAAGAACACGCACAACACAATTGATCATAAGAAGCTAGCTCAAAGTCCTTTCAAGGGCTGAAATGGCCAGTTATTTATTTTTTGTTTTTTTTTTTTTTTTTTTTAAATATTTGTTGAAAAAATTTGCTCTCAACTGTTACATAATTATAGATCCAACTGCTTATTTGGTGCTGTGAGGTGTGTGGATGGTTTTGATTTCATGGAAAAATGTTAAGGAAAAGTTTAGTTTCAAGATTTTAAATTGTTAAGTGTGTAAGAAAATTTATGGAATTTTCAAAATCACAAATAATTTCTTTGAATAGTGAGAAATTTTTTTAAAGATAATTGCGCAAAAAATTGGTCGGATCAGTAGTAGCATAGTAGTAAATAAAATAAGATTGTCTGGAAGTTTATCAAATGCTTTACTAAAGTCAGCGTAAATACAGTCGAGCTGGTCATCAGATTCAATCGAATTTAAGCAAAATGTTAAATCGAGAAGATTAGATACAGTGGATCTTACCATTGACAAAACCACGCTGACGTGTTGTTGTAACTTCTCCGCACTGAATTTTTACGCGATTATAGAGCATTCGATCAAAAAGTTTGAGAATCGTTGAAAGCTTAGCGATGGGCCTATAATTTATAACTTCTTTCCTGCAATTTTTTTTATAAATTGGGTTTGTAAATGAATTTTTCGAAATTTCGGTAATGAATTGTCTTATAAATAAATCTATATATAAAAATTTAATGGTGTCCGTATGTTACCCTATCACTTCTGAACCGTTTCAATGGTGTTGTTCAAATTTTTAGGGTGTGTTCGACCAGTCATGGTACGGATTTTTAACTTATTTATACAACATCGGATGAGCGGTTGTCGAGATATTACAAAAATATTAGATCCCCTTTCACCCATACGATTTCTCATATAAAATCGCTAAAAATCAGTTTTTCATTCTTTTTTTAAAAATAAATCAATGAAACTCCGTAAGAACACACAAGGGGGCGTGGCATCTCCCATACATTTCAAATTTATGGTATCGAATAGCTTTGGAACTAAATGCCGTATAACAATGAAACTCAGTATGATGTAACCACTTGGTAATGTCCAATCTTTGGAATTAAAAGTAACAGAACGTTCAAACTCAGGAGTTACTATTTGGTGATGTCCTTCTACTAGAAAACTGGGGCGGCCACTGAACAAGGAGGTGTGCATCCGCCCATAAAAGCCAAATTTTTAATATCAAATAGCTCTGAATCTAAATATCGCATAAAAATTAAATTTAGAATGAAGTTACCACTTAGTAAAGTATTTCTACTAGAAAACTGGGGCAGGCATTGGTCAAGAGGAGGTGGCTCCGCCCATACATATAGTGTTGATACACATTTACCCGTTTTATCGGATTTTCCATGACTTCCCACAAGATTTCCGGAAATAACTGTCGAATATTCTCCTTAAGGTCTGTAATTGCCTCAGTCTTGTTGATATAAGCCCGCGACTTCAAGTAGCCCCAAAGAAAGAAGTCTGGGATGGTTAAATCGGGCGATATTCCTGGCCATGCCAAATTGCCAAAACGGGAAATCACGCGATCAGGAAACGCTTCCTTCAAAATATCCATTTATTATTCCACGCTTTTGCGGAGTATAGCTCTCCATTGCTTGTCTATTTGTATTCTGCAGCTGTCTAGTTCACAAATGTCAAATATGATTGACGTACGACGCCATTTGCAAAAATTATAATATCTTCCGATAGGCTGATTAGTTTTGCACCACCTTGTATATCCCATAAATTATAGAATGAGATTATTCTTATGATCTTGGAAGTGGATGCATAACTTTGTAAGAGTAAATAGTGATTTTGTTCTCAACAATTAAGAAGGATTTATATTCTTTTTATTTCTAAAAAATAAAATAAATAACTGGCCATTTCAGCCCTTGAAAGGACTTTGACCTAGCTACTTATGATCAATTGTGTTGTGCGTGTTATTAAGTTTGTACACAATTGACCGAGAACCGGACCTACATGCTTAACGCCGACTCCGAACGGCGATGAACGGAAAGTTCTCGTTCTCAAGAAGCTTTACATGGCATTTTGATTACTCTCTGAGGTTTGCCATTGTCTGCAGAGAGGTGGCGGCAGTACAGAAAAATTATTTTAATTCAAATAATTTTCTGTCGCTGCTGGGATTCGAACCTGGGTTTCCAAAGTTCTTTGACATAGCGGCCACGCACTTTAACCAACTACGCCACGGACGCCACTACTGGCTGTAAATTTCTACTGTATTTAAAAGTAAGTGGAATGGTTAATATTGCTTTTATTAATGCATGATAGAAAAACAAGGTAGACACATATGGAGATAAAAGTGAGCTAGATGTCAAAAGTCAACTGCTGATTAGGGTTGACAAGGTTATCTTGTTATAAGGTCTGTTTCCGTTTTCCTTCAAGTATAGTTCGTGTAAAATTCGAGTTATAGAGAGTTATTGATTATCTATTAAAATCAAAAGATTTTGAGAAGAAAAAGTACGGAAACGACTTCAAGTAAGTTTCAAGCACAACATCTTTTTTGACAATTGAAATTTAAATTAAATAAAAATGAAGAAAATTGTCATTAATAAACTATTAATTCTCAAAACTCAAAAATACATCTTTTAAAAAAATGGTAGCAGTGTATTTATATTATCGACACTTCCATTTAAGTTCTTTTGCTTATTTTAACATTATTTTTATTAATTTGCTAATTAATTTCATAAATTTTTTGACAATACATAGTTAACAAATAGAGTTTAAATACAACAGCTTTTTTGTACATTTCCAGCATTAATCCGTTAAAAGCCACAACCCAAAAATCTTTGAAATTATCAACGATATTGACGATAGTGGCTCAAAATAATTTAATTTGGGAAAAATTTGCCCACCCAAGCAGTGGTTGGGCCCAGGGACAACACACGACGAAACAACTAACCATGTAGAACATAGTCATGCAATTCCACAATAGCTTTTAACCTACTTTTGAGTTGACCTTTTGACAAGTTAATATCAAAAAAACTACAATTGTAAACTAAGGTACTCAACCGGTTTAAAGCATAGCTGTTAAGTAATGATTACTCGTCGTAATCATTACTTATTCGATTCTTTTTTTCAAAAAGGTAAAATAATTGATTAAGTACGATTCTTTTCTGTTTGTAATCGTAATCACATGCTTACGATTACAAATAATCAAAAAATAATAACGATTACTTGAGATTACGCAAAATAATCAAAAAGAATCAAAAGTAAAAAAAAAAATATTCCGATTACTTTTCGAGATTAGTTTTGATTCTTTTTTGATTATTTTAAGAATTTCAGTCTTAGGTACAAAAAATTTTGTTAAATTTTATTAAAAAAAAAATTATGTATTTCATTATAAAAAAAAAGGTTGACAAAAACAAGAACGAGAACAATATCGTATTATAGAACAACATAAACGAAACAAAAATAAAACCTTTTAACTCTAAATTACTATTTGCATAAGAACTAATTTTTCAAAAGAAAAATCAGACAATGATTGGAGTGTTTACTATGCCGGCAAAAAAAAAAAAAGACTCTCAACTGGCGCTGATGGCATTAAAGGAGTATTGAATGAAAGAAATTCCTTCAACAAGCCAGACTTTTGCCAAATCATTTCAGCACTTGAATTATCATGCAAGTAGCAGAAGAGTTGGTCTGTTGGGATCACTAATCGGGTTTAACGGTGTCCTGTGAAGAACCAGTTGTGTCAATTTCATCATCACTTTCACAAAATATTTCGTACTTTAGACTGAAATTCTTAAAATAATCAAAAAAGAATCAAAGATAATCTTTAAAAGTAATCGAATTATTTTTTTGATTACTTTTGATTATTTTTGATTATTTTGCGTAATCTCAAGTTCTCGTTATTATTTTTTGATTATTTGTAATCGTAATCGAACACTAATCATAAAATTCTTGCTTAAGGATTATATAATCATTACAATTCTTTTTAAAAAATAATCTAATTGATTACTAATCGTAATCGCAATTTAACAGCTATGGTTTAAAGGAGCATTTAACATGTAATTTGTTCTACTAAATGGTAAATAAATTAAATTTTTAGCGTTTCTACTACTTCTACGATAAGAGTTAAAATTTATAAAATAAAGAATTTCTGGAGAATCGAATACACCGGTTATGAGTTGTCAAATCCTCTTAAGCCCCTTAGTGCAAACCGAACAAAACGTTTTTGAATTCTCTCTATTCGATCAACATGCACATTGTAGCTGGGGGACCAGACTACACTAGCGTACTCCAAGTGTGGACGCACTATTGCATAATACAACTTTGTAGTCATAATCATGTTATTGAATTTTTCAGACTGGAGTAGAACTAAATTGTCTTGAGAATTTATTTTTCTGTATATTTTCATATCATCCGCATAAATAAGCAGATGAGAGTTTTTAATGATATGGGTCACATCATAATAGCTAAAATAAACAGAATTGGATATAGGTGTCTTCCTTGAGGAACACCTGATAACGCAACAAACTCAGCAGACAAAACCCCTCAGAATCGTATTTGATAAGTTCGTTCTGTATTTGATAAGATCGCTTTGTCAAATACGATTTAATCCAACTTACAAAATATTGTGGAAATCCAATGGACTTGTCAAATTGACTGTTTTTGACAAAGGTACGTACAATTTTTTTGAGAGAAGTTAAAAATTCGCGATCATCTTCTAAATTACACCATGGATAGCATGTAAACCGATGAAGTTGTTGTTGTTGTTGTTGTTTCATTGATTTTGACAATTGTGGGTACTGAGAAGAGAGAACGATCAGCCCCGAGACAACGACAACAACTTCATCAGCTAAACCATGATACAATAAGAAGGTAGGGTAAGGAGCTTGGCCAAGACCTACTGCTAATGTCAAAACCATGAAATACTGTGCTGCCATATCTTAAGAAAAAATCCTATAACAAACCATGTTTCATTGTTTCACAGTAGGTTATTGTTTTATATAAAATGCATTGCTGAAAATATTGATAAACGAGGAACTTTTAAAAACCTGTTGATTTATCTTCAAAAGTTCCACTGTCAGAAGACTTAAGGGCCTACTAAAGTTTTTTTAACGAAAAAAAACCTCGTATTAAAAGTTTTATTTTTAAGCTACTGTTGATTTTAGTTAAATTTTTTTTTTCCATTATAATTATATATGTTTTGAAGAAAAGTTTTTGAATTTTTCGATAACAAATATTCAACCATGTAGCAGGAATCCGTAGTTTAGTAAAGGTCATATTTACTTAATAAGCGAAATAAATTTGGTCCTTGTCATAGTTTTCGAGTAATGCTGTCCACCAGTTTTAAACAGCCTTTTCGAGAAAAACGCGTTTAAAATTTTAAAAGTAGTTTATTTAGGTATAAATTAATTTTTTTCAACGTTCATAGTATCATCTATTCAAGGACCATATAAGATGTCCTCATCATCAATTGTTGGCTCAAAAATTTCAACTTGCCTCTGTCTTCTCAGGAATCTTCCCTCGGGCGTGGCTTCCTGTACATTTTTGTTTGCGAGAATAATACGCGTGGAATCAACGTTTTTTATAAATGTATGACAGTTTTTCCCACAACTGATGCCAATTTCCACATTGCGTCCACAGAATTTTATGTCAGGGGGAGAAGTTCTTATTATTACTGTTATTTTTATTTTTTTTACAATAATATAAGGTTTTTTTTCTGAAGACCAGGGGAACTTTCACCTCTTTTCTCCCCCTGTGGATACCTATGCTTATGCATTTTTATATAAAGAGTGAATAAAAAAAATAATAGGCACTTAAAAGAGTGCATTGAAAAAATAAAAGGCATATTAAAGAGAAGAGTTTTTGTAGCAGCTGGTATGAGTAAGGCAAGTACATATATTTTTTATTGTCTTCTCTTCGGACAATTGTGCTTATAACTCCAACAATTTTTATTCAATTGACTTAAAACTTTCTGAGAATATTTTTTAGATGTTATACATTCCATGATATAATTATACAGGTAGCATTGACAAGTATAGATTTTCTCAGCAACAAGGCAACGACCATTTGTCAAAAACAGTTGTTCGTGCAACAAGAATTAAACGAATGTAAAAATAAATAAATTCCGCAAAATATGTGCGTTAAATACACAATTATAATAATGAAAGTTGTGAAAAAATTATGTGTGATATGTGTTTAACGTTTTCCAGCCGTGGTGTTTTAATAATAATTGGAAACTTCTTTAATTTTGTCCATATGCATCTGCAGCTGCTGAGGTTGCTACATTTGAACGTTTTCAACATTTTTTCTTATGTTTGCACTTAATAACACAAAGTTCACAAGTTATCTTCGTTGTAGTAATAATAATTCACTATTGATTAAATAAAATAGGCAATATTTTGTAAGAAAATGTTTGGTTATTTGCAAGCGCTGAAACATAAACAATGGCGAAAACATAAGAAATAATTGAACGCTCTTTTTCTAGACATTTTTTTGACAGATGGTCGATGCCCAAGCAACTGTCAATACTACCTTATATTATTATACCATGATACATTCGAAAATGTAAAAAATTTTAGTAGGCCCTTAATATAAAAACAAAAAATTTATAAGATATCGTATTCACATTAGAATAAAATTTTTAAACAAGAAATTAAGAATACAAAAAGATTAACAAAAAATGATGGGCAATATTAAATTAGTGAAAATAAAGCTATAAAATAACTTAAAAAAAAATCATTGTTTCATAATTCCTTTTCTATGTGTTTATCCCACATTTATGAAATATACAGAAAAGTGGCATCGCTAAAATGCTTTTTAACATAAGCAGTAGGTCTTGTCAAAGCTCCTTACCCTACCTTCTTATTGTATCATGGGCTTTACATGTAATAAATTTTCGCTTTCAGATTTTGTATGAGCTGTCAACTTCAATTTGACATTTATGGGAACTCGCTCTCGCCCTTGCGACAACCTTATTAATTCAACCATGCCTTTACGTGTGGTCTTCAGAGCTGCTCCCTCTACGATCAATAAAACAGAATAAAAAAAGGGATAGTCACCTTGAAATTTCTGACAATTTGATATCTCTTCTTTCATTTAAATATTTAAAATATTTATTCAAAGTCTATTGTCTTCAAAGTCAATACTCTTTTTGAAGAACTGTTACCAAAGTAAAAAATAAAAAGAATGAAAAAATTTAAATGCCTAAAATATTCGCTATAGAAAATCAAACTTTCTCATTCACATTAAAGCGAGTTCGTGTCTTAAGTATTTTTGCCATTTTTTTCAACTTTAAACGCTCATATCTGCCAAACGGCACCACTTATCAAAAATCTAATAATTTTGAGCTTACCTATAGCTCAAGACCTTTCTAATGATATATATGTTGCCGTAGCGTTTGTTGATTTAGTGGAATAAGGGGACTTTTACAGGATTAAATCTATAGATTGCCCATTTCATACCTTGAGAGGACATTGACCAAACTTGATGATCAAATTGTATTGTACGTGTAGTATTGTGTAGTAAAAATTGTCGTCAATTTTAAAACTTTTTTTTTCAGTGTAGAATCCAATGTTATTTCCCGTGAATTCAGTGTGAACCATTAAGTGTGCATTTATATAAAGTAATATATCTTCAAAAGTAATGCATGGATTTTTATTATACCATGGCTATTAGCTTGTTAAATAGGTAAAAGCATAACCTTTCTTTTGATATCCATAATGCTTAATTTTGCAGGATATTGAAAAAATCACAAGTTTTTCAGGCCCATTTTTCCAACTTTTGAGCCTTATTATTTCTAAAAATTAAAAAGTGAAAAAAATGTAAATTTTGATTTTTCGTTAATTTTCAATAATGCCAAAAATTGTTTGGTTTTAAATAATTTTATTTTGTTATTGGTATCTTGTCCCATACAGGATTCAAAAGATGGGTGCGAACGAACTAAGGGATCGGACTGTAAGCATCGATGCTCATCGGAAAAGGATCCAGTTTGCGGCACAGATGGACGCACCTATTTAAATAGGTGAGCAAAAAGTTCAAATAAAATCAACAAAGTCGATCACACAACCATTCCGAAAGTACACGGAGAGAAATAATGTTCTTATATTAAGCAAATATTTTGCTTGATCTAAGGAAATTTAATATTAAGCTTCATTTGCTCAAATCAAGCAATAAAAACTAAAATTAAAAAACAAATTTGGAATGTTTGAAAAATGTTTGAAACAAATTAAGAATTGAGTAAAATAAATGATTGGTTGAAACAAGAATAAAATGCTTGATTCTAGAAAAGTGAACAAGACTTGTATCAAGAAAATATTTTCTTAATTTAAGCAAAAGCAGAGTTGGTTTTAAAAAATATTCTTGAAATAGTCAATTATTTTGCTTGATATAGGAAAATACAAAATTATTTCAAAATTGCTTGATTCACGCATGTCAAACTATACATGTACTTTCAATCTTAAATCTTTTAACCTTTAGCCTTAAAATTATAAATGAAAAAAAAATCACCTTCCCACTTCTCATCTGAGATATGTAATATATTATCTAATCACAATTAATTTACCACAATTAATTAATTTATTAATTTATCGCAAGATATCAGAAAATCTTTTAAATAATATAAGTTTATTTTTTGTTTAATTAAAAACACAATGTAGCTAGCTATTTGCTATTTTCAGATACAAGATAAAAAATAATCTGATATATCAAGCAAAACTTCCTAATTTTCGTAAATCATGCTCTCTCCACATGGGGTTTTTTTTTGCAGCGAAATTTTTACACTCAGAGAGCGTAAAAAATAGAGAGATAAAGGTTGCACGTCTCACAAAAATATACAGCGGGTGTAGTTGTTTTTTAATATATGTTATTCCTAATTACAAAAAATAATTTTAATAAAACAAGGTATATTCAACAAGGTAGTGTTAGTTCTTGAAATGCTCTCTTGTGGTGGGTACAGCACCTGTCAAAAGCGGCTGTTTACGAATAAAAGCAAACAGTTTTCTATTTTTTTTTTCTTTTTTATATTCTTCTTGTGTTCGACAGCTGCTGTACCCACCTCTCCGACACGAAACTACCTTGTTAAATATGCCTTGGAATAATAGACATATGATGAAAATATGCGTACGAGTCTTGCAGATCGTTCGCATTGATCACTATAGTGACGAGAAACAAATTTTTTATGAGAGAACATTCAATATTTTATACATACTGACAACATAATAACTTGTCTTGTAGAGCGTCAGCGTTCGCTTTGAGTATGCGTACTTGGTCTTCGAGACCATGGTATAATAATACAAGGTAGCATTGACAGTTGCTTGGGAAATCATATACTGTCAAAAAATATACTCAAAAAGAGAGCGCTCACAATCCGCCATTGAAAACACAAGCAATGTTGAAAACGTTGAAGTGAAAAAAAAAACAACAACCACAGCAGCTGCTGATGTATTTCCACAAAAAGCTGTTTTTGACAGTTGATGTTTTCCTGTTGAAGAGAAAATAAGCAGTTGTCAATGCTACCATGTATTATTATACCATGTTCGAGACGGCTTCGAAGGCTTCGTCTTTGAGGATTCATATTCCAACTGGGTAGTTTTCAGCAATTTGTTTATTTGAATCAAGCAAATTTTCCTCAATTCAAGCAAATATAAACTTGAATCTAGAAAAAACATTCTTGAGTTTTAAACAAATATTTCTTGAATTAAACATTTTTTCTAAATATCGTGTGTTTTAAATTTGCTCAATTGTAGCAAAATATTGCTTGAGTGTAAACCAGTGGTGCTCACTACAAGGTTTCCCATAGCCCGTGGGCATCGTGTGTTGTGATGAGCACAGAAATCGGCTCCCTGTGTTTGTACACTGCATAAAAGTTTTTTTTTTCTATTGTACTTTAAATTTCAAGTCAGTTCGCTGTTTTGTTTATGAATGTACTTAAATATTTTGCAATGTTTTAGGAAAAACATGAATACATTCTATTCTTCACTTTTACCTTTTTTGATGTTTTCTATGTTAAAAAAAAAAAAAAACAAACACAAAAATAAAAAAGAAACGATTATATTGAAACTCCAACACTCGACAAGGTTTCCTTGCACCAAATGTTATGAGAGCTTTTAACAACTTCTTTTTTCAGTGCAAATCTATGCACTCGGAAAGATGCCTTTGTTGTTGTTTAAACAGTGCGTTGATCACCACTGGTGTAAACTGATAGTCTATTTGCTTGATTCATGCATAGAATGCTTGATTTTTTTTTCTCTCCGTGTATACATAATATTTAATTGCTTTTGATCTTTTTCACAGATGTATGCTTCGCGTACAAGCATGTCGCGTAGGTATGGCAGCGGTTTCAATATCTCACGTGGGACCTTGCAGCAACACCAGTGCCGTCCGTGAATCATGTCCCGTCGATTGTAACAGTGCGCCCAAAGATGGGCCGGTTTGTGCGTCAGATGGTAATGTTTATAATTCCACTTGCGAAATGAAACTTTTGACATGTGGTCAGGGAGTCGTTAAGACGAGTCGAAAGCACTGCCAATCAACGAGAATGTGCCGCGAATCGTGTTGGCGAGTAGCACGTCCCACTTGTGGGTCGGATGGTCGCTTGTACGCAAGTCCCTGTAAAATGCGTTCATCGAATTGTGGAAAACATATTTTTGAAGTTCCGCTTTCGTTTTGCATGCCACAAGAACGAAATGGCAGTCCGGTCGAATCATGCCCAACAGAGTGTCCAAAAACTGAATCACCTTCCCAGTATGTATGTGGCAGTGATGGAAATATATACTCATCTCTGTGCGAACTTAAAATGCTTAACTGTGGGTAAGTATCTCGCAATTAAGTACGAACCTTAGAATTTCGATCTTCAAACGAATAAAATTTGGAATATAAATACTTTTAATGAAATTTTTTGTCGAGATTAATAGGCACGACTACGATTTCCAGGTCATCGCGATTTAAAAGTGTTTTCTGGTAGAGAACAACAAAAAAAAATTCTGGCCGAACAAAAAATCGATAACTCAACTAGTTATCGAGTTTTCAAATTTTTTCCTTGCAATCCGTTCAAAAAGAAATCTATACCTTTGCCATTATCAAATGGATCTAAATTATTATTTTTAAATGGATTATTTAATTAATTAAATTATCTTTCAGAAAATGTACATATCAAATACATTTTAGCAATATATTGAATTTTATAAGCGATTTCGTATTTTGTTTCCTTTTTATGACTGATAAAATCTTTATTTTCTCAAAAATTTGCAGTATTAAAATACAAAAAGCCTTAAGCTTTACTTTTCATTTAATATACAAAATTGTTTTTTTTTAATTATCACTATATTTAATATATTTGTTATTAACATTCCTGAAATAATAGCATTCTGAACAAATAATAACGAAAGATAAATTTTTGAAATTGAAAGATAAATTTTTGAGCTGTAATAATTTACTTTCAATAATTGATAACGGTAATTTTAAAGCAAATAATGTTTTTATGTAAGAAAATATTTTACTTTTACATACAAACGGCTATAAAATGTGAAATACTGAACGGAATTAGTTTAATGAAAAATTTTCTGAAATCTTATTATATTATCTTTAAAACATTACCTTATTTATCTTATATACTAAGAAAAATATAGCCAGATTTGCATATTTTACTTTATCCAGACCCCTTTTCGAAAGTATTTAATAAAAGAACTAGTAAGAAATGATCTTAGACTGGGCGGCAGTTAAAATACCCCACGGCACACAGTGAATCGTCCTATAGATAAAAATCAAAAAATTTGTTGATTGCAAATAGGGAAATATGGTTATCATTCTCAGAGAAAAGATAAAGCATGTACTCTAATAGATCAGTAATAATTTTTTAAAAATATCTAAATTTGAGACCTTCAAAACTTGAGAGCTTTCAAAACTTGAACCTTTTTTATGGATTTTATGTCTTTTCGCGTCATGGCAAAGTGGTAAGAAAAAAATGCCAAAAATCCAATTGTTAAAGTAAAATAACATAATTGGTATCGAAAATATGCATTAAAGGGTTAATTTTGTGTACATTTATTTTCACAAATAGTGTGGAAACTAAAAGTAAAAGTATACTCAGAAAAAAAGTCCTGTAAAAACAACACTTTTTTTAACATTTTATCATGTTATTGAAATTCAACACGATCTGTTATGTTAATAATTAACACTTTACATGATGATTTTTCGGTGTTAAAATAACACGATGAGCATGTTATATGAACAGGATAATATTGTAAAACTAACACTTTAAATTTGTTAAAAGAACATGATCATAATGTTATCTGAACATGATTATATTGTAAAGCTTACACTCCAAAAATGTTAAAAGAACACGATCAAAATGTTATCTGAACATGATTATATTGTAAAGCCTACACTTCAAAACCGTTAAAAGAACACGATCAAAATGTTATATGAACAAAATAATATTGTAAAAATGACACTATATTTTTAATATTTAATAATTCATCCTCCAAGAATCCCTTGCTTTTGTACTCGCTGATCACACTCTGTCCTTTCGGGGTTTTTATAAATAACTCGGTCAAACTTAGAACTGGGCGAACATTAAATGCGGTTCTTCGTGGAGCGGAGCAGCTTATATTTTTGCAACCATTCCGCCACTCTTCAAGTTTTTTCCGAAATTTTACTCGCAAACCCAACTAAGATATGGGAAATAGCTCATTAATATCGGCTTCTTCTAAAAGCTTAAATGATTCCAAATCTATTCCGAAATCTGTTAAAAATGGAAATGCAAATAAAAAGCGCAAGACCATAATTAATTAAAAAGGTAAGGTTTTTTCTATTTATTTGATTCTTACCGATCAGCCGTTGGTATACGGATTCGTCGAATTGAAGATTTGTTAAAATTAAATTTTTTAATTCCTCCGTATGTGTAAAATCGAACAAAACCAACTTCAGCTTTTTTCGGCTTTTTTTTCTTAAAAATTTCAAAATTTTTTCAATGAGCTATTGATGCAATGAGAAAATCTACACTTTGGTAATGTTATTTTTTAACACTGTTAAATGTAATGTAAATGTTTAAAAAGTGTTGTTGTTTTGTACATAACAATTATCATGTTAGAATAACAGGAGCCGTGTTGAAATATTTTGCCTCATTTTTTCCTGGGTGCAGTTGAAAAAGATGTCTAAAGTTATAATTAATGAAGATTTAATAGATTTGTGGATATCTACTGATATTAAAAACAAATCATCAGTTCTTTATTTGTTTTGTGGGTCAAAACTCGGGAAATCTAATTTCAGTGATCGTTCAGTTTGCCAATAGGGAACTTTAACATGAAGAAAATATCAAGTTTGTTTGAAATTAATGCAAAATATAATAATACTAGCGACCACTGGTGCGCGTTGCTGCCCCCAATGTGAGCGGAAAATTGCAATGTATCTTGGTTGCGAGCGTTCAGCGCGAGCGGCTTGCGAAAGCTTTATATTTTTCTGACTTTCATTTTGTTGTTAACAGACGCTCGATTAAGAAGAGACAGAAGAGAGCGAAATGTGAGCAGCGAATAGTTTTGCTCTGAGTTTGATAACGTTGCTCTCAGCTGCTGTTAATAAAAGAAAAACCAGCATAACAACAACAATTATATGCAAACTTTAATAAGCTACAACTTAAAAAATATAAATTTTTAAGAAATAAAAAGTCCAGTTTGCTACAGGTCTAAACCTATCAAACCATACTAAATTTATTAAAATTGGACTTGTACTTAAAAAGCCTTACGCCGGACAAAATTTGGGTTTGCGTAATATATATAAAGATTGTAGTTTTACTTTCTGAAGAAGCTTTCTGGAGGTAGCTCTCAAAATTACTAGACGTGCTAGACTTTCTCATATTGAAAAACTAGACGTGAGCATACAAATGAAGATCTTATGCGATTTATGATTCTGTCATCTGATCTAGCAATTGCATAAAAAAAATAATTTTTTATCACATTAATTATTAGCGTAAAACACAAAAACAAACCCGGTTAAATCCCCATTTGCTCAAAAACTATTTAAAACAATGGATATTTGACATTTTTGAATTAAATATGGTGTCATTTATTCAGAAACGAAATTTCATTCAATTCGGCCACTCTTTCTATTTTTGTCCATCGTTTGTATGGAGGCGATTCACTGTGCGGCCGAACCAAAGTATATTTAAAATCTTAAGCAGCCAATAAAACTTTATCTGTAAAAAATTTTCGTCATGGTTTTTACGGAAAATACTCGATTTGTTTTTTGATAAAGTAACTTTCTATGGGAACTAGAAGTGGTTTTCATTTTGTGGAATTTCATACTCAGAGTATTGAATTGTAAGAAGAGATTTTACCGTTTTGATATAGTGACTTTGTTTGGGAGGTAGGCGTGGTTTTCATCCGATTTGGCTCATTTTCGAACATGTTCTTTATTTTTTAGATTTAATAATTTTTTTAAGATTACTTGAAAATTATGGCTGCTATCGTGATCACAGATAGACGGACAGACGCTTCCTTATGAGCGTTACAAATGGGAGACAAAATTAATATACCCCTTTTACGTTTTTTAAACATTAAAATAATTTATAGACCTTCAAAATCGGAGCTGTCGTCATAACAAACAATTTTCACAGCGCGCAGAGTATACCAAATAATTCACTCACTTCCTGATTAAGCATAAATTTATTGATTTGAGGAAGATTTTTAAAAATTAATATAATATTTTGTATTCCAGACCCCAACGAAAAGCTATACAAAAAATAAGCATGGACAAATGCAAGAATCGTCTTAATCGATGTAAGCAACTTCCGCCATGCAAGGACTTCAACAATATATTTGGCTCAATTTTCTCTTCGACACAAAATGACAAACTTTGTGGGACGGATGCAAAAACCTACAATAATGAATGTGAACTTGCACATGCCACATGTTTGTAAGTGCCTCTAATTAACAAGCACATGCATCACAATTGCTTTTCTTACTCATTTCTTACAGACGTGGCGTGAATTTGGCGCACATTGGTTCATGTACAGACTTAAAATCCGCACCCAAAGATTGCGGTGAGCGTTGTACTCGTAACGACATAGAAAGTGGACCTGTATGTGGTTCCGATGGCAACACATTCCCATCGTTATGTGAATTTAGACGTCGCACATGTCATCTACGCGTTGTTCCAGTATCGCTTAAAAATTGCCCTCTTACTGCCGATTGCGAATCAGACTGCGATGCGCAGCCCGCGAGTTTTGTGTGTGGGTCTGATAATAAATTCTACAAGTCTGAGTGCGACATGCGGAAAGAAAACTGTGGAAAGCACATTTTTGTAGTTCCGCTCAAACGCTGTCTTTCGACATTTCAATTCAAAGGTTGCGCAAAAATTTGCCCCCGTGAATTTGAGCCTGTTTGTGGCAGCGATGGTATGACGTACTCCAACGAGTGCTTTTTAGACATTGAAAACTGTCGCTCAAATAGTACTGTACAAATTAATCATTATGGAGCCTGTGGAAGACCAGAAGAACCTTCAAATAATTTCTTATATTAGATTAATATTTAAAGTATACGTTTATATATATATATTTTTAGTTTATTGATATTGTTTATGATTAGTGTAAATATAATATTTATATACAATAAAAGTCTTCATTATAATTAAGAATAGATCATACGAGAGTTAGTGCAAAAAAATTATGCTGAATCATCAAAGAGCTTGCTGAGCATTGCATTGATTTCATGCGGCCGGTATTTGACATATTTGTCGGGATTCTTGCTGAACTGTACTGTAGAGAACCTATAACAAAACAGTTTTAAAAAGTTTCAAGAGGATCATAGCTGAAAACTTACAGTTCATAAAATTTGTTATATTTTGGAATAATGTGTTCAACGTTGTCTCTTTTGATTCCTTCGCGCAGTATAACATCAGGTATGGAAATTCCTCTCTGGTTCTTACATGCATCTTCAAAGTCTTTGTTGAAATTCTGGATGATTTAAAATTGATCGCAATTAATTAACTAAGTTTTTTAGATCACAAACATACTGAGAAACGTTCCTTGATAATTGCTCGATCCTTATCCTTGACTTTATTCTGTACTGGTTTAGGAAGTTCATCCAATGATGATATGTTACCTAAAACTTTAGACCAAGTTTTTTGATACGAAAATTTCAATTCCCGTATCATGTCCAGGTAACTACGTTCACAATCAGGTTCCGCCAGCATGACCAGCTCAATAAGATTTGATTGTTGTAATGATTTGAGAATATAATGAATGTTGTTTAACCGGAAGAGATGCTTGGTAGCTTGATCATTGTACTGTTCACATTTGTTCATAATACTTAAATTTAGCTCCGCCAGAGCTTTTTCTGAAAAATAATACTAAGTTTGAGCACAATTCTATTTAAATCTGTTGGTTATAAACTTACTTATATAAATAGCTAGCAAGGCTTTATTTTTTTCCTCGGCTGACAAAGACTTTTTCATCAAAACTGTGTCCAACTGAGTGGAATAGAGAATGTCCTGATTAAGAATACCTCCTATTACATCGAAATGATCGTAGAGATTTTCAAGAAACCAAATTGTGTTCGAGGTGAGCTCGTGAACAGTTGCATCTTTTGGAACATTATAATAGCCAAGTGTGCTTGAGCTCATGCCAACTAAGTTGGAGCCCAATTCGCCTTTAGCAACTTCAAGGAAATGTTCTAAAGCTTTAGATCCCTACAAACAAAGTTTAGTGTATTGTTGTTTATTTTTTTTTTCTATTTATTACCGTCAAATGAAGCCTATTTAAGATTTTCGTAAGCTGCTCTTTCTGTTGGGCATCACATATGCGATCAATGTCAGGTTGCAATAAAATAACACGTTTTAAAGCCGAGAATATGCCCAACGCAGATGTCCATTCTTTGCGAGCAATGCAACGGATTATTCTATTTGTTATACTCTAAAAATCAAAAAATTTAATAAGCAATCATACCTAAACTACATTTAAGGTTTTATTTGCATCATACACATTACAAAAATCATAGGCAAAATGTTCGCATTATTATCGGTTATTAAAAATTATGAGCATACAATTTTATTCCATTTTTGTTATTTCGAAAAGGTTTTAAAAAATGTAGAAAATTTATTTTGTCATTCGACCCAAAGACCTCCAGTCTTCGACCATCTAATATAAACTTCAATGAATTTATTTTTCTATTCGAAAAAATATTACGAATGCTCTTTACAAACGCCAATAAAACCGCCGTTTGGAATTTAATCATTTTCCTGGGTAAATGAATTGTTTTAGACATATACATTTTATTTTATTTGAGTGATATTTATTGAAGCAGATCGATATAAAGAATGTTTTTTAACTGTTTATTTTCAACGGATAATTAAATCAACGAAGGACTTTGATTAAGATTATTTACTTGACGATATTCAAGAAAAGTATATCGTAACGAATTTTTTTTTAAGATATTTTTATAATTGAAAACCTTTTAAAAGAGGTCTTATATAGCGCATCCTTTAGAAGTCTTTAATCGTATTTCCAGCTGTAGGGTAGCTTATATATATAACTTATATTGCAGAAAAACATGCACAAATTAGAGCAATCTAATAAGCATTATGCAAATATCTAGCATTCACAATATACTTGCTCTAAAAAAATAATGCGAATTTTTTTCTATGGATTCTGAATTGCGCACCGCTTTTCAACATTTTTAAACAAACTTGCCTCTGCATCCTTAACAACCAAATCAATTGAACTATATGCTAGCTTTGAAAAAACATCAATTTGCTTTGATGTCGGAATAACATCATTCATAAGAACACGCTCCCACACCAGCAAACGCTGTAATCCGAGCAGTAACAGAAGATATTTATCTAGCTCCTGATCACCATCGAGATAGTCTTCTGATGATAAGTGGTCTGAGTGGGAAGTTGCTTTTTTAATGGAGAACCCAGTAGACTGTTCAATAGTCTGTGTTGCACGCAAATACAATTTGTTAGCTTTCTTCTCAAATCTTAAATTAAAACATGAAGGCACATATGATATTATGTATTCCAAGTAACTTACATTTGTTGCAATCGAGCTGATGTATTTTTCTTTGACTCCACAACTCTTCCACTCTGACGAGTTTTCTACAAAAACAAGATTAAGCAAAATAATATAATCTCATATTTAATTATTAATTATCAAAACATTTTAATATTAAAAAACATTGTATTTAACAATAGTACATAAATTAAATGTGTGAACAGATAAAAATTTAATTTTAATATATAAATATAAGCCAGCTAACGCCACAAAAACAAAATTAATACAAGAATAATATTAGAATGATTCATTTAAATCGTTCAAAAGGTCCATTATTTGCTTGCAGTGTACGTTCGACTGAATGCCCATGTTTTTCAAGTCGATCAATTTCATATCCAAAAACATTGCAAAATTAACAGATCCCCTTTCAAAAATTTCGGCATATTGTTCCAATCCAATATTCTGCAAAGCGGAAGCCACATTAAGAGTATGATTGAGATTTCCTTTAATTCTAGATGTATCCAGGTCTGTGTACTTCTCTTTCTTATGCGTGAACGGTTGCGGAGATATTTCCAACAAAGAATAGGTGGGTGATTTGTGCAGAATTTCTTTTGGCGTGGTTGTCGTATTTGAAATATGTTTCTTCATTAAGTTGGGTTTCTTGAATTCTTTTGACTGCATTGGACTAACTGGACTTTTCTTGATGATACCGTAAATTGGTGATAGCCCAGGAGACACAGAGTTATCAAAATACGTAGTTGGCGTGAAGCACCGAACATTTATTTTGTTCACAGTCAGATTTTTAATTTCTCTCAATCTGTTCGGATCAGTTACTAAAGTTGGCGTACGATTAAACGTAAATTTAATCGCATCGTCAATGGTCGGAGTGTGACAATCTAATTCCATTTTTTATATAAAGACTAACTTTTAAAAAATTCCTTCCTGACTTGTACAAATTTTTGTTGATACTAGTTCTTTTTGGCGAAGACAAGAAATTAAAGTGATACAAACTCCGTTATAAGAAAATGAAGATTTAGTAAAGTTTGTGAAAAAACAACAACTAAGAACTATGTTATACATATACATTAGAGTGACCAAAAAAGTTAAATTTTTGATGACATAACTTATTTTAAAGGTAGTTTTCCATGTTTATTGAGTGTTTTAACTCGGTATTGACATAATTTCTTGGCTACAGTAATCGGTTTTCGAGATATTAGTAAATTAATATAAGAAAGGAACTATTTCAGAAATTCCCTTTTTAATAGGCCATATACCAAGAACGGGAATTACCACTCAAAATTTTTGGAAGCAGTTTTGTTTACTATTATTTTCTAATAAAAATACTTAAAACAGTGGTGAATTAGGTCTTAAAATAAACTATGACCCAAAAACGAAACTTCTCATTTTCGAAAAAGTTATGTAACAGCAACACATCCACTGATCCAACACTGGTTGCTAGACCGTTTTTAAAAATTTTATATTTTTACTAGCTGTCACCCACGGCTTTTTCCGCAATACTTTTGAGTTATCCTAAAATGTCAAATATTTGTAACTGTATAAAAAGTTGTGTAAGACAATCAACACCGCATGTTGAAAGTTTTTGTGATTTTACCAAATTACATTTAAATTTAATATTGTTGATATGAAAATTGTTAAGATACAGGGGGAAAACAAACATTTCCGTCAATATTTCCACCCCACGGGTGCCACCAATAGGGTTAAAATTTTGATAAAACTTTATTTTTGTTTAAATAATATATGGTGTAAATTTGCCAATTCGGTCCATAAATAAGAATTGTCGGAAAAAAGCGACCCCAGAAACCCCCTGGGCAGACATGCCCACGTAGTTAACCGTATGGCCCTTCATACAAATTTTTTTCTATCTTAATTTTGTCTTTGCGATGAGCCAAAATCAAAGAATACCTGCAAAAAACAACACAAACCGCACTCGTTTAGTGTTCAGCAAATTTTCCAGCGAACTTTACAAAAACAAATGCATGCAAAGCCAAAATAAGAAAACGCACACTTGATGATGTCGATGCTGAAGCTGATTGTCCCGTTACTGGCGTGTCGAGTCATTTTTCGTGTAAGCATTTTTATTGTCGCAGTGCACTGGCAAATTAAATTGAGTCATTGATTTGTCATAATTGTAATATCTATCAAACATTGAATATATTTAAAAAAAAAAAAAATAAACCAAATTTTCTGACAGTGCACTTCATGACATGTGATTTTATTGCATTGTAATTGTTTTTTGTTTCGTTTGATTTTTTGCCAAACACAACAAGAGCAATATTTTCTGTTTGTTTTTTGTTTTTTGAAGTTTTGGCCCGCGCTTAAAATTTCTTGGGCCCCATTGACCTAGGGGGTTCTAACACATACAAAAACAATCCAGAGGGCTCCACGAACATGTGGTGTGAATATGGTGGATAGCTTAAGCGGTTCAAACGTTATGGTCAGACATACATACGCACCAACGTTTTTATATGTTAAGATTAACATTTGTTCAATATATTGGTATCTCAGAATCGCTTTAAAAAATATTTTTGCTGTACTTTCAAAATGGCTAAGTTAAATTAGTAAAATTCGCAAAATTTCAATTTTTAGAGGCTGTAAACAACGAACTTGATAAGTCAGAAAGTTAAAAAAATGTAATAAACTACTAGTTGAAATGTACTTTGAAATTAAAATTAAGTCAACAACTAATTGCTTTCTATAAAAATTTTTGAAGTTGCAACTGATAACAATTTTAACAAAAAATTTTAATTAATTAATATATTGTTTTTTTAATATGAGGTTAAAGCCCAAGTGTGCTTAATATCATGGTACTTAACTCATCACTCTATGTCTGGCAGGAGATGAGAAATTAGTTATTTCAAGGGCTTACAGACTCATAAATCCCGGCAAGGCTTACAGACGCATAAATAGTGTACAAACATTTAAAAACACGCACAACACAATTTTGTCATAAGAAGTTATTAGAAGTTTATTTTATTTTTCATTTCTAAGCCAAAAAATAACGTCAATATCGAGTTGAACCACAAAAAATGGCATAAAAAATACATAAACTTTAAAGTTGGCATAAAAAAAAAATGGTATAGGCAAATGTAAAAAACTAGTTAGAGGGACATATAACATTAATTATTTTTTAATTAATTATTAACCCTTAAATGCATGACTTTCTTGTTTTGAAAAATTTTTAGTTACACGAAAAACTTACTTACATAGTCTAAAAAAATCATGACAAAAATTATTTTACTCAAAATTTTATTCGTAAGGGTTTGTAGCCAAATGGCTACATAGCGTTTTCAAAAAATTTTAATTTAAATGAAAGTTTTTAAATAATTATCGTTTTTGTTCAAACACAATGCAATGTCACATTTCTCGCATATTGTGCGGCTAAGTCCCTTGCATCCAGGATATTGGATATCAGGCCTGTTGCCAATTTGATTTTAACGAATATATTGTAGTGGTACAGGTTGTGCTGGTCCTTTTTTCTTTTTTGCCTGAATGGCAGGCTATATATGATAGTACTTGATCTCACACGTTTCGGCGCGGTGTTGATTTTACATTGGGCTACCTCTACAGGATATTGCATTTGGTTTAAAATTTTGTAAGCTGGTTTGTTTTGCTGTTTAAGCACTCTTTTATAAGCCAACCATGCATTGACCAGGTCAAGGAGGTGGTAAAAAATTCGCGTATACCACTTTCTGCTTTTTATCGAAATTTTATAGCGACCCATGAGGCAATCTAGCAGATCCACGCCGGCCATATGACGATTATATTGTTGAATTATGTTGGGACATTTGGCATCTTTGGTTTTATGTTGTTTCCTATCTTATCTTTTCACCAACACCTCAGGATGAGTTCCAGCAAAGGAGGAGATGATGTTGAATATATATCATTACTTTATACATTTAGAAGACTTTGTCTTGCATGTATACACTACTTTAAATACATAAATAAATAAATGAAAAATATTTATTGTCTTTCCAAACAACTGAAGTAATGTCCATCTACATATTATATATTCGTGACGTGAACCACGTTCTCCTTTTTCATTGCTGCTTCTGTGGGAAGTTTACAATTTGGAAGTCTATTTCTTCGAACTGTTCCCAACAAAAAAATGCCCTCCTTTGTCAAATGAACCAAAAGTGGAATGGCGGTATAATAATTGTCAAGGTACAGACGATAGTTTTGGATTCAAAGTATAATACGGGACAAACGCAAAACTATGTTTGATGTTGACCCAACATCTGGTTCACCATTTGGTCTAGCCATATTCTTTTAATTTCCTGTGTAAGTTTCGAAGTTGTAGGCAAGTCCAGAAAATCCAGCTAAAGCAAATAATTTTAATTCCCATTTGTGAGGTTTCATCGACATGTATTGCTTCATGTAATGTCTATCTTTTGTTGAGCACATTTGTTATTCAATAGAAAGCTTTTTTTCCAAGGGAATTATTTTGAATTTTAATAGCAGATGATTTATAGACGGTCTTAATTTATGAAATCTATCATGTTCAGGTTGATGAACAAAGGTTTTATTGTCATTGAAATGCATGCTTTGTCGCAATTTTTCGAATTTGTTTATTGTCATTATATTTTTGATTTGAGGAAATCCTAGGACATCACTCCAATACGATCTTACATTTGGCGCATGAAGAAGTGACATATAGAGAACTATTGCGATAAATTGTTTTAAATCGGAAGCACAGTACGTAGTAAGTTTCTCCGGATTTTTTTTTTTAATTGTATATAAATCGGTTGGCTCGACAATGTTCTTTATTAGGTCTTCGGAATAAAAAAATAGTTGAAGAATTGATACGTCGTTTCCAAATTAAGTGATTCACCTTCAATTTCCGAATTTCAAAGAAAAATCAACTGATCTTCACTTAGTTGCAAATTTTAGTTTTGCATGGCTTTGAGTTTGAAGCACAGCACGAGAACTCGACGGTAAGTCTTCATTATCAACTCGAGAGACCGATGGAGCTGGGGACATCAGCACTGGTTCTGCTTCACCTTCTTCATCGAAATTCTGCAACACATTTGGTGCAAAATCTGGTTCTTCCAAACCGTCATCGTCAAAAGCTTTATCATCATCTCCACTTTCCTCATTATTATATTTCAACAAATATTGCAAATATTATTCATGTTGAAAAGACTTTCTTTCACTTTCTAAGAAAGGTAGAGCTAAAATGTCAAATAAAACCGTTACAAACGTTGATCAAATTTACTATATTCATTCGCATAATGTAGCCAATTGGTACCAAAACTTTTAATACAAAATTCATTGTTATGAAAAGAGCTACAATATTAAAAACCGTTTATTACACAAATACTTACTATTTAAGTCAACAACCAAAAAATACAAAATTTAAAATTTTCTCAAAAAAATAAAGCATCAATGTTCACACTTTAGTCGTTCTAGACAATGTGAGAGCTATGACTAAAATATGCTAAAAAAAGTCTCGCTTTGAGAAAAAAACACGAGTACGATAACGGAATCTTATAAGCACCATGTACCCAAGTGACAATACAATAAATTAAGCAGTTATTATTTGGTACATCAGTAATTAAAGCGTTCTAAAGCGCTTGCGTAATAATAATATAGATGTTACAATTCATTCAATGTGTTGTAAAAACTAATGTAAGTGTGCATACTCGATTATTTAAACAGCAGTTTGTGAAGATCGGTAAGGAGTAAAGTTTTAATTTTTTTTCTACACAATTCATCTTCCCTGTGCTATTAGATGCAATAGAAAATTTAATTGAGCACATTCGATTTTATAGTTTTATATCGACGATATACAAAATAAAAGATATATGTAGGAGACAGGGATTTAAATACACAATTTTTAATTATATCGTCTTTTGATGTTTACCATAACTTTCGAATCAAATTATGTTAGACATATTAACTGGGTGTAAAGCACACAACGGATTTGACATATTAAATTTATATGTATTTTATATAATATCTACATACCAGTGCTTCGTTTCCCCAACTTCCACTTTTTTGGTGATCTTTAAGATTCTGAAGCGAACGAAATACGACATCGCTTCGTTCCATTGCATATATTATCGTATACTCACGACGAAGATTCTGTTCCAACCAATGTGCGATTAAATTCAATTCTTCTCGGGTGCTTTGAGATAATTGTTTTATTGAGATGTATTCCTCACTTGATGAATCATCTTCGATATATATAAGATCCAGCAAGTCAACCGGTCTCAGAGGAGCACTATGTTTCTTTAAAAGCTGTTTAAAGTGGTTGTTCAAAGACTCACATCCAGTATTATATAGGCTAGTGACGTTTTCCAACTCAACACTTTGCGAATTGTTATGGAGAAAGTAGTCCATGGCCGCTCGAAGTTTTCCTAAGGCATCAAGAAATGCAGTAATATTGCCTTCTGATGGTCCCTGGTGAATTAAATTACACACTTCTTGCGAGACATCGTAATGCGAAAGAACAGTTCCCAAGCATTCCAAAGTGGCGTCTAAATCTATGAATATAACCTTTGTTAAATATAGTCTTAAGTAACGCGTGCTTCACAACTTTGCTGTCTTCGCTGAAGTTGCTCAGTCTCTTTATACACAGGCAGTATAGTTTGCTCAAGTTTTCCCAAACGCTGTTCAAATATTGTTAGAATGCCAGACATCTGTGTGGATAAGACATGGTATTTATCAACACTTTCTTTGAACTGTGCGAAATTTGAAGTTTCCTACAAATAAAAACCAGTAAGTATTTTCCAATTTTTCTTTATTTCATTTAACCTGTTCCAACTTGGAGTAAACCTGTGAAGCATTTTCTAATTTACTCATTTTAAACTGTGATGAAAAGTTTCAGCAAAGAATTGAAAACAGCAAACATATGTTTATCAGGACTGAAAGATAATCGCATAGTATTCGTGCACATCATAATCGTATGGTGAGCGATTTACCAATGCAATTACGGTTCTAACCCTGCAGCCACACGTGATAGTGATGGCATGCCAGTTGTAAATATCAGAGGTCGCATTCTGGCAGAAAAAGCGCTCAGGTAGCGAAGTAGCATAAAGTGATACATTCTGCTGAATGGGTTTTTTTTTGAGAAACGTCAAACTGCAAACAGCTGTTCATGATTCGATTCAAAAAAATTAATTTAAAGCAATATAATAAAATTAAATTCGCAAGGAAATCATGGAAAAGATATATAATTAAGTATTTTTATAATAAAATACTAATCTTATAATTTTACAGCACAACTTCACAACAAAACACTTTTTTCATCTGTCAACATCAAGTGAGCGCAAACCGCTCAGTCGAGGTAGCATAAAATATTTTCGCTACCTAAAATGGCGACCGCTCAGGCAACATGTTGTGTGAGCGCTTTATGCTACATACCATTCAGCCGGAAAGTTGAGCAACAGTTGCGTAGAAAGTATCGGCCAGAATGCGACCAGAGATAATGAGATGGGAAACTTAGTTTCTATTGTGAATTCTGTTGATTTTGACAGCTAAAAATGCTTCTTCTCCAATTTTTATGCAATCACATATTGTCATAGAAATAAAATATAAGGAAGTGGTGTTCTACTCACACACTCTATGCGTGTGTTGAAGAATTTTTCAAGCGAAATAGAGCACGATTTTTTGACATAAGCTCTTGCACATCAAAACAAAGAAAATGAGTGGTGAAAAAACATTAAAATATTAAATAATTAGCGATTGTCATCGCTATAAATTGTTTTAAAACGAACATAAATAAAATAAAAAATTATATAAGCATGCGTTGTGCCGTGAAAAGTTGTGAAAGTTCACAAAAAACACATAATAAGGTGGTTTAGTTTCACAGGTAATCTTGCTTTATAGCTTGTTGGTTTCCCGCCATTTGTGTGCATGAGTCATGTGCAAGAGCTTCTGTCAAAACAAAAGTTCAGCTTCATGAGCGCATTCATTCCTTAGGGTGGCAAACATTAGGGCCCTAATTTTTTTTTTTTTGATTGAAGATAAGTTTTAATCAGGGACCGTAACTGTTATAAATAAATTTCTTCAAAAAATTCAATAAATAATGGTTATTTTTAGCGATTTTTTTGTTTTGTTTTTTTTTTTATTATTTACTTTTATTTATTCGGTCAAAAATACCAGTTAAAATATGTTTATTTTTCGGTTAAAAATAGAAGTTAATATATGACTTATTTTTTCGGTAAAAAATTTATATATGACAGTGATATCCTATATTAAATACTAGGTTACCCGGTACACAATTTTTGCACCCGAAAATATGCTAATGAGCCGAACGACTAGTCGTACCATATGTGCCGTATTTCACGGGACGTGCCGTATTTTGCAAGATTTTTTTAAGTGTCCTGCCGGGAAAAAATTTTTCCCGTATTTTTGGCATTTTTTGTAAAATACCTATGATTTCAAATACAATAAAAATTAAATAATAAAAATACGTCTGAACACCAAAAAGTTTTCGCCTTTATTTACGATATAACCTAATGCGGCCCTGTTTGAATGTTTATGTATTTGCATGTCTTGCATTTTTAAAAGAAAATTGTTTTTAGCTGAGCAAGAATATTGTTAATAAAAGTTTATAAAGAACTTTTGTTAATATAGAAATGTCAGTATTGTCAATCTATTTTATGAAATTGCTTTGATAATGCACAAAAATATTTTTGATAGAAAAAAATTGAATTTAAAATAAAAACACTTGTTCTATTTACAAGTGCTGTTGTTAGCAGAAAAATATAATTAAATTTCTTTCAAGAACAGCTATATCTTTGTTTGAAAAACTCTGTTCTAATTTCTAAATGCATGAATTTGTTTTAACAAAAATTGTAAGCTAGTTTTCCCTATGTGTACACTGGTGACTTAGCTGTCGAAAGTGAGATATTCACCAGCGTTCATGTCCATCCTGAGGGGTGAATTCATCGAGAATCCATCGCGAGGGGTGAGTTTGTCATGAAATTTTACCAACACATTTATAACATTTGCATTAGTATTGACTGCATTTTGGCATACAGCTATCTCTTTTTTGCCGAAGTTTCCAATCTCTTTATCTCTGGTAAATATGCATAGACTTCTAGAGTGTTTCAAAATAAGCTACAAATTAAGGCCTGACCAAAATAGACAGAACGAGACATAACGAGTAAGTTCGAACAAATGGAAGACATATACTATGTTTCCATGGCGAGTTAATTCGGGGCTTACTCGGAGTTAACTCGCTATGGAAACGCGAGTTGAGTTGAGTTTCGTTAAATCTACGAAACTCCACGAAACTTGTAAGATTTAACTGGGTTCTATCTGTCAAAGTGAATGCTGCCGTTTAGTATCCATTTCGCTAGTAAAACAATAACAAAAATGCAAATGAAATTGACAAGTTCGACTCAACTCGATGCTGTGCATGGAAACACTATCGAGTTAGCGACGCCATTTTCTTAACTCGACGAAAACCCTGACCCCGAGTTAACTCGCCATGGAAACATAGTAAATGTTAAAACCCAAAATACACATACGTAACTGATCGAAACTGAACGAAACATTGCGACGAAACGTTCTGTTCCGTAACAACCGAACTTTTAGCGTCTCAACTCGTCAACAACAGCTGTGCAAAGCAGTCTTCTTCTTGTTTCAGACGATTGTAGGTACTCGTTTCATTTTGGGTTAAATGTCAAAACGGACATAACGATTGCAAACGTTCGGCAAGTTGCAATCGTCTCGTTTCGTCTATTTTGGTCAGGCCTTTACGCTGTGGCCACACGTAGTAGTAAAAGTTCACCATTGTTAATTGTCGTCAAAAGGAGTGTTCACATTGCCAAAATTTTCATCAAATTGTTGGTTAAACAGTTTGACCACGCAAGTGTTCACATTTTAAAATTTTTCGTCAAATTTCATTATTTGCTTGCCCATCGAAGTGAAAACGTTGCTAAGATGGAGCGCTTTTTATTAATATTTTATTGAAACATGAATCAAACGAAGCAAACAAACTCTGAATGTGTCCAAAAATATTTTAAAATTTTGTTCCAGATATATTCTTCTGTTATTATCATGTTTATGCGATGTGTTCACGTTGAAATCTTTTTTCAACTGACAAAATTTGTACTAAAAAATTTGACGAGTGTCCACATTGTCAAATTCCCCGTCAAACTGTTGGTCAAACAACAGAAAAATCAAAATATTTTGATGTAAATATTTTGAAATCGTCGAACGATTTGACAAACAGTTTTATGAGTGTTCACACATCAAATTATCATCAAATTGTCGTCAAATCCCATATATATTTTTTTTTGTCAATCTGTTTGACCAATAATTTGATGAATGTGAACACTCCTAAAGGCAAAAGTTCTCGCAAAAATGGCTACGTTCAGCCATTATCGGTTTCCTCTACTTGTATGCATGCTGAACGCGTTTCAAACGTTTCAAATAAATTATAATTTTTGGTTTTACTGTGTTGTATTTTACTCTATTTTCATTAGTTTCTTATTACACTTTCAAAGGCCGCTAGATTTCTAACTGTCAAATTTTGTAACTGTAAACGCTCAACATGTCGAGTAAATGTATGAGAAAAATAATATGATACCAAAGACGGACAATTTTAACAACATGTTGAGCTGATCAAAAACTGATACTTATGCGTTTAGCAGGCATTCACTCAACAGTTGCACAACAGTTGTGATTGCTGAACGTAGCCAATTAAAGTTCTTTATGAACTGGAAAAATTACTGAACGAACAAAGTTAGGAAAACGCTAAAAGAACAACAGTTGCTTTTTATTGGCAACAATATCTTTCATTAAAAAATTGCTTAGCTAAGACCTGATAATTATGAGCCCGAGCAGAATCAAATATCGTTGCGATTTGCAATATCGCAAAGCAATAGAATGCAAATGTATGAACACGTCCAGAATGAAATCGCAGCCGCAACGATATATCGCACAATTAGAGCCTGAACAGAATCCAAAACCATTGCAGCCGCCGATCTTTGTTGTTGGAAAATACATGCAAAATGTAGAAAAAACGCAGCTCTTTTTCCGCAACGATAAATCGCACAATTAGAGCCCGAACAGAATCAAATATCGTTGCGATTTGCGATATCGAAAAGCAATAGAATGCATGCAAATGTATCAACACGTCCAGAATGAAATTGCAGGTCGGCAGCCGCAACGATATATCGCACAATTAGAATCTATTTTTTTTTCTTGCGACCGACGATTCCATGGTATAATAATACAAGGTAGCATTGACAGTCGCTTGGGAAACCAGCATCTGTCAAAAAAATGTCATGAAAGAGAGCATTCAATTATTGCTTATGTTTTACGCCATTGTTTATGTTTCAGCGCTTACAAATAACCAAACATTTTCTTACAAAATATTGCCTATTTTATTTAATCAATAGTGAATTATTATTACTACAACGAAGACAGTTTGTAAGCTTAGTGTTATTAAGTGCAAACATAAAAACAAATGTTGAAAACGATCAAATGCAGCAGCATCAACAGCAGATGCATATGGACGAAATGAAATAAGTTTTCAATTAAAATTAAAACACCACGACTGGAAAACGTTAAGCACATATGACACATAATAGCTGCATTCCCGTGGCCGTTGATCTAGAGCACGGCTCTATTTTATTCACAAAGCAAAAACAAAATTTAGAACCAGCTCTTTTCCTGGCTCTATTTCTGATCTGAAAATGCTGCCAAGTTTAATGCATTTTTTGTTAAAAACGAACATAGTTGTCAAATCTAAAGTATGCTGTTTTGTATTGATTTCTATTGTTATCAAACAGCTGTTTCAAGACAGTGGTGCCAAATTGTTATAAAGTTGAACTAAAGTTGTTCCACTGAGATTTGATCTGATCCAATCCCACGGGAATGCAGCTAATGTTTTCACAACTTTGATTATTATAATAGTTTATTTAACGCACCTATTTTGCAGAATTTCTTTATTTTCATCTTTGCTTCTTTTTTGTTGCACGAACAACTGTTTTTAACAGATGCTGGTTTCCTTCTTGCTGAGAAAATCAATACTTATCAATGCTACCTGTATAGAACCTGAACAGAACCAAAGCGGCTGTCGGTTAGCGGACCTCTCTCAGAGAAATCCGCTGACCGAGCGTTTCCACTGCGCGACCGAACGAAGATTTCTTCGTTCATTCCGTGGCGTACGTGGCATAGTTGGTTAAAGTGGTTCTAACCCCAGCAGCGACAGAAAATTATTTGAATTAAAATAATTTTTCTGTACGGAACATTATATTATATTATATTATATTATATTATATTATATTGTATTATATTATATTATATTATATTATATCATATTATATTATATTATATTATATTATATTATATTATATTATATTATATTATATTATATTATATTATATTATATTATATTATATTATATTATATTATATTATATTATATTATATTATATTATATTATATTATATTATATTATATTATATTATATTATATTATATTATATCATATTATATTATATTATATTATATTATATTATATTATATTATATTATATTATATTATATTATAATATATTATATTATATTATATTATAATGTATTATATTATATTATATTATATTATATTATATTATATTATATTATATTATATTATATTATATTATACTAGCAGAGTACCCGACCTTGTTGGGATTGGCTTAATTTGTGTTGAATTAAATGATCAACAAAGAATGAAAAACTAATTTTTAAAAATAAGTTTCTCCTCGGATAAATATATTCTTGTTTCTTTTTCATAATTGGATAAATTTATATAAGTTTTGTTTGAAAAAATAACTAATTGAAGCATATTTACCCTGTCTTGAAAACTCTGCTTAACTTACTAAGTTTACCATAACTTTGTTGTCTGAGTAAAAAGTCAATTAAAATTTTGTTTTATGTTTCATCAGTGTTTTATTAAAATTAGCTGACCGGCAAACGTTGTTTTACCCAAACTGAATATTCGATGTTTTTTAATTAATAGATGGCGGAGTAGCTACAAAAAAGCATAAAAATTTCGAACATTTGATTTGTGCCAAAAATTACGTAAAATTTAATAATTCGTGTAGAAGGCAAAAGATAATTCAAAATTTTTCGCAATTGGACTCATGCCCACGTACCAAGTTTTACTACCAAAACCTGTATAGCTCGGGAATTTTAATAATTTCTGGAAAGTGGGCGTACCTATAGTGATACCACGCCCACTTTTAGTACATTTTACGAACGAAAAATACGAACTTTTCTAACAAATTTTGGTCCAATACGACCGAAACAGTCTGAAATATAGCATTTTTATTGATTTATGGGCGGTAAAAGGGGCGTGGTAAAATGTGTGTGGCTATGGTCAGCGCAATAATTTATAGGTTATGATAAAGGTTTAATAAAAAGCCATTAAGTAGATGAGGAGTTTATTTCAAACCTACATACATACAAACAAACCTATCCTAGTGGGCGTGGATTAGGTCCAGCCGCACCAACATTTAAACATAATGAATTTCATCATTTAACCTAGTACCTACATAGCATATTTTATTATGAAAGCATTTACATCTCAGGAATTATAATTATTTATGAATAGTGAGCGTAGCACTAGTGAAATTACACCCATTTTTAATACATTTGCTGACAATAAGCATACAAACCGAACTACCAAATTTTAGTTCAATGCGACCGAAGCCGCTTGAAATACACCATTTTTATTGATTTATGGCTGTAAAAGGGGGCGTGGCAAGCCATTTTTGGTAAAATTTCCACTGGTATATATACAAACAAAATTACAAAACTTTAGTCAAATACTGTGAAAGCCGTTTGAAATATAGCATTTTTATTGATTTGTGGGCGGTAAAATGGGTGTGGCAGCCAATTTTTCATACAGTTGCCGACAGTTTGCATACAAATTCAACTATACAATTTTAGTTTAATTTGGCCGAAACCGTTTCAAATATAGCATTTTTATTGATTTATTGATTTGTGGGCGGTAAAAGGAGGTGTGGTAACTCATTCTTCGTACAGCTGCCGACAGTCAGCATACAAACTAAACTACCAAATTTTAGTCTCATACGCCTGAAACCGTCTGAAATATAGCATTTTTATTTATTTGTGGGCGGTAAAAGGGGACGTGGCACAATTAATATAGCCTATGTTCAGCGCAGTATTTTAAGGAATCGTTTGATATAGGTTTTATAAAAATCTGTTAAGTTGTTATATATTATTGTTATTTTATTATATTATATTATATTATATTATATTATATTATATTATATTATATTATATTTTTTATATTATGTTATATTATATTATATTATATATCTCTATCTCTATCTCTATCTCTATCTCTATCTCTATCTCTATCTCTATCTCTATCTCTATCTCTATCTCTATCTCTATCTCTATTTCTATCTCTATCTCTATCTCTATCTCTATCGCTATCTTTATTTCTAAGTGGAACGACTCGTGTAAATTGATAACCAAATTTCGAGGCTATGCTACCCATAATTCCAAAGTTATTCGATATCGCAAATTTGGCTTGTATGGGCGGAGCCACACCCCCTTGTTCAATGACGTCTCAGTTTTCTAGTTGATGGATATCACCCAATAGTAATTCCATACTGAATTTCGTTGTTATACGACTTTTTGTTCCAAAGCTATCTGATATCAAAAATTTAAAGTGTATGGGCGGGGCCACACCCCCTTTTCCAAAGCCCATCCCAGTTTTATAGTAGAAATATTTCACCAAGTGGCAACTCCGTACTGAATTTCATTATTATACGGCATTTAGTTCCAAAGCTATTCGATATCATAAATTTGAATTGTATGGGCGGTGCCACACCCCTTTGGCCTATACTTGCTCAATTTTGCCAGTCGAAAGACACAACTAAATAGAACGTTCTAACCGAGTTGCATTAATGTGTGACTTATAGCTCGAAAGTTATACCGAAAATTTGGTCTGCTGAAAAAGTGCCACGCCCCACGTCAAACGCCCATAAAATTTTACCTGTGGAACGGCTCTTGTAAATTGAGGTAGAACACCGAATTCCGATGCTATGCGACCTATAACTTCAGAGCTATTCGCTACCGTAGATTTGGGTTGTATGGGAGGTGCCACGCCCCCTTATTTTAGGGGGATGAAAAATAGATGTTGTCCGACTCTCCCCCCTGACTAATATCCTCGCTAAGGATCACGAAAATCGGTCGAGCCGTTTCGGAGGAGTTCGATTACGTACACCGTGACAGAAGAATTTTATATATTAGATTATATTATATTATATTATATTATATTATATTATATTATATTATATTATATTATATTATATTATATTATATTATATTATATTATATTATATTATATTATTTTATATTATAATATATTATATTATATTGTAAGTAAGTACTGTTACTTTTACTTCCAAAGCTATTCGATATTACAAAATGTTAATCGTATGTGCGGAGCCACACCCCCTTCTATAATGCTCATCTCAATTTTCTAGTAGATGGACATTACCCAGTTTTAGTATAGTTGCCGACAGTGAGCATATAAAATAAATTACCATATTGTAGCCCTATACGACCAAAACCGTCGGAAATATAGCACTTTTATAGATTTGTGGGTGGTAAAAGGGGGTGTGACAGACATTTTTCCCTGAACCATCTCATATTTAAAAAAATCTTCTGCCAAAATTTCAGCTCTATCGGCTCAGTAGTTGGAGTTTCTAGCCATCACACAGATAGCGTTTTGCTTCTTATAAGCTGGCTATAACTTTTGATTGGTTAAAGATAATTTTTTCTAATAAATTATTTTTTAAATTGTAAAATTATAAAACCATAATATTAGAAAAAAAATTTCTTCAAGGAGTAGGTCTCGTTTATTGAATCACAAAAATGGTTTTTAATTTTTGCGTAAAATTGAAACAATTTTTGCTTATAAATAGTATAGTTTTTAAAAAGATTGAGAATTTGCAAATTCGAATTTAAATTAGTTTTACAACAAAAATAATTTTTTCCAATATTTACACCTTTTTTGAAAAAAAAATATTTGAAATATATTTTCTCAATTAACGGTATTTTGATGAAGCTTTAAGACAAAAAAAATTTTACAAAACATATAAAAAAGCAGCGGAGATATTTGAATCGAAAGTCACAAAATTGAATTTCTGATTGTTTTTTCTTATTTTTGTGTAACAATAGCTGCATTCCCGTGGGATTGGATCAGATCAAATCTCAGTGGAACAACTTTAGTTCAACTTTATAACAATTTGGCACCACTGTCTTGAAACAGCTGTTTGATAACAATAGAAATCAATACAAAACAGCATACTTTAGATTTGCCAACTATGTTCGTTTTTAACAAAAAATACATTAAGCTTGACAGCATTTTCAGATCAGAAATAGAGCCAGGCAAAGAGCTGGTTCTAAATTTTGTTTTTGCTTTCTGAATAAAATAGAGTCGCGCTCTAGATCAACGACCACGGGAATGCAGCTAATGTTGCATTAAATAAATCGTTGTACTAAAATTTTCGATAAGAACATGGCTGAAAGTAAATACTTAAAACAAAACAAAGCAACGAAATGTCAAAGTTAATCTCGATCACGCTAATGTAAACAGTTGAGATTACGGTAGGAGATTAGGCTTATCTTCTTTCTCTTAATCCTCATATATAGACCTACTATAACTCCCTAATCTTGTTGAATTTGATGAGATTAGCCATACAAAAGTTAATCCCTTCAGAACGAGATTACAAATTAGTCGAGAGTCTGCAAAGAAATTAAGTCTTCGTACATGTCCGATCGTTTGAAAGGTCAACCACATATTTCTGTTTGTTTGTCGTCGTACAATGTGGGCATGTGTGTTGGTCTGAAAGCCGATATTCATAACATGAACGATTAAATTCCGTGCGATTTTATTGCCGATCAGAATATAATCGAAATTAATCGATACAATTTTTCTCTTATTTCTATGAATTTGGCAGCACTGTTTTCCTAAGTTTTAGCAAATAATCAATTGCTTTGAATTGTGTGATTGTGGTTTTCCGCTGCTAAAATAAATCTCGTGCTGTTAGGAATCAATCGATTAGGAAAAAACCTATAATTCACTCTATAAATCCAAAGAAAAAAAAATGTAAGTTTTTCGTTTAGATGTTTTACTCTTTAAAAAAAGTTCTGTCTGCTTCAGGGGAAAAATTTCGGCATTCAAAATGGCTACCGAAAATCGATACCCGCACATATGTATTATAAAATTGAATGCATAAGAATTGTGCCCTAGAAAAATACATAATAGGATTTAATGAATTTAGGATGTGCATATATTCTTAGATATTCATAGGGTGTTTACATAACGATGAAGTTAAAGACTTGTACAATATCAGTATACATTTATTAAAAATTTACCGGCTGCGGTTGCTCAAAGATGTGACGCCGACTTTTCCATCACCAAGGTTTTAAATAAATCATGAGAATTGGAAAAGGATTTTCAAAAAGTAAATAAAAAATTACTGAGTTATTTCAGTCGTTAGGCTAATAGACAGTCATTAACCAGTTTGTGACATCAACCAATTAAGCTTGGTGATATACCATATCAAACCATATATGCTGGTTTGCTGCTATCTGAAACTACTGAAAATATAGTCCACTGGTTAAAGATATCCAGAGGTGAACAATACGGTCCTTCGGCTTATCACTCCTTTGAACTGTTGTAGTAAAATGAGAGTTCCATTATTTTTGTCCTCTTATCCCTTTCGGCATATTTGTTGCCATGCGGCAACATTTTGTATTGCGTAAGGAAGATTAGCTCCGGAAGGATTATCTAAAATTCAGGATGGCGATTCTAGTAGTATTAGTTTTGAACTCAAAGTAGTAGTTTTGAACTCAAAGAAGCGATCCTAGTAGTATTAGTTCTGTTCTAAGTACCCTTTTATTTAAATTGTCAGAAGGTTATAAAAAATAGTTTATTAAAATCCTTAATTATTCAAAACTTCATTGGGCTCAACGAAAGGTTCAAAATACTAACATCACAAAGCGGGAGCTTTTCGTTAAAAAACTTTTTGTTCCTTAATGTTCATTTAAAGTTTTGCTTTCTTTTTCAATTGGCGGTTCTGTTTCCATTTTTTCCAGATAAACACCACATAAAACAAAATTGTGAGCACTCTAATAAATTTTAGGAGTGCATGCCTTTATTTTTGCCATCCATCTCTAATCGTATATGTCGCTCAATCCAAAAAAAGTCTACCACACATCCGTTAAATAATTACAATTAAATTATTTTGAAGTTAACCAAGAGCCAACTAGTCGAAATGGCTTCCAGAATCGTGTTCAGCGGGTCAAAAAACATGGGAATATGTAGGTCGTCTACCTTCTCGCACTCAAACTTTTTTCTTTGAGTGTCATTTTAATATGAAATTATTCATGAAAAAACGGAAAAGTCCCAATGCCTTACAATTTGTGTCCCGATGCCATACGAGATAAATAGGAGATTTCACTAAGATTAATAGTGCAAAAAAAAAAAAAAAAAAATCCCGCACTAATGGTTGTGGAACACAGAAAGTTTTCACTCAATTGAAAAAAAAGGTCAACAGTTTATTTTGAATAATTGCACTTATATAAATTTAAAATTTCAAAACCAGTAATATTTGAAAGTTGAGTGGAAACATTTTTAATTGCAGCTTTCCTGTAGTGACTGCTAAAATTTTGCACTATTTGAGTGTAGTGCAGATTTAGTCACTACCACTAAATTTAGTTTTAGTGCAACAAAATAACATTATCACTAAAGTCTCTAGTGATAGTGAAGATATGTTTCTAAGCTGGCAAAAAAAAATGGTGAAAAATATAATTTTTTTTTCAATAACATATATTTAGAGTGAAATGCTTAGTGCAGTCACCATTTATTGCACTACCCCCAACTCTGGTACATAACTAGTAAGAAATGATCTTCGACTGGGCCGAAGTTAAAATACACCACGGCCGAACCAAGGTATATTCAAAGTCTTAGGGTGCGAATATAGTGCACGCGTATAAGCGATCCGTTGCTGTTTCGAGCTGAAAAACACATACGAGCAATAAAGTACGCAAGTCATGCATCTCTTTTGTTCTAATGTGTTTTTCAGTATAGCACAGCAACGCAACGCTCATACGCTTTCACTATGTTTGTACCCTTAAGCAGTCAATAAAATGTTTATTTCTAAACACATTTTCGTAGTAGTTTTAACAGAAAATATTTTCTTTTTTTTATAGTCACTATGTATGGGAGGTAGGCGTGCTTTTCACACGAGTTCGCTGAGTTATATACTCAGAGTGCATATTAAAAATTATTTGCAAAATTTCAAATCCATACATTAATTTTTGCGGAATTAAAAGAGATTTATTTTACCTTTTTGTTAAAGTCAATTTGTATGGGAGCTAGACGTGGTTTTCATCCGATTTGGCTCATTTTCGAACCTGATCTTTATTTTTTAGATACCAGCTTAAATATAAATATAATGTCGTGATGATAGTTTGAAAACTGCGTCTGTAATCGTGATCACACACAGACAGACGGACGACATGGTTAAATAGTTAACAGACAGACGGACATGGTTAAATCTACTCGGGTTGTGATGCTGATCAATAATATATAATAGTATCGCCTTTGGTCGAAATTCGACCATTTATTGTAAGGCATTGTGACTTTTTCCGTTTTTTCATGAATAGTTTCATATTAAACCGACACAAAAAAAAGTTCGAGTGCGAGGAGGTAAACCCACATATTCCCATGTATTTTGATCCTCTGAATGCTGATCAATAATATGTCGGAGTTAATCACATGACTTATGATGTTTTGCAATAACCTTTTCAATCAATAAAATTAATTAAATTTTCTAAATTTTTACCGTCGACTGGTTTCCATACAAACAACGTCACAACTCTTTTATACGAGGGTTGCCTTTTAAGTCTTTCGTGAAACAGTGGGCCTCCGGGAGTTTTTTTCGAAAATAACTGACACTTATGAAATTTTTTTTTTTTTGAAGCTGTATTATAATTTAGACAAAAATGTTCTTACATTATTAAAGTATAACTATTCAAGATTTTCCGGATATTTTGGTTCAATAATATTCGTACTTTCTACCTTAGTGCAATGCGCGAAATACCTTAAATTTGCGGTGATCAAAATTTTTTAAAAACTACTAATCCTATTGCTACCAAAATGTTCACACTTACTTCAGGACTCATTAAGAGACGTTTAATCCTTTTAAATGCACAAAATGAAAATTTTTTTCTACGCCCGCCATTTGTCAAAAAAATAATATTTTTCAAAACTCAACGACTAAACCCCCAAAATATATTTTTTTTGTTAGTGAACCAGTCTCCAGATATCTTGCTCACCGCAAATTTAAATTTAAGGTTTTTCGCTGCATTGCACTTTTCTATCTTATCGACAAATATTTTTGGACAAAATGTCAGGGACAAATCTTGGATAGTTGTACTTTAATAATGCAAAAAAAATGTTGGTCTAAAATAAAGTACAGCTTCAAAAAAAATTTAAGAAAGCGTAATTTTTTTCGAAAAACTCCCGGATGCTCTTAACTAGTAGAAATGCTCTTATTGTTTTTCAAAGTATTCTCTTAGATGATCAATACACTTGGATTAGTTTGAACGAATTTTCTAAATAGTTTCACCACTCTGACTTTGGTACCTCCGAAACTGACGTTGAATCCCTCAGTGGTCTATTCGGGCATAGAAAAACGCTCGCCACGCATTTTTTTTTCTAAACGTGAAGAAAAAGGAGTTATCGGTTGCCAATTCGCGACTGTCAGGTGGATGACTCATCAAATTCAAGTTTTGAGTGCACAAAAACTCTTGCTTGGGCTGATTGGTTTGGTTTGGTTGTGGCAAATAAATGGTTGTGTACCATTCAGGATTAACAGTTATCCGTTGCTTAAGTGGTACAGTTGCGACATGACCAGTTTTTCAGTTTTTCGGGCTGTCTAACGCGAACAAATCCTCCTGACGCTTAAATTCTCATGTACAATTGAATGTATGCCTTACTTACTTACTTACTTATCTGGCGCTTACAACCGTAAGTCGGTTTTGGCCTCGTATAAGAAATTGCGCCAGCCATTTCTGTTCTGCGCTTGCTGGCGCCAGTTGGAAACACCAAGCGTGGTCAGGTTATCCAACACCTAATCCTTCCAACGAAGATGTGGGCGTCCTCTTCTGCGTTGACCACCACCGGGCACCGAATCGAATATTTTTTTCGCTGGAGCGTCGTTTTCCATTCGCTCAACATGACCTAGCCAGCGGAGCCGCTCAATTTTAACTATGTCGGCGCTTAACTATGTCGATGTCAGCGTACAGCTCATACAGCTCGTGGTTCCATCGAATTCGGTACTCGCCATTGACGCAGATTGGACCGAAGATTATACGAAGGATCTTTCTCTCGAAGGCTCCCAGAGTCTTTTCATCAGAACTGCTCAACGTCCAGGTTTGTGCTGCATATAATAGGACGGGCATGATTGGTGACTTATAAGGCGTGAGTTTTGTTCGTCGAGAGAGGGCTCTGCTTCTCAATTGCCTACTTAGTCCAAAGTAACACCTGTTGGCAAGAGTTATCCTTCGTTTTATCTCAATACTGACATCGTTGAAAGAGTTAATGCTGGATCCCAGGTAGACGAAGTCCTTAACAACCTCGAAGGAGATGTTGTCAACAGTGACGTGGTTTCCAAGACGCTGGGAATGTTTATTTGTTGACACTAGGTATTTCGTCTTATCTGCATTCACTGCAAGACCCATTCGACTCGACTCTTTCGCTAATCTGGAGAATGCTGCGCTGACTGCGCGTATTATGGCCAATGATATCGATATCATCAGCATACGCCAGCAGCATAATACTTTTGTAGAATATCGTGCCACTGCGTCTCAAATCAGAAGCTCGGATGATCTTCTCCATCATCAGGTTGAAAAAGTCGCACGATAAGGAAGCACCTTGTCTGAAACCTCGTTTGGTATCGAATGGAGGAGTGAGATCCTTCCCGATCTTAACTGTGCTGCTGGTGTTTCTCAGTGTCATTCTGCAAAGACGGATGAGCTTTGCAGGAATACCAAATTCAGACATGGTGGAATATAGATGATTCCTTATTGGACTGTCGAAGGTGGCTTTATAATCGACAAAAAGATGGTGTGTGTCGATTTGTTTTTCTAGGGTCTTCTCCAAGATTTGTCGTAGCGTAAATATCTGGTCTATGGTTGGATTGAATGTATGCCAGTCCCACAAATACCCAAGGATGACTCCATCTCACGGTATGTCACATGCCTGCCTGCTTCCAACAGTTTAAGCTCAGCATCGATGTTTTCTGCCTCAACAGCCGTTCTTGGACGACCTTTACGATCACGCTTTAACTCATTGAACCAGCGTTTTACAGTCGCTCAGTGTGGTGTTTCATCACCAAAAGTCGAATTAAGTTAATCGATGCGTTCCTTTCTTGTCAATCCACGTCGAAAATTATAAAAAAAATTTTCACGTATTAATTCCATTTTTTTTTGCTGAAATACAATTTTCAAACAACTGTAAAAAACTCAATAAGAGCATATACGTTTTATGCTAGAAAATATCTAATTTTCGAATGGAACTTTCAAAATTCATTTGGCAATGTTTAGTGTTGCCGGGGGCGCAAGTCTTAAAATTCAGCCCTAGTATAATAGATTATTAACTTTTATTCTATACTATTATATACTATTATATACTCTACTATATACTCTATATATCTCTATATATATACTCTATACTATACTATTATATAATAGTATAGATTATTATCTTTTATTCTGTTAAGAGCTTTGATTTAGTATTTATTTTATTCTTGCAGGTACGGAAATCGAGGTGGAGAACGTATTGGTAATGGCGGAGGTCGTGGCGGATACCGGGACCATCGCGGAGGAGCTGGTGGTCCAATGCGTGGTAATGGTGCACCACGCAATCGTGGTACTCCATACAGCCGTGGAGGATTTGGAGCCCCTAACCACAATAACGATAGACGCAATATGAATGATCAGCAGTCTGCTTCCAAGCCCGGTGATCGGCTACAGCGGGTCTTTTGGTCGGAAGTGAACTTGATTCCTTTTGAAAAAAATTTCTACAAGCCTTGTAACGCGGTCTCTGAGCGTTCGCAAGTTGATGTCGACGGGTTTTTGGCAAGCAATGAGATCACGCTCAAAGGAATAAGCATTCCTACTCCTAGCATGGATTTCAATGAGGGCGGATTTCCCGATTATGTTCTGAGTGAGATACAAAAACAAGGTTTTGCTAAGCCAACTGCTATTCAGGCGCAAGGCTGGCCAATTGCTCTTAGTGGTCGTGACATGGTGGGTATAGCTCAAACCGGATCGGGTAAAACCCTAGCCTATGTGCTCCCGGCTGTTGTGCATATTAATAACCAGCCGAGATTACAGCGTGGCGATGGGCCGATTGCTTTGATACTTGCACCCACGCGTGAGCTAGCCCAGCAAATCCAGCAAGTTGCAAACGATTTCGGCTCCCAAACTCATGTTCGAAACACGTGCATTTTCGGTGGTGCTCCAAAGCAATCGCAAGCTCGCGATCTGGAGCGGGGAGTCGAGATTGTTATAGCGACTCCTGGAAGGTTGATCGATTTTCTTGAGAGAGGTGTCACTAACCTGCGTCGGTGCACTTATCTTGTGCTCGACGAGGCTGATCGTATGTTAGATATGGGCTTTGAGCCACAAATTCGAAAAATTATTGAACAAATAAGACCTGATCGGCAGGTATTGATGTGGTCGGCAACTTGGCCAAAAGAAGTGCGCAATCTAGCTGAAGAGTTTCTAGACAACTACATTCAAATAAACATCGGTTCGTTGACCCTTTCCGCAAATCATAATATTTTACAAATCGTAGATGTGTGTGAAGAAGCGGAAAAAGACTCTAAACTAATAAAACTCCTGACGGAAATATCTTCCGAAAATGAGACCAAAACAATTATTTTCGTCGAAACAAAAAAACGAGTCGACGAAATCACTCGAACTATTTCCCGTCAGGGATGGCGTGCATGCGCCATTCACGGTGACAAATCTCAACAGGAGCGAGATTATGTGCTAACTTCGTTCCGCAATGGACGACAATCTATACTAGTTGCAACTGATGTTGCAGCCCGTGGGCTAGGTAAGAAAACTGTTGCTTATGAAACCATCCTTATTATCAGTGATGCTGTGGATCAAATGCTAAATATTATTTCATTATTTTGGTTCGTCTGTAAATTTATTTTTCGATGAATCACCCAACGCCTTGACGCCTTGCTTTCTTAAACGAGCGAGTTTTTGGAATTTTATGGAAAATATCACTAATGCGTGGTATTTATTGACATATATATATATATATATATACATATATATATATGCATATATATATTTAATATAACATTTAACTCGGCACAGACAAAGTATTTTAAGAAAATTTATGCAAATAAGGTGTGGGGAAAATAATGAGACAAGTATTATCCATACATTGCTATAAAAACTTGTATCTTTTTATTTAAAAAGCAAAACACAAAAAGAATTTAAGTCAGTCAGATTGAAATGGCCGCGAAATCTGTTATTTTCTATAACTGTATACATAATAAGTTTATATATCTCAAATTACAAAATCGAAAAAAATCTAAAAAAAAAAACAATTAAATCCCTAAATATTTGAATCACGACGACGGTTGTATAATATTTGCAATTCCTATACGCGGAACCCGCTCTACAATTTAATTATTATGGTACGATATTTCAATAAATAATAAAGAATCGGAATACATTCTCAATAATTTCGAATAAAACAAAAAAGCAATCGGCACTTTAAAGTGAGGTCAAGAGCTTAAACCGTTTATTATAGCTATATGTAAACCAAACAGCTCTACAAAATCGTCTTATTTAAAAATTGTTTTAAAATAATTACAGAACTATATCGTTTCGAGATTTAATTCTGTGAGTATTTTTTTATGAATATGCTTCTCCGAACACTCCCTATGTTCGGGGATAATGCCCGGTAATGTTCTGCATACAAATTCTTTATAGTCTCGTATCCTGTATTGAATAGAATATAAATTTTGACACAGTTCCTTAGGAAAAATCGTAAATCATCCAGGTAAATTTTAGTTTCAACTATAGTTTCAATAGTTGCATTATATGTAATCGACTAAAATTTAAACAGTTTAATAACTACAACCATTCTGATGCTTAAATGAAATCATGAAAAAAAAATTAAAAAAACACTGTGTGCCATAAAAATGCATTATAATTGATAACATTTAATGAGGAGTAACCTACAAATTAGTTGAATTCAGAAAAAAATTACTACACTAGATGAATTTTTTATAGAGGCTAAAGAAAACTATTGTGATTTGTTACATAATTGTGTAAAAAAGGCCTGTTACGCTTTTTCATATGCTTCGATGAATCTTCATAAAAAACAAATGTAAAGTATATATGCATGTGTTTGATTCGTTGTGGCGAATAATTCTACATTTTCACTTTAAAACTTATTTTTCCGTAAAAAACTTAAACGATATCCAATTTTACTTAAAGTAGAATGCACACTATTACTAAACGAATTTTCAAAATAACTACCACCCTTGTAGAATTAAAGTAATAGTATTAAATCTAATTGACAATAAAGTTTACGGTTAATTCATATCGTTAAAATCTCTACTCCTATGAACCTAAACATAATAACAATGCCAGAACTGAGCTGGTGTGCATAAATTTTAAAAAATTAAATGAATAAATTTAAATTAATTAAATTATATGGTAACAAGGCTGACGGCCATTTTCTAGAATAAAATATATAATTGCTATCATCGTCATCAGAAAGCAATTCAATTGTTGCACTCTTGCAATTTAATTGTTATTGCTCCGCTTCAAATTATTCTATATTTTTAATTTACGTTATTTTCACTAACATATACCAAACCATGATAAGTGATTAAAATTACTCATATAAGTAAAAGAATTTCTTTATTTTTATAAATGGTATAATTCATAGAGGTATAACTATTTTTTTCAACCCAAGGTTTTGAGCTTATTTTAAGTTTTTTATCGAGGAAATCATGATTATTAAACAAGTTTTTGTGTTTTAAAGATGCTTTGATATCACAAAAACTGATCGTCATTAAAATTTAAATTTTCAATTTGCGGAGAAGAACTGTTAGTGAATTTTTGTTCTATAATGACGATATTAATGAAATTTTTAAGGTTCTATCCTTCCTTTTAAATTCTAATTTGTAGAGGTCCACTGGAATTACAAAAATAAAAGTCGATCGAAAAATATACTCGAATTATTTCAATCCCATAGGCGACATTTTATATGATCACTTTCGAAGCGAAATATCGCTGTGGCAGTATGGTTTAAAAACATACAAAATTGCATGAAAAACCTAAACAAGGTTATTGTTTATCACAATTATCGCCGGTCGAAAGTGTTATAACCGGGTATGGTCACCACTACATTCAAAGCATCTATGTTTCTGTTTTTGTCTTTTGTGTTTGCTTTGTTGTTGCGTTTTTGTTTTGCTACATAAGCCTTTGCTCTCAATGCTCCGCAGCTGGTTATAACATATGAACTTTCGACAAATTTTCGAACATAAAGGGTGTTTTTTTTAGGGGTTTGTTTTTCGAATAGAGATAAAACTGGAATTTTGTGGTCAAATCTGGCAACTCTAATGTCATTTAAGTTCAGTTTGGTTTGCCATTTCATCATGAACAGGTTGACAAAAGAACAACGCTTGCAAATGGGCCGAAAATGAGATTGATCTCGATGCTGATTTTCATCGCAAAATTTTATTCAGTGATGAGGCTCATTTTTGGTTGAATGGCTACGTCAACAAGCAAAATTGCCGCATTTGGAGTGAAGAGAATCCACATGAGATCCTTGAGACGCCATTACATCCACAAAAACTGACTGTTTGGTGTGCTCTATGGGCTGGTGGAGTCATTGGGCCATACTTCTTCCGAAATAATGCTGGAGAGTCAGTTACCGTTAATGGAGACCGGTATAGAGCCATGATAACCGACTATTTTGTTCCCGAATTGGATGGCATGAATGTGGATGAGTTGTGGTTCCAACAAGACGGCGCTACATGCCACACAGCGCACGTCACAATCGATTTATTGAAGGAAACATTCGATGAGCGCATAATTTCGCGGAATGGACCTGTCAATTGGCCACCAAGATCGTGTGATTTGACACCATTGGATTATTTTCTTTGGGGATATGTGAAGTCGCTCGTCTACGCCAACAAACCAGAAACGTTAGGGGACTTGGAGGCCAACATTTGTGGCGTTATTGCCGACATACGGCCCCATATGCTCGAAAAAGTGGTTGAAAATTGGACCTGTAGAATTGGCTTTATTCGAGCCAGCCGCGGCGGCCACATGCCCGAAATCATATTTAAACATTAATGGCATAAAATTATCCTTCCAATAAAGCCAAATTGATGGACATTAAAACGATTTTCTTGTGTTTTATTTCAATTCGAAAAACAAACCCCTAAAAAAAACACCCTATACAATGAAGTTATACAATGTCGGCGCAATTTTATTTTGGCACTGACACTTTCTTACTTTGAAATATTCCAAAATAGAACATCCCGACGTCAATCACTTAGTTTACCTTGTCAATTTAAAAAAGTTCACTTAAAATTGAAGTTGCTTTAAGCAAACCAACTCATTTTGGTGATGTATGGCGCAGAACGCTTTCTTAAAACTCTTTAACAGAGTTTGAAATAAACGAAAAATATCTTAGTATCATCTAAAATTTAATAAGTCATTATTTGTTGACGTCAGGCGATGCGAAGAAACCGTGTATTCAGTCATTCTTGGGATATTTTTCAAACTGTAAAAGTTCTTTTAATCATACCTTAATATAATGTTTGTAAACTTTAGCTTTTACTAAAGTGTCAATATTAACTGAATTTTTTTATACATACAAAATAAGTATTTGATTATTCCATATAATTAACTGTAGGGTAGGGTAAATTCAAAACGTAATTCTTAAGTTTTTCTGTTTAATTTGCAAACTAAAAATAAGTTATTCTACAAAAAGAATCTGAAAAAAATTATTAATAAGTTTATGTATAAATTGTTTCTTACTTGAGTGTTCAGAGTCCCGGCCAAAGAGTTTTGACTGACAAATTATTTATGTGGGCATTAAGTTATTATGATCAAACATTGATATATATAAACGAACAAAAATATCATCAATTATTTGAAATGGACTTCGATTTTTATAATTTACATAATAATGCATTCAATTGTTAAAAATATGTTGCTTTGGTATTATATAAGAATTCTTTAGGAATGCATTTTTGAATTGAATTGAATTGGGCTTTCGTATCGTTTTGATAGATTCTGAGATGTAGTATTATTTCATAGATATTATTTTCCAGGTTCTACAAAGAGGTAAGTAAACATTATTTATTAATAAAATTCTATAAAATATACGTTTATTATTGCGAAAAACTTTTCTTTTTTTAAAGTTCATGATATTAAAGGTCGAGGTCCACATAAAAAGAATATTTTAAAGATTCCATTTTGCAAATTGTGATATAGAGATTTTTGTTCAATTTTTTTAAGCGTAATTTAAGTTCTACATTGCAATATTTTGACTGAATATTTTTTTTTTATTTCCTTAATGGCAACAATTAATAACAACAACGCAGATGTTGATGATGTGAAATTTGTTATCAATTATGATTACCCTTCCAACTCTGAAGACTACGTACATCGTATTGGGCGTACTGGTCGCTCAAATAATACGGGAACGGCATACACATTATTTACTGTCACTAATGCCAACAAGGCCAACGACTTGATCCAAGTGCTGCGAGAGGCCAATCAGGTATTTTTTGTGCAAACTTTCGAGTAATTTTGAAAATAACTTCTTTTAATTTAAGGTAATTAATCCACGTTTGATGGAAATGGCATCTTCTCCCGGCTATAATAAGCGAGGTGGCCGTGGTGGATACCAAAACCGTAATCAGATGGGGTCAGGTGGTCATATGGGTGGTAGAGGTCACTATGGTGGAGCTCAAAGAAATGGCAACCGCTACGAAGACATGCGTCATCGTGGAGGATATCAACAGTATAACACTCCCAGGCCAGTGGGTCCTCCTTCCCAGTCGCATGAAATGATGCAACGATCTAATGGGCAAGCTTCAAGATTCTCTTCATCTCATGCTAATGAAGATCCTGTGTATAATCAAGAGCACCAATCTGACAAATACAAAGGACCACATTTCAACCAACCTGCAGCCGCCTCTTACGCTCAATATAACACTCCGGCACCAGCAATTCCTACTCAACAGCAGCATCATTCCTATGGAGCAAAGCCCATTTTGCCGCAACCAGTTGCTGCTGGTTACGCCCATCATCCACAGTATGCCGTTCCCGCTGGATTCACAGCAGCGCCCCCCGGCATGTTTGCCTATCCCCCTCCTCCTCTACCAGTAAAGAATTAAGATAAAATACTTTTAATTTTAGCAGAATATAATTCTATATTTTCTCAAAACCTTTAAAAAATATGTATTCCTAAAAAGAACAATGATATCTCCACTAGTGGAGACCACTAATCCGTACTAGTGGAAAATTGTTTGTTGAATATTCTTTCAGTTTAACTTTTGATTATAGACTCGTTTAAAATTTCATTATTATTTTAAGGTGAGTGCTCAGTAGCTATACGCAAGAGAATATATTTACGCAATTAGTTTTGTAGTCTTAAACATAATTAAGCTGTGTCGTAATGATATCATTAATCATCCTTATAACATAAAAATATTCTTGATATTGATATGAATTTCAAATAACAACACTATTTATTGAACCATTATATATATTATTTTCCAGATCAATAGGACATGATGATATCTCCTTAATGACAAGCTCTTCTAAACGTTTTACTTTTTCTTAAACTTAATTTGGAGTATTATTATTATATATCCCTAAACTGACAATTTATTGCACTTAAATGCTTATAATAAATTAACGTAAGTAGATGTTATTTGTAAAATGCATACAATTTAATTCTAATAAAAAGGCAAAAACGGACAAATGTGTTGGTTTTTAATTTTCAAATTCTAAGATAAGGGCGATTAAAAAAAAAAAAAAAATTATAAAATTTCCTTGGTTAAAAATGAGGATTTTGTCAATGATCTCTATTTTTGAATGAAAAGAATAGTTGCTCTTTGAGCATATTTCATTCATCTGTTCATTAAATAACGAAAAAAGAAAGACACCTTTCTAAATAGACAAATAGATTTTTTACGTATGACCATTTGTCATTTCAATTTAATTTTCAAGGATAAAACACCGAACAATTCAGGGTATATATTATAAGCAAGGGGCATTAGCCTATCCATCAAGCTCTATGTGTTATTTCGGAAACAATGGAATATATATTTTCTTACAAGTTGATTATTGTTCTGAATGTGCATTTTGCGATTGATTTATACAAGCGGTTCAATGGCCTGACACAGTCCAAAAATAAGAGTTCACCCTTTCTGCATGGGTTGCCATTAATCTCGGCATTAGCATTGGGAGAGTCCAGTATTAAGGTATTATGCAAGTAGCACATGTTGTAGTGCATACTTTTGTTCTCTTCAGTTTTCTCTATGCTGTTTGTTGAAGATGATGATGACGATGACATGGTGTGCCTTGCCTTCGTGCTGTAGTGGTCGTGGTGGCAGATGCTTACTGCATTAGGATTCGTTGCACTGTTCTATTTTTTGTGTTCATGCGAAGTCTGAGTTGACAGTCAACGGGTTTGTTGTCCTATATTTGTTGCGCGCTTATGTGGTCATTGGCGTTGTGTGTTTGGTTAAAGAGATGCATTTTACTGTGTGCACAAGCATGGATAAAGCAATAGAATGTAAAGTCTCGGCAACATGCAGACAACAAGCGGGGTTGAATATTTCCCTCCCATTGTACTGCATCGCAATTAAAAATATTTATACTAAAATAAACACTTCGTAAAATTTTTTTAAAAAATAATTCATTCTAATGTTTGTTTTTTTATAGTTTGGCTTCAAACGCACCTTGACGAAGTTACCTTGTTAAAACCTGTCATATGGCTTATTTTGAGCATTCTTAGCTTCATCATTGAAGCTTTCCGAAAGATAAAAAAAATATTTTTGACTGCTTAAAAATAGAAATAACTTAATTGTTAATGAATCTAGAGCTTTAACTAATTTTAAGTTCTGAATGTGTGGAGATTTTTAATGAACTTCATTATGTTTGGATAATGTTGTTCGCAAGGTCATATTCATAAGTTTAAAAATATCAGTATCGACTTTTCTTAACTCTAAAAAAAAATGTTTTTTCAAGTCATTCTCAAATACATCTCGCTTCGCGCCACTTTCAAACCTTATGTATCGCAATCTTACCGGTAGTTTGATGTGGGTGTAGAGTGTATGTAGCGCCCGCTTTTTAAAAACTCTCTTAAATCCACGCATTCTCTTAACGCTTCCACCGACAAATCGGACTCTTTTGGAGCACACTGCTAGTGGCATGCGTTTTATTTTGAAGCATTCTTTAGCAAACGTTTATGTTTAAATTCGCAATCGCGAAAAAACCTCATGCTCTCGCATTTTATTAGCGCTCTTTTGATAGCGAGTGCAATTTTTATATTGCCAGTCAGTCAACCAGCCAGCCAACTAGATAGCCGAGAATGAAGGTAACAAAGCTCTGAACTTGGGGCTTGCGTTGTCTGGCTGTGTGCCGTACTTAGTCGCCTCAGTCAACTAGTGACTTTTGCAACGAGCGGTCGAAAGCTCACTCACAAATCGCAGCGCGAATATTTTTTTATTTTTGTTTCTTTCGCTTCTTTCGCTTTTTGTGTTCATGTTGTGTTTATTTTTTGAATTCATTGCTTACTCGTATAGTGCGTCGGTATTGGGACAATCGTCATCGTCGTCGTCGTTGTCGCAGTACCCTTCAATGACGTTACTGTCATCGTGACGTCACAATCGCTTTGGATTTAGTTCAGTCAGTTCTGTTCGAAACAGTTTTACTATTTTGCCCAAGTGGTGACAAGAGATACTTTCTTATTTGCTCTTCTCCTGGGCTAAATGCAGCAAAAAACTCCCCATTATTTGATTCGAATGGTGGGGGGCGGTTGTGACCAAGGCAATTGAACGGCGCGAGTGCATTTTCATAATATTGCAATATCAGAAACTTTCACTGGATAGCTATCGCCTGGCTATTATCTAACCAAAGTGCATCCGCAGTTTGTCTGTTGCGCACCCCTCGGATGCAAATCGTTAAATTTATGTTCAACACTAACATGTGTTGTTTTCCGAGCTGTGCATGTGCAAACTTAAATTTGATCGGAACGGATTTTTGTGTTAACTTTGCTAATTGCTAATTTTGGACGTCAATTGGTATAACTAACGCGTTGCATTGTTCGCTTTTGTCCACAAACCTTAAAGTATGCGGTAATACAGCAAATACTCACCAGAGTTCGTTCACCTGTCATTCTGATTGATTTGATTAAGTAAAACTTTAACAAAAAAAAAAAAAAAAAAAAAAATTAAAAAAATTACTTTTTTGAAGATGGTGCTTTTTTTTGGAAAGTGAAATGGAGTGCGATCACAAATTCTCTGCACTCTTTTTATGAATCAGTGGTTTGTGTGTGAACAGCAGGGGTGGGTGAACTCTGGATACAGCCCGCCCGCTTTCGTCAACGTAACGAGGCACACGACATATTCATGGGGTCAACAGCAGTAGCAACACCAATGATAAAAACGACAACGATAATAACCGCAATTGTACTGTATGTTGCCGAATGATGTTCGCTCTGCTTACTTCATCTTCCGAGATCGAACCAACGGGTTGATGCACTGGCGGACATTTCCCTTAGGTGTGCAGCCAGCCGATCTCTCGGCGTGTTCCGTTCGTTTCGCTTGATCTGTTGACTTTGTCGAAATTATTGCGTGCACATTTAAATAATACTTGCGAAAAAAACAGATAATATATAAAGTAAAAAAATGTTAAGAAACTTGAAGGATTTAACATAGTTCCAAATACATTAGTCGTCAAATAAGTACAGTGTGAATGCATCATCAAAAACACGCGTTCTCTTGGAGCATCTGTTGCCAAATTTTGTGCACAACAACGAGTCTTCAAGTGGATAATAAATTTTCGACTGGTTGGTCCGAAACGGGTAAGTTGGAATATAGATACTTTCCACAGTAGTAAATATTGAAGAAAATCATTAAAAGTTTCTTCACGATATGTTACAACAAATTGAAAAAGCGTAAACCATGGAGGGTAGCATATGAATCTGACCAGACCTATTTCGATTTTAATTTTGATTTGAGCTTAATTGAGCTTTCGAATTGAAATTTCATGTAGTTTCCTAAAATTTCGTTGGCTATCGATTTATGAAAAAATCTATGCAAGTATAATTTTAAGAATGGGATGGGTCAAAATTCCCGCTGTACAAAATTATTTTTACAAAATTCCCCTTATTTAAATTCTGCTTAACAAAATTCCTCCTTTACAAAAATCCTAATTCCCAGAATTCCCCTTAATAAAATCCGCCTTAACGAAATTCTCCTTTAGAAGATTCTTTACAAAATTTCTTTCTACATAAAAAAAAAAATTAAAAAAGAATGTGTCGATATTCAGCCATAAAGCGCGCTTTGTTGAAGGTTTTGTTTTTTAAGGTTTTGTTCTGAGAGCGTAGAGTTCTGAAATACAGAAATTTACAAAGGGAGAATTTCGTAAAAGGAGAATTTTGTCAAGGGCGATTTTGTAAAATATAATTTTGTGAAAGAGAATTTTAAAAAAGGGAAAATTTTGAAAAAGGGAATTTTATGAAGTTGAACTTCGATACTGGGGTATTTAGAAAGGGGAATTTCGACCCGCTCCGTATAAGGATATGAGTATGGCTAGATCCAGAAACATTTTGTGTAAAAAATTATACAATTCGAATGTTTCCTGCAAGGTTGTACCACCTTACCAATGGTGGTCCGTTGACATCTCTATGATCCCTCGCTTAGAAGATACACCGAAAAATATGTAAATTTTGATAAACCATAGAAAAAACGGTTAATTTTGATAAGTCTTTGTAAACCGGGGCAATCCTTTCTTCTATAGGGTTATGTTTGGTTGGATCGATCGAATTAAGGGATTAAAAAACACCTTTCCAATTTTGGAATGGCCTCCCTAGCTAAGGGGATACGGCAAATTTGAATTCATACTGGGTCCTATTTCGATTGATGCATTTCTTTAAAATATAAAACGTTTTTGTAGGCTCCCGGAATTTACGCCCGATGAACTTACGCCCGAAAAAAAAATGGTAAAAAAGCCCGAAATTCTCCATACAAAATCGGGCATTAATTCCTAGGAAAAAATGCCCCAAATTTCGGGTGATTTTGTCAAGTTTTTTGGGTGTTTGTGCCAAAAAATTCCAAATATTTGAAATGGAAGAAAGACCCGAAAAAAATCGGACATTTTTACCAAATTAAAATAAGGAAAAAACGCCCGAATTTTTGTTTAACAAAAAGTTGCGAAATTTTAATTAGTTTTTATTACTGTTATGTAGATCAGCGTTTCCAAACTTGTTCTCTGCAAGCTGCTTCCCAATTTTATTTCAAAAATATTGCATCGAATCTTTGAAGATTGCAAGGAAACACATTGCAGAAGCGCTGATATATGCGGCCTTGAGCTCTAAAGTGGGTTAAGCCACAATTTTGATATATTTTTTCGTTGAAAAATATTATGAGACTAAAATTTTGAATGGTGAAAAAGTATTAACAAAATCTAAAACAAGAGGATATTCAATAATTTGATGAGATAAATACTATTTATTTATTTTTTATTAATATAGTTATTTATTAACCACTGTTATTAAAACATGAAATAATAACACGAAAACTATTATTAGAACTATTATTGCAACGATGAAAGGTACTGGGTAAGCTGATTTTTAAATTGCACTACTACGTTACTAATCAATCTTAATTGTGAAGGAAGTTCGTTAAATTTAAAAATTTAATTTATTTTAATTTTATATAATCTCGTACTTAAAAATCTATAAAAACATTTCGTACAAGGGAAAAATACTGATTATTTTTCAAAACAAGTTTCTTTGGTTATCAAAAAATTAAAAAAAAAAAAATGGCGAAGGTGGTGAGGGGGGGGAGCAGGGCGGGGCGACGGGTGGCGCGTGCGATCCGTCGCACTACGCGCGATCCGCCGCGTCGCGATGCGCGGGCGCGGTACTAAATATTTCCTTTGACTTGACCAAGCAAATGATGCAAATACAAAAAAAGAACCGCTGCTTTTACTTTAAATACGGTTATCTTTAAGAACTGATTGACGTTTCTTATTTAATATTGAAAACGAAAGATCACAAAAAAAAAAAAAAAAAACGAAAAGTCACCCAAAAACGAAAAGTGAAATTTCGCACAACATATTTGGGTGAAATTTCGCCCAAAAGCAAAAAAACGAAATTTTACCCAACAAAAATGCAAAATCGGCCTTCGTATGGAAGAAAAATTGGGTGATTTAATTTGGAAATAAAGCCCGAAACACTGCTGAAAATTTCGGGCATAATTTCCATTTTTTTTCAGGCTCAATTTCCAAACCATTCGGACGTAATTTCCTTCTTTCGGGCTCAATTGCCATTTCAAATGTTGGCGTTTTTCCCAAAATTCGATGCTATCGAAAATCGGGCTTTTTTTCCAATTTTTTTTTTCGGGAGTAAGTTCATCGGGCGTAAATTCCGGGAGCCGTTTTTGTAAACTACTATCGTCTTATATAAAAAAGTCTATTTCTACCATTTTGGTTGTGGATAGTTGAAAATTCTTGATTTTTTTGTTAAAAATGTTCAAACGCAGTATGCCAACAACACACAAATGCGAACAACGTTTGTAATAGGTGAATCCAACAGAGAATCAATTGAAGAATTGTATTGTTTTCATCACCAAATAAGCTAAACAAACTTTTATAAAAACATTCTTCAGAATGAAATATGAAATATAAAAACACTTTTCACATTCCCAAAAATGTTTTCTCAATATTTTAGATACGAGTAGTTAACACATGTGAAAACACTGAGAAAAAATTTTGATATTGATTAATATCACTTAAGTTATACGATATAAATACATCACCAAAAGCTGAATATTAACGTGTAAATGCATGAGCACATATGTGGGATCTGGCCGGACTATTTAGGCACGAATTTGACTCACCGAACATGTGCCAGAGTGTTTAAGATAAATGAATGTTGTTCATAATATTTTATGAATTTTCTTTTTTGGATTGGTTTTCTTAAAAATAAATGAAATTTGATTATATTTCACAGCAATCAAAACTTACTAACTTTTTGGATTATTATATACATTAGAAGCTTCTAAACTAGACCTAAAAGTGATATTTGATTGAAAAATTAATTTGCTAGCCATTATGATATTATTATTAGCAAGGCTGATCCTATGCTGTAGTTCCAGGCGGAACTGTTTTCTTATTGTTTTTGCTCACGACGTGATAATGTACCATATTAACTGTGCGCCACTTCTAGAACTTTTTAAAATATATGTGCCTGAAAGACATTTTAGGCAAAGGAATTTCTTTCATGTTTTGCAGCATAGAACTCCTTAACTATGTCCGAATAATCCTATTCATGCTCGGTATTTATTTCTGTAAGTTATTTCAGAGAGTGCTAGAACTCAAGACTTTGAGTAAAGCAAGAACATTAGAACTCAAGACTTCGAGTAACGCAAGAACAAGCATAAAGAAAAAGAAGCATAAAGCTTTTTTTTTGTACTGGTATTGGTTCGAATTCTAAAAATTATTTGAGCTATTTAAAACTTGTACTCTATTTGCGTACATTGATTGGTCTGCTAGTTTATAACTTCTAAATGAAATAATATGAATTGTTATTAAATTTAAAACTTCTTTAGAGAATAAATTAGAACTGAGTTAATTGTGCTCTCCATTTGCAATAACTTTCTAATAAAACAAGAAGTTTTGTTTGTTTTTCAGATGAAAAAAAATGGTCTGTTCAGACCGTGACGTTTTAATGGATTACAATATTACACAGTAAAAAACATCTGAGACTAAGCTTTCGGAAAAAGTCTAAACAATTTGTTAACAAGTAAATATTTTCTGTCAAACTCCTAAGGACTTAAGCTGTAATAATTATGTAAGTTACATAAGTTACGCTCTGCTAACAAGGCAATGCATTTTTCAGCATTATATGCTGATTTCAATTTTTTAATTGAATTTTTGTTTTTTAATATATCATAATCGCGCTAGTTTTAAAATTTTTTGAAATAAAGTCTTCCTTACGAGTAGGGAAGAATAGGGTAATGGGAGTCACCAAAGCGAGAAATGAAATAAAATCTGAATTTATAATAAAATATTTATTGCAACTTCCTAACCTCAAGTTTAATTATCTAGCTATGAACTAAAACCAGTTTTAAAGACTTTAGTAATCAACTTTGAAAATTATAATAGTTAAAAAACAGAAACAGATTTGACTCTCATTTCACCGAGGTGGGAGCAATGCTGGTCACCCTGTGGTTAATAACAGATATCGATAACAGATATCGCAAACGTAACCTTCGGCTGAGTCCCACTCAGTGCAGTTTCTAGAATGACGTAGGGTAAAGAAAACCTACGAAATATAAGAAAACATTTTTTGTGTCAAAAAGTATTGAGAGTATTTGCTCAAAAATCCAAAAAACAATATAGATTTCTGGGTATTCTCGCATAAGTTATTTAAATACTTTTGGATCATAGTCTTAAGCATAATAATAATAATCTGGCCATTTCAGCCCTTAAAAGGACTTTGATCGAATTCTTATGAACAAATTGTGTTGTGCGTGTTATAAATATTTATACACATTTGAATAAGAACTGAATCTACTAGTTTTATGCCGACTCCGAAAGGCTAATGTGCATGTTCTCAAGAAGCTTTACATGGCATTATTTACTCTCTGAGGTTTGCCATTGTGTACAGAGAGGTAATAACCGATCAGAAAAATTAATTTCAATTTTTCGAAAATTTGCACAGAGTTGTTTACGCACTTTAACACACTCGGCCACGGCCACCACTCAACACTTTTGGATCATAGTCTTAGTAGTATTTTTAAACATACGCCTTGTATAAAACAAACTAGGATAACAGGCGTCAGCAGTATATCTTTTCTCTCTAGGTTGTCACTGAATCTTAACTGTATATACTTGCTTATATCTGTTTTGGGGCTATGAACTGTTTCAAGTTATACTTGATGTTTGATTATATTACATAGCTTTTTATATTCACGGTCATATTTTGGTTTACACACCAACTTAATGAATTTGGCGGTTTTATCTAAGGGACTTTGTGTACAAATAAAAATACAATCATTAGGAGCGGAACGGAAACCTATAAATATAGTCTGAGAAGTATACATGAAAAAATGTTCAAAATATGTTGTGACATTTAACTACTTATTCAAAAAAGAAAAAAGATTCGAACTGACACTTTCTAACACTGAAAGGACTTTGGCCGAGCTTCATATCGTCGTTACAAATATGAATGATCTGTTGCGAATTCGGTAATTTTAATAGGAGAAAATAATAAAAAAGTGTACCCATTCGATACTTTACTACATCACATACTACATACCCTCACAAAAATGAGGAGTACAAACTTGCAAATAGGATACTTGGATGGTAAAAGAAAAATTAAATTTTTCAGATTAGCAATTTCACAATTGTAGTAACGATCTCGATCTCGATATAAATGATCGAGAACTGCTCGACCTACAAGTTCTGTTACACGTATGTTGACTCCAAACGGTTAATGTTCATACTTCCATGCATTTTTACTTGTTATCATTTCACTCTATGGTTGGCTATTGCCTGCAAAGAGGAGAAAACCGATTAGAAAACTCAATCTTCAAAAAAAAAAAAAAATAAATGAAATTAAATCAAATTCTCAACTGTGTCAGTTTGATTTGAATCCGGATTTCAAACTGATTCATTGGCGTGTGGTACATGCTAACACATTCAGTAACGGCCGCTATATTTTAATAAATATGAAAACAAAAAGTGTTTAGAAATAGGAAAAGAAAATTTTGAAATAGGCGAATTATGTTCAGTCATTAATAAAGTTTTTTCATGACGAGCATGTGATTGTTTAAATTTAAGGTTTATTTAAGGAAAAGCGACTATTCATGGCAATAATATTATTTTATTAACCCTTAAACGACATACTGGATTTCTTATTGGCTCTAGAGATCTAATTCAAGAACCACGAATGTTGCACATTTCAACTTTGGAATGCCGTTAGATTTGTGACTCAAACGCATGTTGTCTCTGAGCTATCTCAAATTTTTCAACAACAACCTCAGGCCAACTGCGGATATGATGAAAAACATTTAATTTCTATTTTCGTACCTATCTACTCTTTTCCTTAAAATTCTTATTTATTTCTTGTTTATATTCAACGCAAAAAGAAAAAATTAAATTCTTTTAATATACCTTATTATTACTTTTGTAAAGTAAGTTTTCAAAAGAAAAAATTCTATATTTTTTTTTAATTTCAAAACATATATTCTCTAAAAATATGTTATTCTCTTGCCCATACTCTTTGCAAATTTAAATTCTCCTTTCGTTGTTAATGAGTTGTAAGCAAGTAAAACCCGTTGGTCCGAATTCGCACTGTGTTTCATTCAAGGATTAAGAATAATTAAGCTTAGTTTAAAGATTATAACCAACATAAATATCTTATCAATTATTCTTTTATCTTAAATTCCTAATTTTAAAGTTAATGTCGATTTGATTGATTATTTTAACAATTTTCTCCCTAAGTATGGTTGAAATTCGTTAAAGACCACTTAGCATAAAATTTATTTTAATTCCAACCAATGTCCCCATTAAAAACAAAAAAATTTAAACATACTTTTTTATTAAAGTCTCACCTCATTAAACGATAAAAACTAATCAAAATAAGTTCACAACCCAATTAAATTTTTTGACTAGTTAGCATTTTATCGAATTACTGACACAGTCTGAATGTACATCAAACTGAAATAATTTCGAAATATGACTTAAGTGTGGCTCTAAAACAAACACATGAACTAAATAATATGCAATTTCTTGCAGCAACAGTAGAAAACATTTATACATATATATTGAGAGATATACTTATTATATTGACAACATATACAAAAAACAAATTTATTTTTCCTTTTGTTTTAGATTTATTATCTTTCTAGTGTGAATGCACTATTCTAGTGTGATTTTGCTAGTGTGAATGCAGTTTAAGGACCAAAAAAAGCTATTCTTGTGCCAAATTGAATAAGTTCTTAATTAATGGTGTTCTACATGAAATGACGAGGCATGGAATGAAAATGTAGAGCGACATTATCTAGCATCCTACTAGACAATATCTAGACGGATTTTGTTGCTCATGAATTATAAATTTATAGAATTTCTAAAATGTTTCTAAATGTAACTTAGGTTTGTTTTTAAACGGCAAAAAATCTGGTTCAAAATTGACATCTTAAAAGTTCAAACCACAATCGAGATAAGAACAATATTAATTTTAAGCAAGTTAATTGCTTTCAATATGATTATTTTAGACAAAGCGATTTTTCTTAAACAATCTTAGTATCATTATAGTACTGGAAAATCGAGCTTCAATGCCATTACCTTTCAAAAACTCAATAATATTAAAATCACCTGCTGAAATATATGCAGAATATATATTTTTGAATCTTTTTTCTCCTGAACTATCTCCCAAAATAGAAATACAGTGCAACATTTGTAATAAGGATACATGTAAATGTCAGCTATAAACGGAAATTATCATTTTAATCATTATAAATGATGAAATGCGCTCATAAACGTAAAATTTCAGTTTGAAGTACAATTTAAATTTACGTTGGAGTAGTACGGACAAAACACCAATATATCGGTGTTGATAAAAAAAAAATAACTTAGTTCTCATATTTTAAGTTTAGAGATATCTTGCTTCGCTTCAGTTTACAGTCGCTTAATGGAATAACTAATGGAACAGCATTTATCACAATACAGAAATAATTCAGTTCTTGGATGTTATAATTCATGATTTGTTCTGGGCATGATAAGTCTTCGGATTAGCGAGGCTGTATTGTACAAGACGTGTACTGCACAATATATCGTCGCTCGTGTGACTAACTGACGTAACTTAATTTTGTTTTTGCCAATTATGCAATTATTATGTTAGAAATGCCAATATATTTCTTTAGCTATACTGCATTATGTCAAAAAATATTTTAACTATACACGTAAATATTTAAAATTTATTTAAATACTGTTTTAATTAAATAAAATATTTAAATATTAAAACAGAATTAATAAAAAATATATTAAAATTATGCACGAATATATTTAAATATCTTTCAAATATTTACTATTTGAAAATAAAACTATCGCATTTAAGGAAAATTTATATAAAAATATTGAAATTGAAAAACAATTTATTTGAATATTTCCCACGAGCTGCGTCCATATCAAACGCCATTTAGTGGTATATTTTATTTCCTTTTTGTGAAAATATGATTTGTGAGTCCGGTGGTGAGTGCGATGCATGATGAAATCATGTAGAGTGGAGTGACATTCTTGAGAAAATACCGAGTTGTCACTCCACCTTACATGAATTCATCATGCATCGCACTCACCACCGCACACACAAATCATATTTGCCAAATATCCATGATATATTACCCTTGAAACATTAACTAAATGAGAACTATAAGACCTGCAACTGCTGGTGCGAAGAAACTGCAGCAGCATCGCACTCTGTTCCTGTGCTTGGCGGCTGCTTGGCAGCTGTATGGAATATGTGTGTCAGTGTGTGGCATAAATAAAATTTAAATACGGAAAAAAACGAGTTGTAAGGAAAATATTTGATTTATCCACTTAAATATTTACATGAAATATGTATATACTCAGGGGTGGATAATGTTAATATGCGTTATTTCCCTTAGTGTAGATAACACAGTGGCGGCCGTGGCGTAGTGGGTAGAGTGCGTGACCCATACGCTAGAGAACCCTGGCTCAATTCCATCTGTTAAAGAAAGTTTTTTCAATTGAATTAATTTTTGTGTTCGGTCGTCACCTCTCTGCAGATAATGACAAACCTCAGAGAGCAAATAATGCCATATAAAGCTTCTTGAGAACATGCACATTAGCCGTTCGGAGTCGGCATAAAGCTAGTAGGTCCAGTTTCCGATCAATTGTGTTCCAACATTTAATAACACGCACAATACAATTTGATCATAAGAAGTTCGGTCAAAGTCCTTTCAAGGGCTGAGATGACCAATTTATTATTTTTATTTTTATAGATAACACAGTTGGGCTAAACAACATAAATAGCTTTTAGTCATATCTAACATATTACACATAAAAACACATAAGCGAAACAATTAAGTTATACAAACGACGATATGATGTACTATTGTTTTGGAGTATACTTATACGGAAAAACCGCCCTCTGTTAAGGAGACAATATCTAAAAATCTGGATATTACTTTTTTATAACCATAGTTTGCATTTTTAGGACTAAACTAACCAATTCGCACTAAACAGTTCTTTATACAGCTGGCTCCCTATTCGTTTGATTAATTCGGAATGAAATTTAAACATAAAATATAAAGGCCGTTTAAATTGTCATAGTATTTTTGTGTTTTTTGTCACTTTATTTGTTTCCTCTCTAAAATCAAAATTGATATATCCTTCATCTGGCTCGAGCTAGATTGCTCTCTTTTCTGGAATTTTCTTCATCCATCCTTATTGAGTTAATTACAAAAATAAACTAGTGTGCAGAAAATTTTTCCCTCGTTGATTTTATTTTTTAATATATTTCCATAATATGGCGGTGAAACCAAATTTATTCAGCTAAGCAAGCTATACAAACCTATATCTATCTATTTATTCATTTATTACTTTTTAATATTTTTCTTTTGTTTACATTAAGTCCTTCGTTAGGCATTTTTATAAAAAAGCAGTCAATAAAATACAATATTTTTTATTTTTATCACACTTCGATTTGAATGAAAGCTTTAACCACCAATCAAACAATCAAAACTTTGAGGAAGCACATTTTTCGAAGATGCAAAAGAAGCGGAAGAAGTGCTGTATAATTTGAGACTTAAAAAAGATGCTGGCAATGACCGCAATACATATATTAAAAAATAAAAATAAACATTTGACCGAATGTTATATGAATAGCATAACTTCCGGATACGTCACAAAAAAAAAAAAAAAAAAAAAATGTAAATTTTCAAACTTTGGTACATATTTTAAAAACTTAGTTTATTTAAATAAATAATTCAGTTATAATTTGTAGAAGAATATCCAAGAAAAAAACATTTTTGAAATCATAGGTCGAGCTAATTGATGAGTGCTTATGTCGCTTATTGTACATGAGGTACATGAGAGAGCAAGTTCAAAACAATTAGGTAGGTAGGTTTATTTTAAAATAGCTACTCAAATGTTAAATTATAAAACAACAAAGCTGTAGGTGCCACAAACGACAAAGGCAACAACAACAATTAGCAAAACCCACAATCAACAGCTGATTTTGACATCTAGCTCAAGTTTTTCTCCAATATGAGCCTACCTTGTAATTACATCATGCTCAGTACTTTCGATTTGTCTCGAAAGTCTTCAAGTCTTTATCTTCAATTTAGGCAGGTCTTTGCAAAAAAAAACTTCAACTGTCAAAGATTACAGAAACACATGCTAACCAAGAACGCTAAGGAGAAATGTAACTAACCTTACCTCTTTCCTTATGATGCTGTTCTTATTAATGTAGTCATATCCAACCTCAAAGCTTTTTTGACTTATATATGAAGCGGTACCATTGATAACAGAAACGAGCAAAAATTCAGAGACTTTAAAGCTTTCTCTCTATCGCAAATTTAAACAGTGACATAATCATAAAATTCAAAAAGTAGGTCACCTAATTTTGGCAGTCTAACTTTGCGAATTATAGACATACAGACAAATATATAAACAAACATCTATTATGCGCATAAAAGATTTTTTAACACACAGAATACATGCATAAGCTAAATACTATAAAATATTATTTTTATACGAGTACATATAAGTTAATGTCTGTATGTTCTTAAAATGTCAACAAATTATAAAGTTGTGGAAATATACACTAAAAGATAGTTTTGTTTACTGTTTTATAAATTTATTGGGGCATAAATGACCTTGACCTTGATCAAAGATATATCACACCTTTTACAATTATACTCAGTGGTACTATAAAAATCGATACTCTTGGTTAAGACACTCATGTAATATATTTTATTGACGATTTTTAAAGGATTTGAGTTTTGAAGCAGCACACCACATGGCCATTAGCTTTAGATAACCTTATCGTTTTCGCATAGTAGTTTAGGAAAAAGCTTTGAATATCCATGTTTTTAAAGCGTAGTAGTTTGTTTATTTATTTCTTCATTTTACGTACTATTACGTTCTGTTGGGAACATATTGGCATTGTTTTGAAAACAATTGTTAAAACTTATGTTTGCATAAAAGTACTAACTACAAATGTGTCAGTTTCAAAGAAAAGTACTTGAAGCTTAAACACAAATTAACTATGTTCAGAGAACGAATTTATTAAAAAGCAAATATCATGGAAACAACCACACATGTCCCTGGGCATAAGTAAGAATCGACGCATTTCGAAAAAAATATACTCAACATGAAAAATCTCAAACTTAATTGAAGCCAAAATTTTGCCAACACCGAGCTTACTGACTGTAGCTCCATCTGTGCTCCACACACAAATATAATAGTAATATCTATGTGCATGAATGTATGTGAATACTACACACAAATGCATGCTGCTTTTTGTTTGAATGTATATATTTATGTATGTGTGATTGTTTTGCTTTTGTTATTCAAGTTTTTGAAATTGAGCGAGCATTTTCACGGACAAATGTATTGATTATTTAGTTTTAATAGATAACGACCTAGACATTGACTAAGGCAGCGGCTAGATACAACAACTTTGTACTAGACAACTTGCTTTTTCAACATATATTCCGTTATATAGGCACGAACAACAAGCTCTGAACAACGCCAGCAATTAAACAATAACAAAAAAATATACAATACCTTCTGTTTGAAGATAGATATTGTTGCATTTGCTAGACAGAGGTTTTCATCGTGCTTTGTAGAACGAGCGAACGTGTGTGCGTACAATGTCAGCGTGAAAAACAGTTAGCTTTATTTTCAAGCATGAAATATGAAAAATTCTCAAGGTTTTCAACATCAGCGCAGTTTAATTCTATGCTAATTTGTATGATACCTGAATCTGCTCACATAACATTGTATATTGATAGGCATGAGCCATGTGCACACAACTACAAATAGGCTGAAAAGTCGTCAAATGCTACATTAAGCATTTTCAGTGTGACCAAACTAAAAGCATACCTTTACATTCCCCTGAAACTGTAGTCGCTCAAGTGTAGACAGTTGGAAGCATCTTATGGTGCTGACCCAAACCTGCTAAAATTATTAGGTTGAGGTAGGTCTGCTTGAAATAAATTCGAATCAACTTTAGTGTTATAACCTCCAATTTGACATTTATTTCATCACTTCATGAAATTTTCCTGCTAATTCTGAAATGCCTTTTATCTGCCAATGCATTTAAAATATTTAAGCTTTTTCATGCGTAAGTTTTTTTATAGCAAACGAATTCTTTCCATTTTGTAAGCTCTGTCAGCTCTTAAATACTACGTCACACAAAATGCGCTCCTATCATTCACTCATTTAACAGTCAACAAGATTAAGACGAATATGCAGTACCACTACATCGCACCGCATTTTGTTAGATACACAAATACAAATACGTAAACACATGTGAGTATATTAAAAGCACATTTTAAAGCTTTATTGCATTTCGCTTCCGATAACGGGCCAATAGAGGTTTTCGTGCCCATTTTCTGTCAATGCCGCATAACCCTGGCCTGCTATTGTAGCTACTCATAGACACATGAAAGCGACACAGACGCATGCACGCGCGATTCTAAACGATCGAGTCAAGAAAATATTATTATATGTTGGAAAACAAATTCTACACAGTGGAAAAATAATTGCAATGATGCGAGACAAAATAATATTGCTCAGTATACTCGGTCACCATCATGGTCACTGTTTCCACATTGCATGCACGTTTAGATTAATATTTATGTATACCGATAATATATAGTATGTCCACAGAATTGATCGCAGAATATATTAATTGAGCTTGCAGAGTAACTTCTTCAGAAGAAATAAATCGTTTTTTAAATTGGAACTTCATCGGCTGGTGTTGAGTTTTTGTTAAATCAGGAAAAAGTTGAATGTTCCTAGATTTTCAAAATATTTCCAATTCTACGATCGCATAGTTTTGAAATCATTGTGTATTAAAACAAAAGAAAATGAAAAAGAGTAGAGACTTTCGAAAAAGCACAATAAAGTCAAGTGATTCTCTGGCGTTGACTGAGCTTGTTTTGAATATCAATAATAAACCTTGCGTTGGTGCATGGATAATATTTGAGACGGAGAAGAGAATTATAGTGAAGTGAGTCATAACTAGTCGATGCTTCAGTTAACAACTTTTCAACTGATTATTATGATTGTTTAGCATTTTTTTGTTTTGGCTTGCATACATTTCACCAAATAAATTAATACAAAAAATAAATTTGTCTGAAAATCTTTTTTTTTTTGACGTGACGAAGTTACGTTTTACCACGCAGGTTTCCAAAAAAGTTGAAAAATGCATTTCTTCAAAATTCATCGGCGTTGTATTGAATTGTTACTTACTGACTATAAAAGCTATTTTTAAGAAATGCTACGACCGTAAAGGTTGACTCTTTGGCTTCATTATAAAAAAAATAAAAATTCAAAACGTTATCAGGACGCGGTTGGAGCTGCTTAAGCAACGCAACTGAAAATTTGTTAAATGGAATTATTACTCGCTGAGTATAATTGCTAGGAATAAAAATATAACACACCAATAAAGGCCAGCTCTAAGCCCTCACAACAAAATTGGACAAAAAATTCTGACGTCATGGGGACACAGAGAGAACCGTTCAAAGATTGACAATGCAACATTCATGCAGCGGCGTTGCATTGAATTTTTACTCGATGAGTATATAAGCTACGATAAATGTTTAACAAGGAAAATGAAGGATGTATACTTGGCCTTACGACAAAAATATAAAAAAATTATCATGTCACCAGGGGCCTGTTTCTCAAAAAATACAAGTCTTATAATACAAGTGAAATACTTGTAGAACGGAGTAATTGAACAAGCGTCTGTTTCTCGAAAATATACTTGCAGAATACAAGCTACAAGTCTATTTGCCTTTTTTACAAGTCTCAAAAATAATTACAGATGAAATTCTGTTTCTCAAAACTTACTTTAACACTTGTAGCTTGTGGCAATCTGTCAAAAATTATGACAGTCTCGCAAGTCTCTTCAAATATTTACAAGAAACATAAATAATCAAAAATAAAAATAATCTTTATCCAAAAATAAAAGCTGTCAGAGAAATGTGGTCAAGTGATTCAAGTAGTGATGAGGAATTCATAGTTATCAGAAGACCAAGGATTATTAGACAGCGGATAAATTATGGATATTTTGAGATGTCGTATGAATTCAACGAGAGGTTTCGCTTGGCAGCACATAAGCTGGAATATCTTGGCAACCTATAAGGACGCCAATTGAAAAGATGTACTGGAAGAAGCAATGCCATGAGAGCTATCCAGAATGTTGTAAGTGATGTGAATAATACGTTACCCCAACTTTACGTAAAATGGCCACAAAATGTTCAGGTGATCGTAGAATGCTTCTTTGCCATAAAAGGAATACCAATGGTCTGCGGATGCATCGATGGAACTCTCATAAAAATAGATGCTCCTACCGAACACGAAGAAGCTTATGTAAACCGACATGGAAACCACTCAATAACGTCATGGTTGTTTGTGGACCGGACTTGCAATTTTATTATTCATACGCTAATTGGCCTGGAAGTACGCATGATGCTCGAGTTTTAAAAAATAGTGGCATGTTTCAACAAATGGAAAATCTACAAGTGTAGAAAAGCAATAAGACTTGTGAAAATGTTTGAGAAACAGTTTTTACAAGCGCTTGTAGAAAATACACTTGTAACTTGTATCTTGTGAACTTGTCAACTTGTAGTTTTGAGAAACAGGCCCCAGGTCGTTAATATAGCAGCTGTCTATAAGCTATAGCAGCTATAGCAAATGTCTATTATGAAATGTAATATCGTTGCATTGAATTATAACTCACTAAGGAGATGTGCTGCGGTAAATTTTGTTTTACGACAGCATAGATGTGTTATAACGTCTTACAACTAAATTAACTAAATTACAAAAAAATTCTGATCGTAAAAATGCTACAACCATGAAAAAACGATGCATGGAATTTTAACTCTGAGACTACTGAAGTGACGGTAAATTTTAAGGAACGTAAACAAAGGTGAGGTCTTCAAGCACATGATAAGAAAAAAAAAAAAAAAAATATGGCGTCATAAGGACCATCTGGGAACCACCTAATGTGACGCATATGCATCACTTTTACTGGATTAATTGCATGCAGCTTAGGTTAAGTTAACGCACCAAGGAAAAGCACAACCAATGGAGAAGCAAAAAAAAAGCAAAGCAAAAACAACAACACCAACATCAACATCAACATCAAAATCAACATCAACATCAACATCAACATGACATGAATTAGGATATGGATTAGGACAAAAATTAAAACACACCTATCCAAACTAGGAAAGGGATTCAGTATATTTAATTAAGTCAAGAATTTGGTTATGGCTTAAAACAAGAGTTTGGACATGAAATAGAAGTATAACACACGTCACGTCAAAACCTACGGGTGTGTCCACGACACAGCTAACTCCTCTTTTTTGCATACACTCTAAATTTACGAAAAAATCTTAACAGGCACGTTATGGCTTTCCGCGAAAGTTGGGGCCGTTTCTCATACTTAATATTTAAGATCTATCATACTTCAAATATTGTTTTTTCTTCTTCTTATACTAAAACAAAATTCTTACTGAAACCAAGAATAGAGCAAGGAAAGTAGAACAAAAAAGCATTTCTTCTAAGTAGAAATAATTAAAGTTTTTAATTCTTTCTAGTTCTTTACCCAAAATATCAACCCAACACAATTTAACGAAAAACATGTAGGACATGTTACATTATGAATGTACTCTTGGATATTAAAGATTTTCTTGGCATTAAATAGTATTGGACATCATATTTATGAAGTACCGCATTATATATTACTTTGTACAATTTTAAACGATTGTATAAAAAGCTCATTTTAACAAACCTTAATTTTTAAAAATTATTCTTGATCTTGTTTGATTTCGCATCAAGAACAATTGCCTCTGCTGTTTCGTTCCACTGCGAACTATTCACCCTCTAGATTAGTATGAATTTCGAGTAATTACTATTTATGTTGATGACTGCCATGGTTTTTAAAATGTATCTGTAGCATATGATTAACTTAAATTAAATTTATAAAAATAACCTTGAAAAAATAAAGTTATTAAAACTCACCGAAGGCAGCGGTAGTTCTTCAAGTATACTAACGGTGCGTATGAGTAATATTACAAATCCTTTATGTTATCGAAAATTCATATAACGCAATTATAGAGTTAAAACTCCCTAACAGATGGAAATCGCTGTTAGTAAACAGATTTTTAATGTTATTGACTTCTAGACATCTTTTGGAAAATGTGATAAGAAAACCAATATCTTTGACTAAAAAAAAATCTTCTTCAGAATCTGTATTTCAGTTTAATAAAAATGATTTTAGTGATTTTTACCTTTTTGTCAACTATACCTATCTAGAACCAAAACAAATATTTAGACCATTAAATTTTGTTTCACAAATAACAATAGTACACTAGAGCCTCGAGTTGCGTCTTTTCAAGTTGCGACGTTTTTTCGAGTTGCGTCAATACAATATTTTGAATGTACAGTACATTATATTTAACAAAAATAAAATTGTTTTTCTCGTATTCAACCGAAGTTGTATTTTTCATTTTTCTATGTCCCGTTTTTTGGAACGCATTCACGAAGTAACTCGAGGCCCCAGTGTATTGGCCTTATCTCGAGAACTGGTTTCTCGTAAACTTTTTTTAATATTTTTTGAAACAAAGATTTCAAATATGGCAGTAATTTTTTTTTTCTTTTTCTTAAGAATAGTTTTCGAGATATCCTCATAACAAACGTTGTTGGCACTTTTTGTGGTTATTTGCCCAGTTTTTGTTTTTTTTTTAATTCCATTGATCGGCTTAATTAAAAAAACAACTTCACAGTACGATACACAAAATTACGAGTGACTCCGAGTGGTTGCAAGGTCTGAAAGATATCGCCTCTTTCCATGCCACATTTTTTTAGACCAACTATGATAACACGATTTTCGAGCGAGCCCCATTTCATGATTATAAACACCTGCTGCCGAAAACTATTTTCGCGAAAAAGAAGCATAAATGCTAAATTTCGAATAAGCGTCAAAATGAAGCGAGTACGTTCAAATAGTTCACTCACAGTGAGCACGTTCAGTCGTGTGTCAAAACATATGAGAATACTAAGTAATATAATGTCGCGACCGTGGCACAGTGGATAGAGCCTATACGCCAGAGAACCCTGGCTCAATTTCCACCTAATACGGAAAGTTTTTTCAATTGAATTAATTTTTCTGTTCGGTCGTAAACTCCCTGTAGACAATGGCAAACCGCAGAGAGTAAATAATGCCATGTAAAGCTTCTTGAGAATATTCACATTAGCCGTTTGGAGTCGGCATAAAACTAGTAGGTCCAGCTCTCGATCAATTTTGTACAAACATTTAATAACACGCACAACACAGTGTGATCATAAGAAGTTCGGTCAAAGTCCTTTCAAGAGTTCAAATGGCCAGTTTATTATTATTATTTAAGTAATATTGTACATATTATAATACATGTAAAAATTGATATAAAATTATTTATTTAATTTGTGTTTTATTTTAAAAATAAAAACACAATAAATCAATGAATCTAAGGGTTGCCCAACCCACGATTTTAGTTGGAAAATTGGTTCGACGCACAAAATTTTCTTCAAAACAACAAAAACAAAATTTTCATACTATTTACATACTTTCATAAAGATAAAAATAGAGTATGTGTTATCCAAATTTTAAAATTTATTTATCTTGGCTGTGTGTGTGTGGGTTGAACCACTTTGTGTTTAATTATTTTGGTGATAAAAAATGTTTCGTTAAATTTGCGTTTGGGCACAAACATTTAAATTTAAGGGCATCATTTAAAAAATCATAGTCTTCTCACTTTAAAAATCAGCTTTTTTCTGGCTTAAATTATTTTTAATCATCTTGATATAAGAAAAGAATCATTTGTGTTTCGAAAACACCAAAAACTTTTATTTAAAACTTTTATCTAATTTAAGGGAAGGGGCTTGAAATATAAGTGAAGTACAATCTATTTTTACATTTTATTAAAAACTGCGGCTTTAGTTATGAAATCAGGGCAATTTAATGTCACAACTGCAATAACAACTTGAGAAAAAATGCAGAAAAGTTTGTATTCTACTAAAACAATTGAAGATATTTTTCCAGATAATGAATCGAGCAGCTCTACTGTGCGAGTCCTTACAAAAATAGAAAAAATTTTTTTTTGATAATATTATCAAAAATTTGGCATTCTTCAAAAATCTAAATTGATGTATGGACTAAACCATTAAAGCCTGAACGTAGATCGTAATAAGATACGATTTTGATTTTACCTGTAAAAAATTAAATGTAAACCTTGGAAAATAAGACTTCCCTTTTTTTTTAGTATACTGAATACCATCTTTCTTATATTTTTCCAGTGCTTGTATCAATAACCATTAAATTATTAATTTTAACTTTGTTGTTGCCCAAAACCGTTTGTTCTGAAATGCTTACTAGCCAATCTTAAGATGTAATTGCCACAAACAAACATACGACGTGTAACTTAAAATCCAAAAGATTTGAAAATACATTTCAACAGAATGTTAAAAGCGTAGAAGCTTTTAATTAAAAGTTAATCCAGCACGTTTCGAATAAACATTTTGGCCTTGCCATTGAATAAAACAAAAAACAAAACAAAAAACTCATGAGTACGATTAACTTCTATATTTAGTGTAGCTTTTGCTTTGCTTCTGAATATATAAGCTTGGCTTGAAGATTTCATATCTGCGCTTTGGGCCGCCAGCCAGGCATGGCTCCATTATTCTATATCAATACAAACATTAGCAATTAACTAAGGCCCTCAGCGTCCGTCCACAGCGAATTGAACTCGCGCATTGTTGTGCGTCGCACTACAATACAAATGGCCAGTAACATGACCTTCCACAATGCCAGCACTTGAATTTCGTTCAACTTTGTAGTCATACGCTGCGAAAACTTTACGTTGCCGAAATAAAAATTAAAATAAGGCCAAGGTGACTTACCTTGATTAAGAGACTCACAAACTTTTCGAATGACCTCGCTAAACTTCGTACATAATTATAAAACGCCGGCTCTAGCTTGTCAATTTAGATCCGAAGTTACGAATTAAAGTTTTGCTCTTACTACCACATCAGGTTTGTATGTTAAAGCATAGCCCCCGAAAAGCTTTTTAAGAGATGTTATTCTTTTTCTCTTCTTTGAACTACAATTTCTGAATGTCTGTTGTTGTTTTTTTTTTATTTATTTTTACTTTGTTAATTTGTAGATTTGGTTGGTTCAAGTCTCCCAAGCATAAGTAAGTACGTAGTTTTTTTAATATTTCGGAAAGGTCAAGTGAACTTAAGCTTAAACAGTAACATAAGTGAACCTTGGACAACCGGTCTTCCAATATTGTCTAAGTCATCGTCTCCTTCAGCACATATAAAGGAAACGTTGACTTGGCTGTGTTGTTCCCTTCAGCGATCGTGTTTCCGATTCAACTTATAAACCATTAATGGGTAGTTCATGTTTCATTTACACTATGATACATTTTTTATGTTAGGTGTAGTGAAGGCGTCATGGCAGGTTAAAATTATAAAAAATCCTTGACAATTCAATAGCTTCAGAATGAGACCACATCTGTAGCTTACTAAATTAAGCGTTTATTTGGTTTATTGACCAACGATTTACACGTACTGTGCTCAAGTGTGGAGGCTGCTACTTTGTTTGTTACATCTGTAAAGTTTTGTACCTGGATATCTTTTCGATTTTTTTGTCATTGTTTTTTGTTTTTACTTTTATCTTTGTGTTGCTCCTTCACTGTGTTTTTAAAACACTATGCTTTAGTTTTATTTTTTCCAAATCTGTTTAAATTTAAAGGTTAAATAACTCAAACGTTCACCCGATTCAATATCACAATCCAAGGGTAAAACATGATAATCAACTTAAGAGAAAGGTTACAAACTGAGAACACAAGTATTTGAGGAGAGCTGAGAGCAGTCTGTGGACGAGAACGCTACATTTCATTTGTATGTGGCTAAGTAAGTAGCCAGTTTTGTGTAGGGCTCAGCAAGAAGATGAAGTCGAGAGAACTGGTGCCGTTGCCATATTGTCAGTGCCAGTCCCAATACCAAATATCTGTTTGTAGCGTGCTTAAATGAGCCGGAATGTGATAAGAGAGGCCAGACAGAATTGCTTCAATATCGTTTGCCTCGGCTAAAAATTGTTATGAGTTTTGAGTTTGTGTCGTGCGCAGTGTTGCCAGAATAGAAGTTTTCTTCTGTAAAATATAGTTTTTTGAATACTGCGCAGACATAAATTTTCTCAAAAAACAATAATTTTTTTAACAATAATGGTATTTTATTACATATTTTTTATAGGTTTTGAGAACCTGTGGTTCTAATTTCTGGACTTTTCTTTATTTATGAAAACCGTAAGTGATCTTTGCTCATTGATATAAATATAAAAAAGGAAATTATATGAGTTTTATGTTAAAGAAAACATTAAATATTAATAAATAAAAATTCTTTTGCGTCAAAATATTTTTTTTAACTACTTTCATTCCTTTCTTTTAAATTTCTGTGAAAAGAAAAAACATCCCGAAATTAGAACATTTCACAAATTAGAACCACCCGTGACACAAAGTGGTTCTAATTTGTGAGAGTCTACTGTATCGGTTTTCAAAAACATAATTCGTAACTTAAATGAAATTAATAATTTATGTACCAACAGCATAATCTCAAAAGTGGTAAAAATGCTCAAAGTATTTTAACAAACTTTATATTATAAAATTTTCGTTTTAAGTGCAATATTTCCATAATAGATTTTGTACGTACATATTTATTTTGATGAAATTATTTATTTTTTAAATAAATTTCATACTATTTTGTGATTAACAATATAAATTAAAAGAAATACTAAACCCATTGTTGTCTGAAAGCTACAATTTTCTCAGTTATAGCCGTTTTTTGAAAAAAAATATCTGGCAACACTGGTCGTACGAGCGGCAAAAGTGGCGAGCACGAGTTCCACTTCTCTCATTTAAATTTAGTTTCTTGTACTGTGCTCGTTGTTGTTGCTGTTGTGTTTGTTGTTCACAGGCCTGGGATGCAAGCGATGCAATGTAGTACTCTGCTTGAGTGCGATGACTACCATGATAATGATGTTGCTGATGATGACGATGATGGTTATCAAAGGTCTTTCACCCGAACTCGGTCATTGGCGTACATTTGCTTGTTAATCCAGTGCTTTGCCAACCGTGTATGTCGCAATTGCAATAAGAAAGTTCAATTGCCTCTGAAATCGTACTCACTGTCATTTTCGATTACTACTTAAACTGTATTGTGTCGAATATGTGGGATGAGTGCGCTTGAGCTTATATTGGTCAGATTTTCATTGTCAATTAATTTGTTTATGAAATATTCATTCCCTTATGATTTTCTAGATACTTGGTGGATTGTTATTGGTATGAGTTAAAACGAATTAAGTTGTTTGAGAGTATATTTATTTCATTCAATTGTATGTTATATAATTCTTGATAAAAAATAGCCTTCTAGGTGGAACATTTTTCGTTCCAATAATATTTTCTTATATTGTGAATTGTTCTTCAAATGTGGCTCTATGTATAAATAAGAGGTATGATTCGATGAAAAGCTTTTTTAGTCTATAGCTTGGAAGGTTTTTCTAAATACAGCACAATTACCAGATTTTAAGGCAAACTTAAAATACTGACAAAGGGTGAAATAAATTTAAAACCATTTTTCTTATAACCCCATAGCTGTAAGGACCTGTAGGGTGCAAATATTTCTTTAGCTACAGCTTCAGATTGATTGCTTATTCCTGCGTACATAAAACACTATAGCACATAGTTTCATAATAAAAAAGCAAAAGTCGCAAAAAAACTTTTTGTAAAATTTTTCCAAAAATTTTTCATTTTCTTCAAGCAAAATTATTTTCAAATTGGAAAGTGGTCTCACTTTTTTTCATTTCTCAAAAGAAAAGGAACAATGACCATAGCAACAGTTTTTTTGAGTTTATCGTAAAAGCACACTTATGTTTATGCTGGTCTGCTTTTTCGTCTCTGGTACATCTAAATAATTTTTTTTTACATTTAGTAAGCTAATTCAGGTCAAAGGTAAAATGGTAAAAAACATTTAATAATTGAGAAGTTGAAAGGTTAAATCCCAGTTAGTCCCAGCCACTCACACAAGTAACCGAGATTAATCAACAGATTTTTTAAAAAATTCTTGCTCTTTTAGGAATATTCTTGATTCCAAAAAATGGTCTAAACTAAAAAATATTTTTTTTCCAATTATTAATTATAAAAAAAAAATCTGAGAAAAGAGACTGAATATTCATAAGTCTAGATATAACAAGTCAACAAAGTGATCTAACAAAGTCAAACCAGTTTTTGTGTGGTATATTTTTTATGCGAATTTTCTTTAATATACTGTGAAAAATAAGTTAGTGTAGCTAATAATGAAGTTTGTGAATATGTTTTTTTTTTTTTTGTACTTTTCGACGTAGAATTACGTCTTACAGCGCACGAATTACGTCTTTGTATGGTCTCATTTGAACAGATTTTTTCAAGAGCATGTAACTTTTTTTGTTAACTCTTTGGGGTATTAATACACCCCTTAATATTTATAGCAGAAAAATAAACTTTATGCCAACAAATAAGTTATATGGCGAATGAAACAAATATAAACTTTGGATGTAGTCACTTCCGTAATAAAGTCACAAATTGGTAAAATCTAAGACGAAAAATCCCTCATTTTTAGAAAAAATTAATGCATAAAATGCTTCAGTAGTTGTTGTTGTTCTATTTGTTGCCTATGTGGAGCCGAAGTTGCAAACGCAACATCGTATCCATGATGGAAGCTAATCGTTTTACAAATATTTCTCAGTAACGGTTTGTATTGCTATTGTTTTTAATATGTATATAAAATTAACATTTATACATACATATCAGTTGGTTTCGTTTTTGTTGTTTGTTATTGTTTACGTTTATGGTCAACAGGATTAAAGGGCCAAATAATTTTATATGACATTTTACAAATATATTACAATAAATAGTACAGATGTTTGTAGCTACAGAGCTATTGTGTAGCTACAAAAAAATTTTGTCGCATGGCTGTGCTGTGTGCTGAGAAATATTTGTAAAACGGCTCCTTCGCTCCGACAACTTCGGCTCCAAATAAGCAACAACTACAACATCTACAACATAAGCAGCTACTGAAGCATTTTTTACATTCATTTTTTCATACAAAAATGAGAGATTTTTCGACTTAGATTTTACCATTTTGTGACTTTATTAAAGAAGGGACTAAATCAGGGCTGGGCATTCTAACACAGTCCCATTTTATTCTGTCTTGTTGGTATTAGTGCGCTCTCGAATCACGCACACTAAGCGAAATAGTTGTCACAATAATTAAGATCTGCAAGTTTATATTTTCTACTTATGTTTTAATTTGTAGTCATCGGTATCTTCATTATTTCTTCTATGAAATTAATTAATACAAATGGAAGAAATGCAAAGAATAATGCAAAGAATCCTTAAGTAAAATAGATGAATTATATAAAACCTTAATATATACGAATAATTATTTTAATACTATAAAATCTTAATATATACTAATAATTAATATTAATAATAAAAAATAATTAAAAAATAAGTAAGTAAATAAAATAAGTAAGTAAGTAAGCAATCATAAAATTAATTATTAAAAAATTAATACAAGAATATGAATGAACGAAACAAAGAATCATAATAGGTAATTGTATGTATGAATTATATGAAACCTTAATATATGCGAATAATATGAAATTCTATAAAATAAAGAAATGTATGTATATTTCTCAATTTCTCTTCAATAGGTTAATTTTTTAAGAGTGTACATAAAATATGGAGCGCAAAGTGACTTAGACCTTACGGCATCACCGTCTACGAACGACTGAATTATATTCTCTTCTGTTGTGAGCTTTGTGCACATGTGAAAAGTTACGCTCACAGAGAGCTCAGTGAGCTATGGAGTGCCCTGCGCTGGACTAAATCCAAAGTTTATATTCGTTTTATTCGCCATATAACTTATTTTTTAGCATATATTTTATCTCTCTACGATGAATATTAAGGGGTGTATTTATACCCCAAAGAGTTAACAAAAACGTAAATATTTAAAATTTATTTGAATACTTTTTTCATTAAATAAAATATTTAAATTTTTAAACAGAATTAATATAAAAAATATATTAAAATTATGCGCGAATTTTTTTAAAATATCTTTCAAATATCTACTATTTGAAAATAAAACTATCGCATTTAAAGAAAATTTATATAAAGATATTGAATTTAAAAAACAACATATTTAAATTGAATATTGCGTCCATCATTTCTCTGTTTCACTTTTTTCGTTCCCTAATTTATACTATTTTTGACAGTTGGTGCAATATTATTAATTTATACTATTTTTGACAGTTGGTGCAATATTAGGGCACCAAGTGTCAAAAATAGTATAAATTAAAAGAAGAGAAAGTATTATAAAAAATTAGAAGCAAAATATGTAGGTAAATGACAACCGGTGCAAAATATTTGTGAGAAAATATCAAGTTGTCACTCCACCCTACATCATTTCATTTTTTTGCCAAAAATCCAGGCTATATTACCCTTGCAACAATAACTAAATGAGAACTATAAGAAACCTGCAACTGCAAGAAATAAACTGCAGGAACAAAGTGCGATGCTGTTGCTGCTTGTAGGAATATGTGTGTACGTGTGCGATACTGTTGCTGCTTGCTTGTATGGAATATGTGTGTACGTGTGTGGTATAAATAAAATTCAAATACGGGAAGAAAACGAGTTGTGAGGAAAACATTTGATTTATCCACGTAAATATTTAAATAAAATTTATACGCAAGCGTGGATAATGCTAATATGCGTTATTTCCCTTAGTGTACGTCAAAAAGCTAAGAATGCGTAAAACTATTTTAAATTGAGTAGAAATTTGCTTAAGTCATTTGCTTAAGTCTGCATGTTATATTTATACAATAAATATTTAATTGCCACAAAATGTTATTTTTTGCTTTGGTTAAAAGAATGAAATAACCGCATTGTTGTATACGTAAGTTCTCGCGCCAAACTGAATCGTAACTCGAAATTCCGATTTGTATGTACATACAGAAGCATCTGCTTATATTTAGTCGCAGTCGCCCGCGGGTGATTGCATTAACAATAACTATTTCAAATTTCAAGAAATATATGTAACTCATACGCCAAGGTGTACACAGTTAAATTGACATGTCAATTCATTTTCCCCCACGTTTTACTCTGGATATAACTAAGAAGGGAGAAATGTGAATACAGGGTATAATACGTTATTGAATACAACACTCAATAAACATAGCTTTTAGGGTTGTAATATTTTAGTACTATTTTTATATGGAAGGCAACAACTACATTTTTAAACTAGTGTAGAAATTGTATACATTATGATAATACGATATGATAGCACACCTTGTGAATACCATAAATATATCCCAAAGTCAAACTTGAGACTAAACAATTATTTCGATGTTTTTGTATATCATGAAAATTTAAATAAACGTATTACTGTTTGTATCTGTATAAACGTTTTATACAGTTTTCTTGACTTTCGAATAATTTTAGGAGTGTACCATATAATTTAATTTAAAAGTTTAATCTTTTAAAGCCTTGTTAAGTACTTTAATATACAAGGCTTCGGCTTGTTTCGGCTTGTGTACACCACATCCAAGTTATCATTTCATAGACGCAGCACTCATAAGCCCGAATTCTTGTAGAACTGTTACTTTACTCGTTTAATGAAAAGGTTTAAGCGGACTATATATGTCGTTGTAATTATTATTATTATTCCATACAGGCAAAATTTTAGATATTATTGTTTATTTTGAGACTTTTGCTCTAATAGCACTTAATAAGCTTAGCTAATTTTTATGCTCATACACCCTAGCCTATTGAAGTTGATATACATACTAGATATACAGGAGTACGATTTGGTGTTTTATATGTTTTTCAATAATACAACATAAAATCTGGACAATAATAAATCTTTTTTTATTTGTTTATTTGTATTGGCAAGAAGGTCTTTTTTAGTCAGAAAAAAGGTTTGCTTTGAAAGATTATAGACTGAACATATTCTTAGTAAAATTACTGTTGTGCTCTTTGTCAGGGCCTTTTGAAACGATATTTTATTTCTATATTACTAATTTAATAGAATAGTTCAGAATAGAATAGGTTCATTCTACTGTAAGGTAGAAAGTAATCTTACTTAAAATTGTCCTTACGAAAAGGCGGTTGCCATGTGTTTCGATTCATTCTATGTTTCATTTTCTTTTTAGAAATATTAAAACTTTATAATTTTATTTTCTTTTGACAAAAAATTAAAGCATATTCTAAAAATAATTTTTACATATTTTACTTAAATATGTAAAATTGCATATTTTTAATTTATGTACAGAATTATATGACAACGAATGTGGTCGTATCCTTCGACTGGCAAAATTGTACGATTATTCAACAAGTGGGTGTGGTACCCCATACACAGTTAAAATTTTTGTTATCGAATAGTTTTGGACTAAATGCCACAGAGAGAGTGGGATGGACATGACATAAGGAATGTGGCTCCATCAATACAAGCCTAATGTTTGTGATCGAATAGCTTTCGAAATAAAAGTCAGATTAAACCGAAGCTCAGAATGAAGTTACTATTTGGTGATGTCCTGCTTCTGGGAAACTGTAACGGGCAGTTGACAATGAGAGTGATATCAAACTATGGACTTTAGAAAAGTTTTGCATTCTTTTCCAATATAGTGGCCGCTATATGCTACATTTAAATAATAATATTTAACATTTTTGAAAATAGAATACAAAACAAGCTATATTCTAATTAGTCAATAATTTTGAAAGACAAGCCATTTTGTTTTGTAAAACTGTTTTAATTATATAAAATATTCTTTACATAAATTTGAATAAATTTTTGTCCTTTAAAATCGAAACCATGATTTTATAAAAATCTTGTTATATTGAGAGATAGTTTTATGAGGTGATCAATTTTGTTATATTTTTTCTCAAAATTAGATTTCTATCTGAACTTCTTTCTATACATTTTTCAAAACACAAGTAATATTTTTTGATATCAAATATAAAAGAAATTTTTTGCTAAAAAAAAATCCTATGGTCAACGAAATTGTTAATTTCAGACGACTATTTGCTAATCATTTTACGCAAGAAGTATTCGACAAAATATTTCACAACTTTTTAAAATTTTTCTTGCAATTCTTACTTCGTAACATTGTCTTAATGTTTTTCATTGACATGTATGTTGACATGTACTACCGTTAAACATGCGTACAGTGGCATAAGTAGCTATAGAGGGATTTACCCCTGCTTCAAACTTTAGTTATTTTTACAAGAATATATGTTTTTAAATTCGATGGATAAGATTAATTGAAAACAATGCAAACTTAAGTTTTTATCGTGCCAAACCTTTTTCCCATATCAAACTTATTCCAACTTTTTTTTTGGAAATTTGCACAAATTTTCTACCGTTTCATTTTAATCTGCATATGTACATATTGTATGAATCTTGGAAGTGTGCATATATAGTTCGTATAAAAAAATTTGAAAAAACAAAATTGAAAAAGTCAAAAAAAGGAGAGAAGAGGGTTGAAATAGAGGAGAAATCAATTTTACGTTGATTGAGACGAAAAGAAAATTTCGAAACTTTTAATCTTTTTCTTATACTTTTCAGTTAAATCGTTTAACTCACATATAGTCACACCACCATCTATTTAGAAAAAAAAAAATAGACACATTGTAAATACATAGTAATCAGTTTAGGAAAAGAAACGTTTGACGGGTCAGCTAGTTTTCTATAAAAGAACCAAGAAATGGGTTCCCATTTTCCCAGAGGCTATTCAATTATTGAAGACACCATCTGAATATTTTATGCTATTTTTTTTTACCATCTAAATTTTATGCTTGTTTCAATCAATCTCTTTTTCATTCCAATCTCACCAATTAATATTAAAATTTAATTAAAAAATTAAGACCGAGAAAATTCGTAGAACAAAGTCGAACAAATTCAAACTTTTCAAGAGGTTCACGTGATTCAAAAGAAAATATTCATACATTTCTAAAGGACTTGAAAAAGTTACAAATTGTCTAATTAACTTTTTTTTTTTTTATACTCTTTGTGATATTCTTTGAGTGCTGTTGATAAGAAATACTTTTTACTTTTAAATATTAACTTTTTCTTAGTGTAAATATGTTAGTTCTACACGTAAGCATTCCTAAATCTTTATAATGCACACTTACGGAACTATAAAGGTTCTCTTTGAGCGATAATCTTTGATGAATTCTGTTCAGAGAAGCTTAAAAGCTTAAATGATCCTATGTATTAGTGCGTCATTTAAGCACTATGTATTATCATTTTTTTTTTTGTTTTGTTTTTGTTTCCCTGGCTATAATGAGCATTGTGACCTTCTCGTTCTGTCATGGTTACAAAAGCTTTAAATACATTAAGCAAACGATATTCATTTACGCACAACTAAGACCTTTGCAGCTTATGAGATCAGTATAGTAGGCATTTACAGCCTACTTTGTTTAAGCCATTTTGTTGCTGACGCTTCAAATTAAAATTGCTCTTGTGTGAGAAATTTGGCAATATAACTTGTTGAACATTTACACTAACCTAAAGGATCAGAAGTTCAATGTCGTTATGAATGGAATCTCAAGGGCAGTTTATCCAAACACAACTAAGGATGATAACTACCTTTAGGTTTAAATCATTTTAAAAAGACTAATAGAAATATTCCCCCTATCCAAAAATGTACATATTATTTTTTTAAACAAGAAACTAAAATACATAATAACGGTAAAATACTATAAAAATTATTGCATTTTTATTTTTTCAAACTGATATTAAGAACAAAGAAAACATTCTTAGAAGAGATTTTTTGATATTTTGAAACGCGTGATGTCGGGTTATTATAGTGATCGGTATAAGACGGAGTGTATAGTTTAGTAATTTTATATTTAATATTCTTGGTCTATGCCAGCAACGTGCATATTATTTATAATAAAAATTTATTTAAGAAAAAAATCCTTCTGATCTTATGTGTTCTTTTATACAAACTCACATGCCCGGGACATTTTGATTTACAGGCGAAGACTTAACCAGCTTGTTAGATAAATAAGTAGAATGATTAATACGAGCACATTTAAACATTTATACTAAAATGAAATAACAAAAAGTAACAAATAGAAAACAAAATAATGAGCTTCAACCAGCCTTCAAAGTAAAATACTCGTACAAAAATAAAAATATTCATTGTTCATATTATTCGCGTTTCAGGAAGTAAATTTTCAAGGATATCTTCATAAACTTTTTGAATCTTGAACACAAAGACAATACTTAAACACTATCAATAATTATTGAGCACACCAAGTGAGTATTTAAATCGGTGAGAGAGAAAAGCTCAACGTGTAATAAATATTTGAGTTAAAAAAAAGCTTTCGCTTAGAGTAGCGTTAAGTTTTGCGGTTAACTACATACTTTGCTTCGAGAGGCTTTGCAGTACGATTATAACTTCTATTAAGTAATATCTATATAGCTGGTTGATGTTGGTATTGATGTAAACAACTACTTCAGAGAAATTATTCAAAACAACATTTTTATTTTGTCAAATATCTCTACCTATAAATAAATGTTTACACATATGTGCAAATAATATCTTACTCTAATTTTTACTCCTTTATCACTAGAACTCTATAATGCAGTAAGAATGATTGGTTACAAGAGATTTTTCAATGTTAAATGTTATCGAAACAAAACATTCACTCCGTAAATATGATATTATTAAGTTAATAGAAAGCCAATAACATAAATATTCCGTTAGCGTGCTAGTCGCAATAGTCTAGCGAACCAGTCGTTTTTACTTGTGATGGTTATATCAAACAGTATATTAAAATGCTGATAGTTCTAGTGTAAAGAACAAGCAGTTTGAATATGAAGTCGAGAATTAAAGTAAGGTTTTTTATATTTCTGACTAAAATAAAAAGTCTCTAGTAAAAGTTTTTTTTTTAAGATTTTATTCGGTTTCTTATAGGGTAATCGCCACATCTTGTGAAACAATTTTTACCAACTTACCGTTGATTGATTAATTGAAATTTTGCACACTCAGAGCGGGGGGTTCTAATAAGAAAAAAAAATTAAAAATTAAAAATTATAACATATTCATATGATTTAAATTTTACGAAAAAGACTTTGAACATATATACGAAAAGGTAGCAAAGAATTGCTTACACAAAAAATAAAAAGAGTTTTGCATTTATATACTTCAAGGCACATCTTTGCAATTTTAATTATGTATTGCATATTGTTAATATAAATAAAATAAATAAATAACTGGTCATTTCAGCCCTTGAAAGGTCTTTGACCTAGCTTCTTATGATCAATTGTGTTGTGCGTGTTATTAAGTTTGTACATGATTGACCGAGAACCGGACCTACAGGTTTAACGCCGACTCCGAACGGCGATGGACGAAATGTTCTTATTCTCAAAAAGCTTTACATGGCATTTTGATTACTCTCTGAGGTTTGCCATTGTCTGCAGAGAGGTGGCGGGCGTAAAGAAAAATCATTTTAATTCAAATAATTTTCTGTCGCTGCTGGGACTCGAACCCGGTTCTCCAGGTTCGTTGACATAGAGACCACGCACTTTAACCAACTACGCCACGGACGCCACGGATATTGTTAATAATAATAATAATAATAATAAACTGGCTATTTCAGCCCTTGAAAGGACTTTGACCGAACTTCTTATGATCAAATTGTGTTGTGCGTGTTATTAAATGTTTGTACCATAGCTGTAATCGTAATCATTAGTACTTCGATTATATTTTTTTAAAAAGGTAAAATAATTGATTAAGTACGATTCTTTTCTGTTTGTAATCGTAATCACATGATTACGAATAGTCAAAAAATAATAACGATTACTTGAGATTACAAAAATAAGAATAAAAAGTAATTAAAAAAAAATATAAATCGATTACTATTAGAGATTATTTTTAATTCTTTTTTGATTATTTTAAGAATTTCAGTCTAAAGTGCAGAATATTTTGTGAGCCCAACTTTTGAATTCGCCGTAAACTCAACCATGGGACATGTTTCGGGGTGTGGAAATCTGACTTTAATACAAAAATCACATTATTTTGCATATCAGCTCAAATTTCGGCACAAAGGACGATAGACCGGAACTTGAGCGTAGTTTCATTCGATTGTCCGTATAAAACTACAATTTTGAGCAAAAATCCAGGATGAGAACTTTTCATCTTCTACCCCTTTTGTCGTTTTGCCAAAAAAAAAAAACTACAAAATTGCTAGCAACTTATTTAATGCAACTTAGTCATAGGAAGGACGATTTTTACAATCATAAGGATAATTAAAATTTTTTCTGACAGTCTGAAGGTGTAATCTGTCCATTTTCAAGTAAATTGCTTCACAATTTTTACTTTTACAGCTTTCTCCTCTCATAACATTTTCATGACCTGACTTTTTCACTTCTAGGCCATTTTACGGTATGAAGGACGATTGATAGCAATGTGTTGCTGATGAGACTAATTTGTATTTGAAATTCCATTCTTTTATAACAAATTTGTTAAACATTTATTTTTTTCATTCTGGGCTATCTTCACAGAAGTTGCGGATTGATAAACTATGTCATGGCTCGAAGGTGTCTTATTCGAGTAGTTTTTTTATGATCTCTTTGCTAAATCAAGTAAATTGTTCTCGATTCATGGAAAATAAATTTCTCAAATCAAGCAAATTATTCTAGTTTTCAGCAAATTGTTTACTAGAATCAAGCAAATTTTTCTCACTTCAAGCAAATAGTAGAATTTAATCTAGAAAAAATATTCTTGAGTTTGAAGCAAATGTTTCTTGCATTTTTTTTTTTTGTCATTTATTTAAATGTCATTTATTTAAAATTTGCTCAATTCTAGCGAAAAAATGCTTGAATTGAGAAATTTACGCTTAATTGTAAACTGATAGCCAATTTAGTTGATTCTACATAAAGTGCTTGATTTTTTCTCTCCGTGTATAGCTTTCACGACTTCATTATAGTCGGGGAGCAGAACTTCAATTGTTGTCATCGTCGCCATTCGGAAGTGTTCCCTCCACATTATCAGTGTACTCTGGATCTATCACTAGATTCCTGTTTTCTCCTTTACTCCTTGCGGGAGTACGACAAAGATTTGGGCAAAGATTAGAGCATTTAATGGGACAAGGATAAAGACAAGAATTCAGATAAGGATTAATCTTGATGACTATCTTTCGCAAAAAAAGTAAAAAATCTTAGATCGTTTTAAAAAATACGGTCCGAAATACATTCCGGGTTCACTTAATACGCACCATATAGTGACTTTTTGTGGATGTTATTATTCCGTTTTTTAATTAATCCTCTCTTCCATTATTTGAGAATTTTCAAAACCGCAAAAGCAACAATTTTGCTTGAGTGAGAAGTGGTTCTTATTGCTGAATAAAATTTCCAAAAATTATAATTTTTGAATGGTTTTTGGCTTAAATCGCAAGAATGGACATTTTTCTTAATTTTTATGCGCTCGGATTTGAACATTTTCGATTTCAGCAAAAAAAATTATGTGGATATGTATTTCGAAAATGTTCGTTTTTCGAATTTTTGAAAAATGGTGAAGCGTTTCACCAAAAGAATCTTTCCGTTTTCATGTATAAACATAAACATAAATCGGTTTTATGACATCGGGCAGGCTCCTAAGTCAGCAAGAAACTAAAACACTGAATAAAAGTCATCGAATCCGAATTTATTATTCATCGGTAATATCGATGTCAGAGTCGCAGTTTCTACAGGTGTAGTTGCTGCGGTTGCCCATGTCGACGCATTCAAGTAATATGGCAGGTCGCATTTGTTGTAATGAATTGAAAAATGTAAAAAAACCAATAAAAACGCATTAAACACACACAAAAACACTAAATATGCATAAAAACAGAGTTCGTGGGGTGAAATGTTTCATTTTGAAAACCACTCGCACAACCACTCGATAGATTTTTCACAAACACTTCATATTTTTTAAGAACAACATTAAACCAACAAGACTGATATGTTTACCTTTAATTTGTGCTGAGTCGATGGCATAAAACTACTGGCGGCCGTGGAGCAGTGGGTATAGTGCGTGAGTTTTTTCAATTGAATTAATTTTTCTGCTCGGCGGTCACCTCTGCAGACAATGGCAAACCGTAGAGAGTAAATAATGCCATGTAAAGCTTCTTGAGAACATACACATTAGCCCTTCGGAGTCGGCATACAATTAGTAGGTTCAGTTCTCGATCAATTGTGTTCAAACATTTAATAACACGTACAACACAATTTGATCATAAGAAGTTCGGTCAAATTCACACGAAACTGTGCGGCAATGAAAGCAACACATGACGGTATGACACTTGGTTATATGTAAGCGCGCTGTAAAAATTTCATAGGTGGAACGCTTCACCCACCGAAACGCTTCACCCCACCGCACCCTACAATTGCTGAGAAGGTCATGGAACTAGGAAATTCCATTGTTCCATGGAAACAAATTCCACACATTCTCATACAGCGATATTTTCCATCAAGATTACATTACGATGTTGTACAGGCATTTGCATTTAACTATTTCAATGCGTTGTTCGACGCTTAAACTATATAATTTCGTTGATGTGGTACGATAGACAAATAAAATTAAAGTTGCAGTTAAATAAATGAATTCATAAAATTAAATGAATGGTATGTTTGATATATCGCGTAAGGAAACACTACGGTTTTAATATCACGTAATGGATAGCCCTATATAACTGTCTCTTAAAAAAACCACAGGTCATTTAAAAAAAAAATACTCAGGTAATACAAGTAACTTATCTCGGAGAAATATTAGTGAAATTAAAAAAAAAAGTTTAGTGTGGAGAGGAAACTATTGGGAATACTAAATATTAACATTCAACACTTTCTTTGGTTAAAAAGTTCTTATGAGTTCATGGTGTTTCCAATGGTGTTTCACAAAAATAAATCAAAAACAGTTTTTAGTTTTTTTCTTAATGAATAGTCTAACTCTTTTATTAGTTTCTCTGTAGAGTTCAACGTATTGATTAACTTCGAATCATGATAGTTGCAAAGAAACTCGTCTGAATAGCAAATATAAGTATTTTAAGGAATAAAATTCTTCGCTTCTTTTTATTTCGAATTTGTGATTGGTCAAAAATTTGGTAGCGCACGTAAACTGAATTCTTTTGTAGAAATTTAAAAAAATGCTAAAAAAGATAGGAGCAATTATTAGCATCAATTATAAAATTTTAAATGTTAAATTTCATCGAAATATTAAAATGTTCTGACAACACGCTAAAGTAATCTAAATGTATTCTTGATCAGCAACACCTCCTGAGTTGTATTAGCCATGTCCGTCGTGACGATTACAGTCGTAATTTTGAAGCTATCGTAATAGAATTTGAAATATTTTGAAAATTAACGAAATCTGATGAAAACCATGCCAATTTTTCATACAAAGTGCCTATATCAAAATCGTAAAATCTCTCTAAGTTCCATAAAAAAAAACTAAAACTTTGATTTGAATTTCTCAAAATCAAATTAAAACTCCGTCTACTTTCCATGCACAATGACTTCATAAAAATAGTACAACCCACATAAATTCCACAAAAATTTATTCATTGACTAATATTTTACACATGAGCTCTAATAAACAAAACGTAAATTGAGTTTGAAAATTGGATAAATTAGAGGTAGACGTCTTGAAAATAATAAAAACTTCATAGCTTTGGATATTATACACATACATCTTACAATTGTCGAGGTATTTAACTTCGCCCAAGTCAAAGAAAATAAAATAAACATTAATGATAAATAATTTCTCATTATTTTAATGTTTTGTTTTTAATAACTTCACACCAGCAAACACATTTAAATCGCAATCTTTAATTTTTATTTTCTCTTCCAGACACGAAAATAATAACTCGATGTTGTATCCATGAAATTTATATAAATGCGTGCCAGGAACAAAAAGAGCGTATTCTTCTATGTCAAAAATCAGACATTGTTCATTTATCGTATTAGATGTAAAATAAAAAAAACTTATCAAAGGATTCTAAACGTGGAGATTCGAGTCCACTGAAAGTGGCAAGATGTGAATGCCTTGCTAAATTGAAATGACTGATTATTAACTGTTTTAATTTATAAACGACGTCGAAATCTGGTTAACAGCATTTATCGCATTTTACATATTTTTAAATATAAATAAAAGAAGCGATTTAAACATTTGTTCAACGGATAAGGTAAGTTGATGGCATTTTCTAATTTAATTTTAAGTTTTGCTAACTGCAGCTCGTAAGCTTTGTACACTTTCTATATAAGTAATAAAAATTTAGACGATCTTCTGGCTTTGCCTCTGTTCCAACAATAAATTATTCTATAAAAACTTTGAATTGAGTATTTCTTTTTGATTAAAAACATACAATCATTTTCGATATTATCGGACTATTAGGAATTGGAAATATATTTTACCTAACAACCTAAATATTTGTTTAATTCTCAATGGATTAAGGTAGAGTTGGGCGCACATTACGCACAGGCGCACAATGTGCGCCAGTGTTCGGATTTTACTGCAATTGCAGTAGATCTACTGCGCTTTTTAGCGAAATTGAATATTTTACTGCGGTTTTTTCAAATCTACTGCGATTTATTCTTAACAAACATTTTTATGATTATTTTTGTATTTATCTTAAACGACAGGAAACACAGGCAATTTCTTATGTAACGTTGCATTACGTCAAGTATAACTAAACCTTTAATACCATTACATAAAAAACTAGAAAGATGGCAGCAGAAGTGTTAAATTAATAGTCATATTAATTTTAAATCCGTAAAAATTATGTTTCTGCAACATGCAAATATAAAGTATATAGTTATGTATATATTTGTATTTAGGTATTTTTTATTAGTATAAAATTTACGTAAACGGTTGTAAAAAAAAAACTACTGCGAAAAAATTCGTTTTACTGCGTTTTTTTTTTAATTTACTGCGATTTACTAATTTTCAAGTCCGATCCCTGATATGCGCCAACGACAGAGCGTGCTGACTGCGTGCCAAGAATCATAGAAACCAGAGAGAGAGAGAGCATACCGTCACAAGCGATATTGTCAGACTTTGGAATAATTTTACTCCCACACCCACGCCTAAATATTTTTTTTCTTATTTTTATAATATGTATATGGACCTCCTAAACTTATTGGTACAATAAAATTTTGTCAGTCTCAAATAGCTTAGGAGATAAAAAGATCTTGAAAGTTTAAAAAATGCATATATTTTCGTATACGAAAATATTCATATTTTTATACAGAAGAGTAGATATTTTTACTTTACTTTTCCAAAAGAATTTATTTTCAATTTCGTCAATTTGCCTAAGAGATCGCATATTTGCATACGTTTTTGTCAAGCAAAAGTACTGTGTGACGTCATGCACTCAGTTGAGAAAGAGAGCATTAGATAACGGGACTGCGGAACGCGTAATCTTGTTCATGATACAATTATAAGGTAGGCCCAATTCGGAGACAAAAAAAACGAAAAAGCAAAGCAAAGCAAAGAAAATTAAAACATTGGCGTAGGTATAATGTCATTTTTAACAATTGACGTTTATTCGTACAGCGATAGGGACTTATAATTTACTTTTAACAGTATAAATATGGGTATTGGGTATTGAGTACCCAGATTTTATGTGGAATAATGTAAGAAAAGTAACCAAAAACCCCAAAAATTTAACAAAATGAGTTATGTTTTAAGATATAATATAAAATTAATTGTATGTCAGCTTTCAACGAAGCAAATAAAAGTGAACTTTTTATATAATTTTCATTCGACTTCTTAGTTCGATTGTTCAGTAACCAATTTATTCGCATCGCTTTGTATTGTATTTTGACATTATACCTACGCCTTTGTTATTGTTTTGTTGTTGATTTGTAGTCATAGAGAGTGTGTTTTTCCTGGGCCTACCTTATAATTGTATCATGATCTTGTTTCTATCATTCTTGACTGCGTGCTAACCCAGCGAACACATGAGACAATTTGTCATGGCAATTTCAACACATTTAAACTTTTGTTACCAACACATTCATAACTTTTCAATTGCCAGCATAATTGTTTGCAACAATCACACTGCAAGTCGGCTTGCAAGAAATTTGACATAGAGTGGCAAAATTTGACGTTTACTTGAGAAAGTGTAAAAAAAAACAAACACCCTGAAACTGAAAGAAATGTCACTTTTTGTCATGCAATTGTTATGCCACCTACGTCACTATCGGCAATTGGCTTGATGGCGACAATAATTTGACAACTTATACATATTTTAAAATTCTTATGCCAATTTTTCACGTGTGTTCGCAGCGTAAGTGTGCTAGATGAGGCGGTTGCTATGACTCGGGTGAAAGAGAGAAAAATTGAGCGAATAAAAGAGTGCCACTGAGCGCATTATGATTTTCACAAAGCAGACCAGAGATGTTAACATAATTTCTTAAAATTACTGTGTTAGGCACGAAAAATTACTGTTTTTGATATAAAATTACTGTGAATTAAAACCAAAATTACTCTGGAATTACTGTATAACTAAAACGAATAAAAAATCAATTAAAATACAAATTTTTATGTAATATTTTTTTTATTTATATATAACTGATATTCGGAACATTATTTTTTAGTAAATAAATGTCAAAATGACAAAAGTTCAACGGCAGTTTTCAATTTCATGAATTTTAAACCAGTGAATTTAATTTAACTTTATAATTTTGCACACTTCTTAGTTCTTAGAACTTGAATATAACAAAAATAATATAACTAAAATGCGTTTCTAATCTTCAGTTTATATATATATATATAATATACAAACGTAACAAATATGTTTGGATACTTAATACATTTCAAAGCATGAAGAATTTTAAATATTATTTATCAAAATGATCGCACATACATAGATCTTCCTAAAAGCGCAAAATGGTTTCTTTGGAATTGTAAATTTGCAATGCTAGCAACGCATCATTTCATTTTGCACTAAATTCACGGGATGGTAAAATTATGAGAAGAACAGAGATGTTGCAAGTGCGATTTAAACACATTTTTTCTAAAAAAGCTTTATGTAGTATTTTTGGCCGCCCATTGAAATTACTTGATATGTCGAAAAATTACTGTCTTACTGATGATCAGTAAAATTACTGTAGAAAACAGTAATTACTGTACCATTAACATCAGTGAAGCAGACTCTCATACAAGCCTTGCCACTATTTTTTTCAGAATACAAACTTGATATATTTTTTATTCAATATATTGTATTAAAATTACTTGGTAGTTTGGTTGGTTTATTGCAATTATAATTATGAAGTTAAAAAAAGAAAAATTTCAGAATTCCCAACAATTAAGAATTAACTCAAACCAAAATAATTGTAAGCAACAAATTATTTGCTCACTTGCTACAATTTTAGCAACTCTGACATAAAATTAATTCAATTCAAAACAACTCTGTTATATAACACAAATGCCAAAAAGTATTTCAGATGTAACTATTATTTTCATAAGGACTTAGGCTGATATATTTCTAAAAATAATTTAAGTTATAATGAAATAATTGAAGTAAACAAATTCATGGATTTTACGTTTTGTAAACAAACTTTTATATTTTTTTTTTTTTTTTTTGTAAATTTATAAAGTGAAAACTGAAAGTAACAATGCATGTATTTTTTTATAGTAAACTTTGTTGGTACATAGGTTGCAAACAAATTTGGGTGGGTCCGTAACAATTTCAGTAATTTAGTAAAATAAAATGTTTTAAGTACCGACCAAAACCAATGTTGCTTGCTCAGTGATTTCAAAAGAAAGGGCATTTTATAACTACTCGTTAATATTCGACATATAATGCGGAGGCCGGGTTTGAGTGTGCATTTTTTACTTAAATTCAGAACGTTTTAGTTATCTTTTTACTTTTAAAATTTTTAACAAAAAAGTATTTTTTAGGCTTTTATTTTTTGAAGGCAAAAATAAAAATAAAAATTCTTTTGAAAAACAATTTTAGAAATGCACCTGAAGACCCTGACCTGATTGGTAAACAAATAACATCGATTTTTGTAACTACGTCAAATAAAAATAATTCCTTTTTAAGAAATCATAATCTTAATATGCACAATATGCAACACTTGCTTTTCTTAAAACTGTTCTCTCGCTCTCACACTTTCTATAAATCTACGCTCTTAGTTCTCTCCAGGCTTACCGTTCTCCTTTCCGATTTACATCCGAATTCATCAAGCAGCCGAGTCTGCGCGCCTCGGCGCCCACTGCCGCAGAATGTGCGCCAGATATGCCCGTCCCTAGATTAAGGGATTCAAAAAATTCCTCATCTAATTTAATTGTATGGGTCATTTATATAATTATATAAATAACACATGGTCCAATAAGTTCCGAGACTAACTACTAGGTGGCATCTCTAACGAAATATCGATATAATATTTCGAAAGTTCCAACCTTCAAACAATACGTGTAAAAATTTCATGATAATCAAACGTTAAGTTCAGAAGTTGCAGTGATTTAAGTGACGCTACTGTTGATATTTTCAAAATAATGGATTCAAAGCAATTGCGTGTGTTGATTTATCACTGTTTTTTATGGGAAAAAATACCGTCCAAGCTGAGAAATGGCTTCGAAAGTGTTAATCGGACTCTGCTCCATTGCCGTTCAGGACGCCCAAATGAGGCAGTTGTTCCACAAAACATAAAAACAATACACAAAATGGTATTGGCCGACCGTAAAGTGAAGATGCGCGAGCTAGCTGAGGCTCTGAAAATATCGATCTGAAGCAGTGTGGGAACAATATTACAGGAACATTTGTCGATGAGAAAGCTGCTTTCCACATGGGTGTCGATGATTCGGAGAGCTGTTTGGCACTGTTTACAAAGAATAAACAGGAATCTTTGCGTCGGTATGTGACAATGGATGAAACATGGATCCACCATTACACACCGGAATTAAAACGGTCGTCAGCTGAGTGGAGAGCAACCGATGAAAGCAGGCCAAAGCAACCAAAAACACAACAGTCGGCTGGAAAGGTTATGGCATCTGTATTTTGGGATGCGCATGGAATTTTGTTAATCGACTATCTCGAAAAGGTTGTTGGAGCGTTTGAAGAATGAAATCGCGAAAAATCGGTCCCATTTGAAGAAGAAAAAAATTCTTTTTCACCAAGACAATGCACCGTGTCACAAATCGATGAAAACGATGGCGAAAATCCACGAATTGGGCTTCGAATTGCTTCCTCATCCACCGTATTTGCCAGATTTGGCTCTTTGCTGACCTCAAAAAAATGGTTGCCAGCAAGAGATTTGGCTCCAATGAAGATGGAGATGAAGATGGCTGAAACTGAAGCGTATTTTGAGGCGAAGCACAAATCGTTCTACAAAACCGGTATTTAAAAGTTAGAAAAGCGGTGGAATGAATGTATTGCTCTTGAAGGAACCTATGTTGATGAATAAAGAAGAATATTTGCAAAAAAAAGTTTTTTTATTACTTAGTCTCGGGACTCATTGGACCATGTGTTAAAATTCAAATATATTATTAAAGTTCTCAAACTTAACGTTATGTTTAACCGAAAGTGTCCGCCTTCTTTCACTTATATCATATTATTGTTGCAAGTAACTCCCGATATCTAGCTTTAGAAACTGTAAATATTAACTGTTGCGATCAACGCGGTGATTCAAAAGGCATTTAGATTTTAAAGAACTTTGGTTGAATTTGAAGTTAATTATATTTATTTGGTAGAGTAAGCAAGTTATAGTAATTTTCTTTTTAGTACTTTAAAATTCTTGTAATAAAGGAATATCAAAGAGAAATATATTACAAATACAATTTTGATTATGTCCAACTTTTTTAGTCTTGAATTATAAAATTAAAGTTTAAGAGTAAATTTACGACGTGCGCGCTGAACATCGCTTTAGAAAAGGAATGGAAAGGAAGTTTGGCTATGGCATGGTATAATAATTACAAGATAGCATTAACAGTTGCTTGGGAAACCATCTCCTGTCCATGATACAATTACAAGTTAGGCTCATATTTCTAGAGCAGGGTGCGCTAGTTGTCAAAATCAGCTGGTAATTTTTATTGCTTTTGTCGTTTGACGTTTGTAGCTCCTCCAAAATTGCTCAAAAAATCATATGTCGATAATTTCAATTGACGCAGAAAAAGCTTTTGACCGTGTTGGAAGACACTCTATCATTGATCAAAAGTTTTTTAAGCAATAGGAAATTTCGTGTTCGAGTTAACACATGACTTTCAGACATATGGAATCTAGAAAATGGTATTCCGCAAGGGTCACCACTTTCTGTAGTCCTATTTATAATTGCCTATAAAAATTAAGTCAAATAATAAAAGAACATACATTTTTTAGCCACTTTATTTATGCAGATGATTTGTACATTTTTCGCAAGTTTAAGGAGTAACAAAGTATCACAAATAAATTAAATGAATTATGTGTTCTCATTTTAAATTGGTGCGACTACAGTGGATAAAAATATCTCTAAATAAATGTAAACATTTGCACATTTGTAAAAAAATGGTTGTAATAATATAAATATTGTATTAAATTCTGTATCCATAGAAAATGTTGATAATCTCAAAATTTTGGGTGTATATTTTTGTAAGCGCTACAATTGGAACATTCATATTGAAACACTTGTAAATCATTATTCAATAGATTAAATATCATTTAATGCCTATGCAATTAGGCATTTAAATTTAGAACCTAATACAAACTGTCTAATAAATATCACTAAGGCAACAATACAAAAATGTGGCGTCCGTGGCGTAGTTGGTTAAAGTGCGTGGCCGCTATGTCAACGAACCTGGAGACCCGGGTTCGAACCCCAACAGCGACAGAAAATTATTTGGACTAAAATAATTTTTCTGTACGGCCGCCACCTCTCTGCAGACAATGACAACCCTCAGAGAGTAATCAAAATGCCATGTAAAGCATCTTGAGAACAAGAACATTCTGTTCATCGCCGTTCGGAGTCGACGTTAAACATGTAGGTCCGGTTCTCGGTCAATTTTGTACAAACTTAATAACACGCACAACACAATTGATCATAAGAAGCTAGGTCAAAGTCCTTTCAAGGGCTGAAATGGCCAGTTATTTATTTTTTTGTTTAAGGCAACAATACTGATAAAAATTGATTATGGAATGATCATATACGGAACCACACAAAAAAAAGCAAAGAATAAAGTCCATATATCACTCAGCAGCCAGACTGTCACTGGGTGCTTTTCGTTCCTCACCTATTTAAAATATCCTGACCGAAGCAGGTCTTCCTGATCTAGACCAAAGACAAACTCAATTGACTGGACGATTTGTTGCTAAATTAATGTTTCTGGATACTTCAGATATTCGAGAGATAGTAATAAAGCAACTAAGAAGAAAAACCACACAAAAATAAAAATATAGTGCAATTCACCATTAAAATTTTCCCAGGAAAACCAATTTGTTGTCAATTCTGTCAAGAAAAATAATCAAAAATTTCCACCATGGATGCTTCGCCTTGAATCTACAGACTTATCGCTTAACCATTGGTGTAAGACAAACACCAACACCAGTGTTTATTTATAAAAATTTTTAGAAATAAAAAGCAACAACCACAACTGGAAGTTTCTCTTTACGGATGGCTCAAAAACAGTATATGGTACTGGATTCGGCGTTGTTGACGAAAGAGCTGTAGAAATCAAACTTTTGAAGCGTATTTTATACTTAAGTATTTTATAAGTCAGTCCTAGCCGAAGGCCTTAGCTGCTAGTGCTAGTTATTAGTTACAAAAAAAATGTAATTTATTACCTTTTTTTCAAATAAAAAAAAAAAAATCTGAAAACGAAAATTGATAACATGTAAAGCCGATGAAGTTGTTGTTGTTGCTTTGCATTAATTTTGACACTTATGGGTACTAAGAAGAGAGTACGATCAGCCCCGAGACAACGTTATTGAAAACGTTGAAGTGAAAAAAACAACAATCTCAGCACAGCTGCATATGCATTTTCACAAACAGCTGTTTTTGACGAGAGATGTTTTCTTGTAGAAGAGAAAATAAGTCGTTATCAATGCTACCTTGTATCATTATATGATGGGCTATGGTAGAATAAAGAAGGTGGATGCAAGGGAGAGAACGTGAACTCAGAACTGTCAAATTGAAATTATTTAAATTTTAATTATTTTTTTGTAAATTGCTTTCTTTTTATATTTTTTAACGTTATATTGGTTGACAAAAAAAGAGCACAAGCAGCCCTGCATCTATCTTGTTTATTCCATGATACAATTACAAAGTAGGCTTATTTTAAAATGGATGCTGAATTGTAAAATTTTGCAACAACAAAGCTGTAGGAGTTAAAAATTTCAAACGAAAAAAGCAACAACAACAATTATAAAAACTCAAAACTACCAGCTGATTTTGACAACTAGCACACCCTGCTCCCCAATATGAGCATACCTTGTAATTGTATCATGGTTTATTCTACCATGAGTTTGGCTTTGCGGTAGCATCGTGTTTTTATATTAAACCTGCTGAATGGCAAATGTCAAATTAGTGTCGACTAGTTTGTTGCCAACAATTAACCTCATCCTGCATAAATTTCCACTCCTATTTGTTCGTCACTTTGTTACTTCTCTAATCCCTCCCCTAAATGATTCAAATGAGAACTTTTCCTTTTTATTTCTATTTTTACGTTTTTGTTAAGTGTTAAAACATTGCAGACATTTTCTAACGACATTTAAAATATTTTCACATCAGAAAAATATTTATACGTAGCTATTGTTAATTGATGATTAATCATTTCACCTCACAATAACGCAGAATGGAAATTGACTCCCCTGCACATAGAAGTTACATTTTGTGAAGATAGCCCAAAATCTTAAGCCCAACTTTTTTGCTCAATTCGCCGCAGATCATTTCTGAATGTTGAATTCGCCGTAATTAAAAAATTGGAGTTAAATAAATTTTTTACAAAAAAATAAAATTTTAAAACAAAATATGTCATCTATGTCATCTATCTAAAGAGCAGTTTTTAAACTGTAAATATTCCAAGTTTCTGACGCCTTCAAAATGTCAGACAAAAATTTGCATTATCCTTTTGATGCTCCGAACTGTATTTTAATGCTGACAATCGAATGAAACTCTGCTCCATTCCGATCTATCGTCCTTAATATAGCAATTTGAGCCAAAGTGCGAAAAACAGTGATATTTGTATGAAAGACCGACTTCCACATCCCAAAATATGTCCCAAACCAGAGTTCTCATCGTGAATTTTTGAGAGGTGATAGCTGATGGTAAACCTATCATTTACCATTAACGGCGAATTAAAATAACTCAATCAATCTAATTGTAGTAATATGCTCTCCATTTTTAATCTTTTTTCGAGTTATTAAAGTTGAGTAGCTCCTATTTTCATTTAACGTTTTATGAAATTATTCAGTTTATTAAATTTTATATTCTTTCTTTTCTTAATTTTTCACCATTTCAATCAGCTGTTAATTATAAAAACATCAACAACTTATTTAAAATGAAAATTCATTCGGGGTAGTTTGTGATAAATAAATAAAAAAATAAATAATTGGCCATTTCAGCCCTTGAAAGGACTTTGACCTTGCTTCTTATGATCAATTGTGTTGTGCGTGTTATTAAGTTTGTAGACAATTGACCGAGAAATGGACCTACAGGCTTAACGCCGACTCCGAACGGCGATAAACAGAATGTTCTTATTCTCAAGAAGCTTTTCATGGCATTTTTATTACTCTCTGAGGTTTGCCATTGTCTGCAGAGAGGTGGCGGCCGTACAGAAAAATTATTTTAATTCAAATAATTTTCTGTCGCTGCTGGGGTTCGAACCTGGGTCTCCAAGGTTCTTTGACATAGCGGCCACACACTTTAACCAACTACGCCACGGACGCCAAAATTTATTTAAAATGAAAATTCATTCGGGGTAGTTTGTGATACCAATTTTTAAATTTCACTTAGGAAATAAGATTCAATTGGATTCATGGAAAGGCTCAAGGCTTCTTTACTTGAATTATATCAGAATTACTTTCCCTCTGATATATACTTTCAGTGGTTTTACATTGATAGATGCAAACTTCATGACGTATTTTGGCCATCATCAAGGAAAAGGAATTTCTAGACCAAAATAAAGAGAGCAAATGTTAAAATTGAGATCGAAACTCATCCTCATGCACCGATCTATCGATGTTTTGGTGTCGAAAGAAATGATATTGGTGTGAAATGAAATGAACAGTTGCATCTGAATTAATTATACTTTGACCATCCCATGCTGACAGAATGTTGTGTAATACCAACAATACGTGGATTGGTATCTGAGGCTCCGCACAATGCCAAGTTGTCGAACGTGCGTTGCGCATTCCATGATGCACAGATGAACCAACGATCCAACCATCCAATCAACCACCCAACCAACCAACCAGCCAACCAACGAACCAACAAACCGACCGACCGACCGCCCGCCAAGCAAATGCAATGAATCACTGATGTAGTCGTTGGCATGAAATTAAATGGAATAGATACAAAAGCAAACAAAAAATATCAACTCCAGATTAACTATAATTCATAGAGCTTCGCGAATGAAAAAACATAAGGCCGCTTGGAAAAGCACAACAAGACACGAACGCAACGGAACGGCTTTTCGACGAACGGCATGAAATGCCATTAGATGTAGCCCGAAAGCATCGGACACTTTCGGCTAGTGTTTCCAAGGGGTACTCGGAGCACTCGCTGTGCTGGGGAAGAATTGATATGGCCAAACCAGAATTTATATTCGTACGTAATACCTTACCACAAAAGCGAGAAAAACTAAGTACGCCGTCTTCTTCTTCTTCGTACATATTTTCTTTTCAATAGCAGCCAAACTCGTTCGAGTCGCAATTGAAGTTGCTGGCTTTCTGCGCTGCATCTGCGACCAGTGTCTGCTTTTGCTTTTGCTATAGCTTGCGCCTGCGCTTGCGTCTATGGCCGCGGTTTAGGCAGTTTGTTTTTCCTTTCGCACTCAGCGTTTACGTAGTTCAATGTTAACGAACTTCAGGAAAATGACTTTCACTTATAATGAATTTGACTCTAGTCGGTTTGTTGTTGTGGTGAGTTGCAAAAGAAATGGAAAAATATTTTATATTTATATGTATAAACATGCACACACAAATGCACAAGTGCGCACGCGCACACACACATAGAAGTATGAGGAATAGTGGTGTTGTTTTTGTTGTTATGCTTTCATAGTTCAATAACATGTTATGTAAAGTGTTTTCCTTGCTTTTATCTTGTTTTATTTTTTATTTTTCCAGCACTGTAGCTTTTCTTGCATTTTCATGTACAAGTTATCGTTTCGAAGCATTGAAACTGCACTGTACCATGCTCTCTTTTGGTGTTAGGGTTTCGTTGTTGTTGTTTTTGTTGTTGTTGTTATTGTTATTGCTGTTGTTGTTATTGTTGTGGTTTATTGTTGGTGCACATAACATTAGTGTCTGTACAGGGCAACTTGCAGTTCGGTTTGGAGTTATTGAACTCCAAGATTCCCGGAACAAAAGAGGTTGCAATTTCGTATGGACTGAAATAGCTTTGTGTTTAATGAGCTTTTGGCACGAAAAACTTAAAAACGGCAGATTAGAAATCTACACACCACAAGGTCGTTGATAAGCCTGCCTCTTGTGCCGATCCATTGATCACGGTCGCACTGTTGATCAATAGATATAGAGATAGAAGAAATATTAATTATCACTGATTTGAAGACCTAACGCGCAGAATTAATTTAGTAATAATTTATAGAAGAACGCTTGAAGGTTATTCTCCAATTTCCTGAGATAAAAAAAAATTTATCGAAGACGTACTCATACTCATTCTCAACCCAATGTTATCAAATGGACGACAAAATGTTAAATCGGTTTTTTGAATAACCCGAAAATGAAAATCTTTTTATAAACCCTTTTTTTTAATATTTGGAAAAAACAAACTGCCTGAAACCAGTTTTCACTAGTATCATTCATGAAATAAAATAGAAATCTTACATGATTTACAGTGAGCAAGATTTAGATGTTACACGTGCAAGATTTTGCTTTCAAGTTGATCAACATACTAGGTCTGTTTCCGTACTTTACACTGTGTAAGATGTGTGCAAGAGAGTAAAAACGAAATGTGAGAATAGTTGCAAAAGTGTGGAAACAGCTTCTAGCATGATAGAATTATAAGGTAGGGCCGAGTCGCTCAGTGCCCTCACGCGTCAACGAAGAGTGGTTAATAAAAAGGTTGGCTAATTGTCAAAATGTCGAAGTTTGTAGAAACCTCAAATGAAATAAAAATATTATGTTTTCAAGTTGTAAATAGTGCGTGTTAAGTTGTTAAGTTTGTGTTAATTTGAGTGGAAATATTGTAAAAACATTGTAAATAAATCTATAAAATGCCGCGGAAGTGTTAAATTTGAAAAAAAGCTTGTACAAAATTTAACCTAAAATCAACTGCGAAACATGAATATAAAGAAACTCGAGATTAACAGCTGATTTTGACAACTAGCCCCCTTTTTTCTGCTTTCTACTCCATTCGTCTCAGAGTCGGCCCTACCTTATAATTCTACCATGGCTTCTAGTAAGTTTCAAGCACAAAACAGCTGATTTTGACTGCAGACGGCAGCACAAAATTTGAAACACTTTCACTCAAATTATTAAAAGCCATTTTTCAATGCAAAACTGAACAATTACCTAATGTTTATTTATTATTATTTATTTATTGTACGTAAATTTCTTTTTAGGCACACAATTTGTGAATTTATTTATCGCAAAACATAAACAATTATGAAATGTAATTTGACATTTGCTTCTTCTTATTGATGCTTATTCTTCTTGATACTTGTTCTTGCTTAACTCGAAGTCTCGAGTTCTAGCACTCTCTGTGCACTCATGATACAATAAGAAGGTAGGGTAAGGAGCTTTGACAAGACCGTCTGCTAATGTCAAAACCATAAAATACAGTGCTACCATATCTAAAGAAAAACTCCCATGACAAATCCATGTTTCATGGTTTCAGTAGGTAAGCGTTTCATATGAAATGCGTTGCTGAAAATTATGATAAATTGAGCACTGCATCAATTTAAAAAAAAAAATGTTTGATTTATGTTCAACAGTTCCACTGTCAGACAAAATAAAAAAATTTTTTATTAGATATCGTATGCACATTCGCATAAAATTTTTAAATAAGAAATTAAGAATACATTAAAGCTAAGCAAAAAATTATGGGCAATAGTAAATTAGTGAAAATAAAGCTTTAAAATTACTAAAAAATTTATTGTTTCAATTATAGATAATTTCATTTAATATTTTTCTTATTTGCCCTACACATAATTCCTTTTCTAAATGTTTGTTCCACATTTAAGAAAAATACAGAAAAGTGGCAGCGCTAAAAGGCTTTTTGACATAAGCAGACGGTCTTGTCAAAGCTCCTTACCCTACCTTCTTATTGTATCATGTGTGCACTTTGTGTGCTCGAGAGAGCGATTTTATGCTTCTTCTTCTTCTCCCATTTTAAGCACAGAAAGTACGGAAACAGAAAATAGTGTCCCACAAGTTACACAGTGTGCGTACGGAAACAGACCTACTGCTTGTCAAAATTAATTTCTATTGAAAGATGTGACGTATGCTGCACAGAAATTGATAATAAATTTTATTTTCAAGATGCCGCACAGTACTTTGTCCCATAGGAATAAATCAAGATTTTTGTTGTAACAGAACCTTACAAAATTGGTACCGTTTTTTAGATAATACTTTCACTAAGAAGAATCCAAATTTGTATTGCAATTAAACAATTTTTGTAGACACTATACCTCTTTAAAGTCAACCATTTTTATGTATTTTTATTGTTGTGGAATTTTTGATTTTGCACATCTTGCAAAGAAAACATTGCTGTAAGCGCAATTTTAGCCGAATTCATTTGATTTTTGATTTTATTTCAAGAAAAATATTGTATAAATAAATGCTTTTTAATATCTTTTCAATTAAGCTTAAGAAAATAAAATGAAAAATTTCCAAAAACATAAAAAATTTTTAAATATTTTCAAAAAATGTTGCAATTTTTGAGAGCAAATTAAAAAAAAAAACATAAAAAAACATCTCTTTCATTTTCAAACATATTGTTATACATGTATATATGTTTCAGATTCCAAAATTAGATAACCGTTTTCAACCGATTCTTGGAGTTATTGCATTTTGAAAAATGGTCTAAAATCATATTTTCCTCTAATTAGTGGAAATTTCTATTTTGCGCATCTTGCAAAGAAAAAAGTGCTGTTAGCTCAATTTTAGCCCAATTCTTTTAATTTTTCATTATATTTCAAGCAAAATATTGTATAAATGACTGTAATATGTCTCAAATTTAGCTAAAAAAAAAACAAAAAAAAAGAAAAAATCTCGAATAGAACAAACATTTTAAATATTTTTGCAAAAATTTACAAATTTTGACAGCAAAATAAAAAAAAAACAACAAAAAGCATCTCTTTAATTTTCAAACACATTATTATATGTGTATTAGTCTTTCAGATTCTTAAAATTGATAACTATTTTCAACTCATTTTTGTAGTTGTCGCATTTTGAAAAATGGTCTGAAAATCATATTTTCCACTAATTAACGAAGCGTTTGGAGAGCATTTTACACCTTAAAAAAGTAAGCAAACATATTTATGGGTCACTTATTTCAAAAATGACCTAAGTCAATTTTTTGTTTTTTAATTAACGACATCATTAGGTAAAGAAGTATGTGTATTTCTCTTAAATCATTTAATATTTACTTTTAAAAATTTAGACTTGATGATTTTCAAAGTAATCAGTATGAATTCCTTATACTCTATGCTCAAAAGTGATGCTCAAGGGACGTATTAGTTTATAAAAAAACTTTTTTTAAGAGGTACATTAAAAAGTGATTTTAATGTGCAGTTTGATTTATATGTTTGTAATAATTATTAGAATATGAACAAATTTTTTGTAATAGTATGTTTAAATGCTGCTATTCAAATACAGGTTGAAAATAAATAATGACTATTAATTTTAAAATGTAGGGTATTCTTATGCTTACTTATGCCAATCTTGTTGTGTTTTCTGTATTGTATTCTTTAGCGAAAACAAAACAAAAAAACGAAAAGTGTTATAATATCTAAAAATATAATGAAAATATAACTATCTCCGTTATATAAATATCTCCTTACAAAAACAACCTTTTTGTAAACAAGCTATGTTACATTTTGGTACGTAAATATGCATGGATATATTTATTTGTATCTCTGAAACTAAAAATAATATTTCAAATCGGTTTTGAATATTAAAAAGTTAAATCCTTAATCTAAGACAAAAATAAATAATTTCAGAATTAAATGTTTTAATAATTTTTTTTTTATTTAATTTTTAGTAATCAAAAATATCAAAATTTTTAGTAAAAAGTAAGAGACTTACGTTTAAACTGATTTCATTTCCGAAATCAGTGAGCACATATTAACTGCTATGCATTTCATTTTATAAGAATTGAACGACTCCTTATATTTATTCCTCATTTTTGTATGGGCTCAAAGTACTGTGTGCCGTCGTCAAGGAAGCACCTCACTTAAAGTGCTACTAGAACGTAAAGTAAATTAAAAAATACACGTTAATCTTACCTCTTTCTTCCTCTAATCTTATATATTTTACTATATATCATCATTATTATTTTTTTTTTCTGTCACTTAGAAAACGCACTTGTCAACGCACTTTTGGTTCATTGTTAATTTTTTTAACCCTCTCCGGCCCAGCGAAGCTTTTTACGCCTCGTTTTGTGATTTGCTTGGGTGAAATCTCAAAACCGACACTATTTCCTACACCTTTTTCTTAGAACTGATGTTGTTTTTTGCTTGCGTCTATTACAAGCAGAAAATATAAAATTAAAAATATTTCTTTGTTTGCCGTGGGAATTGAACTCATCTCCCATCGATTGACGGTTCTACACTCTAACCACTAAACCAAAAGTGTTCGTTACGAAACGTCAATAATTCAATATTATGTATTAATTTGAACTATCTTGCAGCAGATCACAATAATCTATTAAAAGGTTTGTGTATTGGCTATCCTTCATATCGCAAAATATCTATTAAAAAAATTGTGTATTGGCTATACAAACAACAAAAGTAGCAAAAAAAAAAAGAAAATCATTAAATTCCAAAATCAAATCTTAAAATCACATCTATGAAAATGCGAAAAAGCAACGTGTGGCCAACGATGCACCAGTGTTTTTTGTCTGCAAATCGCTTATAACAAAACCTTAAGTTAAAAACATGAGTGCTGTCGTTAATTTTGAATCTTTTTAGATTAAATTTAATAAGATTTAAAAATATATAATTTTTTCGTAACAAGCGATGCAAAACATCTCTATTTTTTCAATTTATAAGCTCGTAGATATTCGTATAAAAAAAGTAAAAAAATCAAATTTCTCAGACAATTAAAGAAATAATGCTTTCCTATATATATGTGAAAAACATATAAAACATATAAAAAAACATTTGTTAACTAACTTAATAACTGTAATAACTAACTAACTTCCCTAAATTATATGAATCATCAGAGATGCTAACATTAACAGAAGGGTTTTCAAATAATAAAATTAATGATGTGATAAAACCCCAAACCAAACCGTAAAAACCCAAAAATTTATAAAAACACATTTTTTTCGAAAAAGCCGATGCCTACTGCCTTTATGCCTTTTTAGTCAACTCTGTCCTGATTTAATTTTGCGATATTATATGTTTTATTATCTGTTATTATACGTTTTTAGCAGGAAAGTCATTAAGGATTTCTTAAATCCTTATCTTATTTATGAAAAGCCTTACCTTATCCAATAATCCAATCAGTGGCGGATCTAGAATTCGCCAAAGGGGGGCTGAAACGTCTTTTTGGACCTTTTTTAATTTTTTTCCCATACAAAAAATTCTCCATGGGGGGTGGGCGAGTCTAAAGCCCTTTCATATGTAGATCCGCCACTGAATCCAATCCAAATTCGTCAGTGAACCACTTCTTAAAAAAAATGAAGATAGAGAAAAGTTTATGAATTATGCGTTCTATGGTTGTTTTCAAATTCATAAATAAGAAATTCATAAATTAGAAAGTCAAATTATAAGAAAGTAGGTGCTTAATAAAAAGAAGCTAACACCAAAATTTTATTTCAGAAATATCCACTATAATAATAGTTGAAAAATTTTTCATTAAAATAACTTTTTGCTAAGCTAACAGTAAAAAATATACATTTTCAAGCATCCTGCGAATGGAGTTTTAAGATTTTTTTTAATTTTTATTTTAAATATTAAATTAATGGTTAAAGCAAAAAAATGGAGCAAGCAAGACCCTGTGTCAGTGGCGTTCTTAGCCTTGGTGACACCCGGGGCGGAAACCAGTGGTGTCACCCCTACAAACCCCCCACATGCTATAGAGAATAGTAAAGAGTGTTATTAACAATTTTAGTACGTTAGTGAACAAATTATTTCTTAACTCAGGTCCCTTGACTGTCAGGATAGAAGTCCTTGCATGGATGGCAGATTCAAGTTTGCAGACATCTATTGCGTTCAGTCCAATAAGTTCTACTTGGGTTTCAAAATTCTTAATAAGTTCTAAGAAAAGCAAAAACACAGTCTCTTCGGTTCATTTAATATACGAGAAAAACAATTTCATTTTTGTTAAATATAATGTACTGTACATTAAAAACTATTGTATCGACGCAACTCGAGGCTCTAGTGTATATTACTTCGTTCATCCTGCGGAAATTAGACAAGACCATTTCTTTAAATCAAAAGTTTTTCAAGAGTCAATCCTTTTTGCAGGTAAATTTGTGTTGCGTCAGTTTCTTTTTAGACATCACCCCAGATGAAAAGAAAGCAAAGGAGTTTAAAAGGCATCGAGTACCAATTGAGTATACAATTTAATTATTTCAACGATTTTATTTCTATCAATTTAAAAAAAAAAAAAAAAAAATACCCGGACGGTGTCACCCCTTAAATGGTGTCACCCGGGGCGGAACAGTTTAAAACACATTTAATTAAAGAAGTGGTTAAGTATTTTCTTAACTGGTTGATTCTTTGAGTATTTATTTGTCAATAGCGCGATGTATGGATTAAATTATGCTTCCGATTTCACTTTATAAAGTTTTTAATTACTATATTGAAATAAATGTATTTTATTAGCTTTTCTGCTATAATGCCCTTCATCCCTTCAAATTTATCCCTTATCTAAAACATCTATATTTATCAAAAATGAAAATTTCAGTGAAACCTTAAAATTTTTCGATTTCCATATTAACAATTTCGAGCAACAATTCAGATTAAAATATTGAATAGAAAAAATTATAGCGATTCAGGCCGAAAATGCTTAATTTAAAACTATCATCGAAATTTCAATAAATTCCACTATAGAAAATTTTAAGAAATTTCAAAGTATTGCAAATTTCTATACAATTTTTATCATTTTTGTTTTAATAGTAAGGGGCTTACATGGGTTAACAATAACAAGGTTGGAAACTTAATGGATTAACAAAACTTTTAGCTATTTAAGATACATTTTTATAATATCTTTGCTAACATTAAATTTTAATATGCTTATTTCTTACAGACTTACGCATACCAAAACATTTTGTAATTGTCAGCACTGCCAGCACTCAGCAAACAATTTCCACAACACTCTGAAACTCGTACGCTACCGTCTGTGCCAAATTGTTTTCAGTTCGACCAGCTCCAGCGTGTTAATCATTTTATTTTCTCTCAAATTTGTACCTTATCGAAACACACACGTCCCGTAGAGATACAAACATACATATTTATATACATATATAAAATAAGAACTTATTAATTTTAAAATAATATCGTAAGTAAGCGAGCATAACGAGTGAGGTTGATTTCACCACTCTTGCAAATCGATCGACCTTTAAGCGAAAAATTCCCCTCAAGTGCCTATAAGAACCTGAAACTCAACTCCACAACACGAACCGTGTGCCTTCTATTAACCCTGCCGCAATCATTTGCCTTTGTACAGAACCGAGTAGCGCAGCTCCGAACAGTTTTATAACAGATTAATTTAATTGTTATACACTTTTATACAAAGTCACTTTTTGTATAGGTTGTACTGCGCGCACATATTGCAGTTTTAGTGACGTATCTGGTTTGTGTCTATTCTTCATAGCGAGTGCAGAACAAAAACACGCTGGCACTGGCGACCGGCATTCGAAGTGGCGCTGCCTTATCGGCGATGCCATTTATCGACGACGCGCTTTTATGGTGTCCCGATAACGATGGCCGAATGGTTGGTGGCTTGGATATAACCACATGTTTGCAGGTAGAAATATGAAATAGCAACTCAAGCCTGCTCAACTTCCGGCTTAGTTTGGTTATCAACTATTTTAAGTTTAGTTTATGTTTGCTGCTTTTGTACTGCAATAATTTTTTGCGAATTTCAGGAAGGAAATCCTTCGAACAATTTAAACCGGAATGAATCCACTGAGGCGAGTGAAGGCAATTGTGAACTAAATGAAATTGAGCCGTTATGCAACGATACCTCGGAGGAACTTTTTCGCCAACTTTCCGAAAGCAACTTTGAAATTGAGAGCCTTCTCTCGGATCTAGCCACAGTCGAAGTAAAAGTACAAATTTGTGACTTTTTTTTAATCCTTACTTATTATTTAAAAAGTGAAATTAAAAATTCTTCACATTTTAGCAGGAGGAGAACAACAATGTAGTGGAACACAGTCTGAACAACAACGGTCGCAACACTGATGAAAACTTTGTAGCATGCGGAAATATTACTAACACGGATGCCGAAAGTTTTCATGAGGAAGGTGGCATTGGAACAACTTCTACTGAAAGTGCGCTAGCTGAGAGTACAGAGACTGCTCTTTTGGCTCTAGCTGCTTCAGTAGTTAACTGTTCAACTCAACAGAATCAGAACATCAGCATTAACTGTTCCGCACCTACAACAACTGGAAGTGAAATCAACGAACATCCTGTTGCCTCAAATAGATTTTCCATTGCAGCAAATCCTTTACTTGCCGAAAAGTTGTTATCCAACAATGGATCATCGAATTGTTTGAGGCACGGAAGAAATTTAGAAACGTTGGCTCTGAAAGGTAAGTAGATTTAGATAATGAAAAATACACTTTTTTTTGCTAATACTGAGTTTTAAATTAATGCAAGACAAAACGTATGATAGAAGATATGTGTATCATAAAACTAAGAAAATGTATTGAATCTCTTAAGGATTCAATCGGATTTTGTTATGTTTATTCAATTAATATGCAAAGGCATCGTTTACGTTTATAGTTTTTTACCAATCGACATACGACTACATTTCTCGATTATGTTTAAATTTTGCAACTTTTAAATGAGGACTTCAGCATTTATCGGTTACGACGTGATACCGGATATTTTTTTAATTTGAAATTAATTTTTCTAATCGGGTGTCACCTCTCTGCAAACAATGGGAAGCCTTAAAAAGTGATTAAATGACATGTAAAGCTCTTTGATAATATGAACATTAGCTATTCGGAGTAAGTATAACAGTTGTAGGTCCATCTATATATATAAAAAAGGAGCTTATGTTTGTAACTATGCAATAGACTTCTAAACTACTCATCCGATTAGCATGCAAATTTGTGTATAGAAGTTTTTTGGTACGGTGCGTGTTCGTGGGCTATCAATTTTGATCCACCTTGAACACTAGAGGGCGCTGTAGTACAAATTTTTTTGCAAAACCACCTAAAACTCCCAAACCGCTCATGCGATTAGAATGAAAATTGGTAAATATATAGTAGTTTTCAGGTACGATGAGTATTTTAACAGTATCTTCTTTGAACCACCTTGGACACCAGATGGTGCTGTAGTACAAATTTTTTACAAAATCGTATATTTTTAGTTGTTTTCTTAGGTTACATACAAAATATAAAATATTTCGTAAATTTAGTAAAATTCAAAAAGTTGTCGTTATTTTGACATCAAAAACATGAACATATCTTGAAAACTATGAAAAATTTTACTACAATGATATATTTAATGCAACATCGTTGCTCAAATATGAGAAAAACACAATCAGAAATTTAATTTTATGACTTTCGATTCAAATATCTCCGCTGCTTTTTTATACATTTTGTTAAATTTTTTTGTCTTAAAGCTTCATCAAATTACTATGAAAACCTTATTGCAAAGATACCGTTATTTGAGCATATATATTTTAAATATTTTTTTCAAAAAAGCTCTGAAATTTTGGAGTTTTCCTCAAAAAAAGGCTCAAAATTTGTTTTTGTTGTAAAAATAATTTAAATTCAAATTCGCAAACGCAAATTTTCAACTCTATTTAAAAGCTATAACATTTATAAGCAAAAGTTGTTTCAATTTTACGCAAAAATTAAAAACCGTTTCAAAAATCAAGGCACCCCTTGATTTTGCGAACAACATTTTTTTTTCCAATATTGTGTTTTTATATTTTTGAAAAAATATACAAGCTAAAGTAAAGTACGAGATGGCTTAAATTTCTGTCACACCCCCTTTTACCGCCCACAAATCAATAAAAATGCTATATTTCCTACAGTTTTCGTCGATTTGGCTACATTTTGGTAATTTAGTCTGTATGCTCACTGTCGGCAACTGTACTAAAACTGGGTAATGTCCATCTACTAGCAAACTGGGATGGGCATTATATAAGGGTGTGTGGCTCCGCCCATACAATTTGTATTATCGAATAATTTTGAAAGTAAAAGTAGCAGTACTTACATACAAACTCAAAATGGAGTTATTATTTGGTGATCTCCTGCTACTGGGAAACTGTAACGGGCAGTGAAAAATTACAGTGGTATCAAACTATGAGTTTAAGAAAAGTTTTGAATACACCTATTATGTTCCCATATCGTTGCAGGGTGCAGCAACGCGCGCCGGAAAAAATCTAGTTCTCGATAATTTTTGTACACATATTTAATAAAACGCACAACACAATTAAACATAAGAAGATCGGCCAAAGTCCTTTCAAGACCTGAATGGGTAATTATATATGCACGTATATATATATTATTATTATTATATATATCAGAGCTGTAAAAGAATGCAATAATTTATAATTTTAAATCATGTGATTTATATTCAAAATTAATGCATTAATTTTACAATTGTTTTTTCATTCAATAATTTTTCATGAATGCAATCTTTTTTTAAAATCATTGATTGGGACTCCATGAATGCAATCATTTCTTCAAATCATTGATTGAAAATTGTTGACTGCATTATGGTGATTTCATTCATTTATTCAAATCATTGAAAACAATCATTTTAATCACAAATATATTATGTTTTAAATATCAGCGTGAATTGAGTAAGATATTTTTTACTAAGCAGTATGTTTGTATCAAGGCTTTAATCCGGCGTGAATGAATGATTATTGGAAATGAATGCGTGAATTTTTTCAAATCGTTGATTAAGACTTTAAATTTCAAATCAAAATCAATGATTTGAAAAAATGAATGCAATCAATTAAATTAAATGTTTTTAAATCACAAATGAATGCATTCTTTTACAGCTCTGATATATATAGCAGTTATAAATTATGAGTTTATAATTTAAGTTTCTTATTATTTTTTATCATATCTAAGCACACACATGTCCGAGTTTGATACCGTTCCCTGGTATATATGTCTAAACAAATCTCAAACACATTTATGTAATTTTCTATCAAAACTAACAAAAAAGAATCTACTTGTCAAACATTTGTTACTCGTTAAATCATGTGAGAATGTGAAGAGAAATGAACTAGACCTTAAGGGGGATTATATACCCTAGAAGCCGAAAAAAAGTCATGGTTATGATTGTTTTTAAGGAAACCTAAGGGATATTTTTAAATGAGGGTTTTTATGCCTAACAAATTTTTTAGTAAAAATACGAGACAAGAGTATATTTAGTTTTTTTTATTAAAAAAAATTAATATTAAGGTAGTTACAGCCTTTTTTTGTAAAAGCGATGATCAAGGTTGCTTCTCCTAAATTCCGAAACAAATATCCGAAAAACGAAGAAGATTATTAAACAAGATACTTAAAACTCGTACTCGTCGTAGCCGATTTTGAAAATATTGATTTTTCACAAAATGGCGGAGTTCCGAACGTAAAGCAACGATTTTCGAGCAAAAATTCGTTATTATTTTCAAGCTACGTTCATTAGTTATAGGCAAGTTATAGGCATCTACGTACGAAAAAAATCCTGTGACAAGAACGAGATTATTATGAATAAAATAAGCCTGCAAATAAATCAAAACGATCGGTTCACTGAGTTTCGAGAAATTTTGGTCACCGACTTTGAAAACATGGTTTCGAGAAAAACGCTCTATAAGGCGGTTCACTCACTAGGCTATAACTTTGTTATTTTTTAAGATATTGACTTGAAATTTTAACCACATATTCTTGAGCCTTGAAGCTTTAAGAGAAAGTTCTGGGTATATAATCCCCTTAATGATTTAGCCCTCAGTAATAAACATATAATATATGACACGTTTTAAAGTGTCATCAATATACCTATAAATTGAAAAATGTAAAATTCTGACATAATTGACAAATAGCGAACACCAATGTAAGCAGATATATTAAGACTATTTATATATAAATATTCTGCTGAGGGTTACTCATTATAAACTCATTATAATTAAGTAACGAGTATGTGTATTTCTGGCGTCCGTGGCGTAGTTGGTTAAAGTGCGTGGCCGCTATGTCAAAGAACCTGGAGACCCAGGTTCGAACCCCAGCAGAGACAGAAAATTATTTGAATTAATTAATTTTTCTGTACGGCCGCCACCTCTCTGCAGACAATGGCAAACCTCAGAGAGTAATCAAAATGTCATGTAAAGCTTCTTGAGAACGAGAACATTCCGTTCATCGGCGTTCGGAGTCGGCGTTAAACATGTAGGTCCGGTTCTCGGTCAATTGTGTACAAACTTAATAACAAGCACAACACAATTGATCATAAGAAGCTAGGTCAAAGTCCTTTCAAGGGCTGAAATGGCCAGTTATTTGTTTATTTTATGTGTATTTCTAAAAGTATTCCATTAAACAAAGAATATACAAAATTTGGAAAACAATTTCTTTATTTTTATACATAATCTTCATTTAAGGTATAATATACGTGTAGCAACCAAAAACAGGAACTGTTTTCAAAAAATTTTTTTAGATATAAGAAGTTATTATTTTTTTTTTAAATTTATACAGGTTATTATACATAAAAAATATTTTATAAAAATATTTTTTTTTTTAAATACAGTTTTGACTTTTATATAGAGGGCGCTGAAAATGGCATTGAAAAAAATATATCCAAAACGGTTCGATGGATATGGCCTTTCCCATGTATCGGAAATAAAAAAATCAAATGAAATTTTAAATAGACCTTGTATTAAGCATACCCCCTACGCAAGACCCCCGGGGTTTTTTTTTTTTTATTATGGCGGAAGTTAAAGTAAAAAGTTCGAAAAATAGATACATTTTCGCGCGCTTTTTTGTTTATATAAAAAAACAAAAAAAAAATAGATACTTGAATTTAGGGGGGATGCTTAAAGAACAAAAGAACGAACAAAATGCAAAAAAATCATTGAAATTGAACCAATAGATTTCGAGTTATCTATCGAACCGTTTTAAAAAAAACTAGTTTCGAGGAAATCACGTTTAAAGTTTTTTATTTATTGTATGGAGCTTAGACATAGGTTAACGAAAACCGTTATAACTTCTGTTTTTTTTTTAAATATCGATTTAAAAATGAGTATGTATATTCTTAAAACTATAAAAAATACATTAAATAAAAAAAAATTTTTTTTTAAAAATTTACACATATATTATTTTTCCTAGCGATGTTCAAAAGCTTTGATATTCTGCATATAGATACCCATTGAGAATCGCCAAGCTCCTAAAATAACCATCAACCGTAGAATCCCTCTTTTCACTGTTGGGAATGTTTTCAAGTTTGGTAACAGGAAATAATCCGAGGAGGATTATTATAGACCCATGTTCATCCATATTTATTAGAATTGACTCAAAAATTGGCTTTTTTATTGTGAAACTCGGTTGGTTTCTTATTTTTTATTTTTTTTTTTTTTTTATTCCTTAATCCTAAAAAAAATTTACAATGTTGAAAAAGAAAAAATACATATTTAATATAGAAAAATTTAAGTTCAGCTTTATTATGGGAATGGAAGTATTATCCATGTATTATTTTTATGTATCGCAAATAATTAAGCATTTATACGAATCATACCGTTTATCAAAAGTTGACAGAAGAGGAGTTGTCAAAACGAAGTATGCTACGGTTTCATTATGGTCATTACAAATAAGTCGGCGCTGTGGCTCGGCTTAATATAGTGGTTAATGAAACAGAAAATTATTTTTATGAAATGTATCGTATCAATCAATCAAGTTCTAAAGTCAAGTCTTTATATGAAGAAAAAGGTTAAGTAATCTTAAGTTTAACATAACATTTACGCATTTACCAAATCCTATTGTAAAATAATTTTATTAACTTAGGAAAGAAAGAAAGAAGTCTTTAGACTTTCCAAAATAAAAATAGTATTTACATAAATTTAATCAAATTCAATCAAAAGCATTGTTTGGGATTGTCCAATGAATTTTTTTTGCTATCTTAACCTTAGATCTTTACAATTAATTATAAATATTTAACATAACTATTACGAGTTTTGAAGTTTTTTAAATTCTATTTTTCAATAACAACATAAAATAATATAGAAAACATTTTAAAAATACATTCTTGTTTGCTTAAGCATAGTTTAAAATATTTATTGTTTATTTCAGGAAGTACATTCCGCAAATTGTATTGTAAGCATTAAATGAATTAAATAAAATGTAGCAAAATACTTATATATAATATATTATATGTAATAATAAAAGAACTATGTACATTTTGTTAGGTTACGAAAAGATCTTTAGCAATAAAATATTAATTTAAGAGTTCACATTTTGATCCGTGCGACAAGCTAAAAAATGTATTAATTTATAGGGATGTTACTCACGAAAATTTCAATAATCATCGTTTTCGTTAACTTCGAAACGGAAAAACAAACATATTTTCCTATTCCTACCCTTTCCTTATGGCGTAACAAACGCTATGACAAGTCAATATACCCTTTACGTTCACTTACGTAATGTATCCCTATGTTCAATTATTTCATTAAGAAATAATTATTATTACAAAGCAATTATAAAATTTTATTCAAGCTCTGCCTATTTTGCTATTTGACTTGTTCTGATTTGATAACACATAATCTTATATAATTTTAAAGTATATCTTAAATCTTTAAATCTAAATATTAAATCTAGACCAATTGTAGAGACAAGAAGTGCTGGGTAGAAAATTATTGCATACTTTTAAGCTGCTGCTATTCAATGACTGCATGCAGCTTTTCTATCCATAGAACAGCCATCAATCTCTTGCCATAAAACTTACTTAGTTTTTAACCATGATCCAGTGTACATTATAGACGTTTAAAACATTCAATCATTCCAAACTAAAATATCCTGCATCAAAGAACCCTACATTCTTACATTTAACTCGCCTCCTTAAGTTTCAGACGGAAGGATAAAACTAGCATCCCATCACTTACTCACTGCAAACATCGTACTCTCCACAATGTTCAGATTAAAAATGCCTGGTAAGCTATACGTGGGTATACCTTATTAAGTTGCTATGGAAGCAGACAGTTCTCATTCCTTATCCTGCCATTTACACTACGCACAAGGATGCGATGGAGATATTTGGTGAAATAAAAATTTTGTGCGCATTTTCTGCTTGTCGGGTCAATAAATTTACATTTGGAAATAAAAGCTCAAGGTCAAAAGGATGTTGGCTCGGCAGTCGGGAGCAGCAGCACGCATTCACCACTCCAAACCGAACATTTTTGTGCTTTCCTATGCAACGGTATATATTGACTAGGCATTTATTTCTGTGAGAAAAAGCTCTCGAATATAAGTTTGTAATGCTTTGAATTTGTACTTTGTTTGAGTGTATATGTGCGAGTTATGGCGCCTTCAATGTTGCTGTATTGTGGGAGTTATGTATTCCACCAAAGTCATTGTATATATTTCTTCTAAGCAAGTCCGACCTTGAACTTGGAAATTTAGGCAGGATGGTAATAAAATTTTGGATTGAGGCAGACAGTAGAGGAAGACATTGGAGTATTGTGAAAAAACAAAAATAAAAATAAAAATTTGTATATTAGTACCGGCTGCGGTAGCTCAGAGGTAAGTGCACTGAGCTGGCAATGCTTGGTTCGAGGTCGACTAGTGCCTCAGACTAAAATTAAACTCAGACAAGGCACAAAATTAAGAGTGGTAGTGTTGTAATAAGGCTTCTGATGTTTAAGACCAATAGAAGTGTCATTTTAAAAAATGTCAACATATTATCAGGAGAACATATCTTCTCACACCCTTAACCCACTATTTTTAAATCTAAATATTTATAAGAAACTTGTGTTTTGGTTTTTTTTTATTAGTCTTCAAACTGTTAATGTTCATTGTAAAAAGTTTGACATAAATTAATATATCGTCTATAACATATTTTAAGATGTTAAATTTTAAACTCATATTTCTAAGGTGTTGCCACCAACACTGTCAATAACTTAAAATAAGTTTTATCCATCTTGGATTTTAGAAAATGCCCAGAACTCTTAACACCGGGTTACTCTTAAAAACAAAAGATCCTTAATGTTAAGAACACGATTTAAGTCAAAGAGAGAGTAAGAAGTAAATAATATATAGAGAAAATAATAAGGTAGAGTGGGGAGTTTTGAGACGGGTTTTGTTTTTGGCCCATAACTTTCTTAAAAATTAATATTTTTATCTCAATTTGTAGCTACTGTAGTAACCTAACTCATTGCAAAAACATTTTCTCAGGCCATGAACTGAAAAAATTTAGGTTTTCTCAGGCCATGAACTAATCTCGAAAAATGTAATTTTTTATTTTGTGGGGAGTTGTGAGCACCGAAAAAAATAATACAAAACAATATTTTTTTTGTAGATTAATCTTTATTGAAGTTCAAAATTTGATAATTTAGATAGTTTAGGGAAACGTCATAAGGAATCTGATTCACAGTGAACACATGTGAAATATCCGATTTGCATCTTTATGACGCGACATTTCGGCGATCACTGAACAAACCGAAAAAAAAAAACAAAATTGAAAAAAATATACGTATTGATGTTAAATATTCATTTTATACAAAAAGCAAAAATAATATTTATATTAAATGCGACCTTTGGCCGAATAATGCAAAAAAAAATAGTGTCACATAACTCCCCACTTTCAATGTTTTCAAAATAGCGGTAGCGTCACTATACCCTTGATCATTTTTACAAATTCACTTTTGTAGTTTGAAAGGCAAATCCAATTTATAATTTTATATGTACTAACTTTTTTTTCACCACAAAAAAGTATTCCGAAATTTCACTTTAATAAAATGAAAAAAAAAGATACAGTAATTTCGACTATGTCGTAATACAAGACGTAGAATTATTCAATTCGCTTTTGATGACATCTTTTTTAAAAAATATTTAGCAAAATATTTATTCCATACACCTGAGCATATGACCTTTAAGAGAGTGCCGGAGAGGGTTAATATGTATGACCGACCCTCATTACTTTTGCAAAAGGAACATTTTTGTCTTTGACACCTATTCCCTCCGACCACTCCTTAGGGGGCTCCCATACAAATTTTATGATTTTTGTATATTTATTCCATACACCTGAGCATATGACCTTTAAGAGAGTGCCGCAGAGGGTTAATATGTATGACCGACCCCCCTTACTTTTGCAAAAGGAACATTTTTGCCTGTAACGCCTATTCCCTCCGACCACTCCTTAGGGGGGCTCCCATACAAATTTTATGGTTTTACCCTACTTACCTCCAAGAATGACGAATTCTACGTCAAAAATAATTTTTACTAAAACCAAAAGTAGACTATAAAACAAATGCACACAGAACGTCTTTACTGTTTAGATACCGATGAAAAATGAGAACTAGATGAGAAAAAACTTTGACACCAGTTGTCGTATGTCAAACTTGTTCAGTGTCGCCGTACTCGACGTGTCTCACAACTCCCCATGTCTCACATCTCCCCACACTACCCTAATTAATATAAGGTTAAATATTAAATACTACCGCGGGGCAACTCTGTTAAACACCAGGGTATTGAGTTCATTTTTGCTATTCATGGCGTCATTGATGGCAGCATTATCTTCTCCCACATGGGTGGTTCCACGAATGGAAAAAGTACTCAAAACCTTGTTGGCCCTCGTTGTAGCTATTTTCATTTTTTTTTATTTCGGCAATATATTCCTCGCCTCAGCTGACAGATTCTCGTGTATGGAAACTTTATTATCGAGATCAAATCTGGCTCCTCAACTTATCGAAAAACTGTCAGATTTTAATAATTTTTATACCACATACTTTAAACACTAAAAACAACGGGGATGGACCTTCTGGACCTATTAATGTTAAGCGAGGCATTAAATTTTGGGTAGCCAAGGTAAACGGTACGCGTACTTTATCAATGGAGTGTAGAATTTATTATGCGAAATAAATAAATCTGGGATTAGTAACGATTGATTAATCGTGTGACAGATTTGATTTCAAATTATCGTTAGGTTTAAAAACTCCACATGGGGGATGTCTAATAATATAGCATCTTGAGAGAAATTTTAAGGTATAGTCTTAACTTCGGCTTCAGCCTTAAGTTTTGCCTCTTCAGCTTTTATATGATTTAATCAAATGTTACAATAATAATGCTTTGTCAAACCTTGAAATTCTCCTTTTTTAATTGTTACAAAAAGAAAAAAAGGTATTTACTTAAAATAACTGCCACGAATAAACAACTGCGTGCAACTGGCTCAAATTTTGACAGTCATCATTTAAAAGATGTCAGAGTTTTAAAATAATATCGATTTAAGCCTAGCAATTCTATCTATGTGTCAAACCAAATTACATAAACGTATAGCACCGAAGAGATTCAGCCGAACCCTTCATCATCAAGAAATGCCGCAAGTTTGAAGGCAAAAATACTTTTTTAACTTTGATCAACATAGAATGTACACAAAAGAAGTATTTCAAAATATTAAAAAAATTAAAAAAAAAAATATTACAATCGGTCTAATATTGTACATAACTACTATTTTCCGGTAGAGCTGCAAATGACTTTTAAAATCTAGTTTTGAGAAAAACGTATTACTCGAGTTTCGTATAATAAACTCTTATACGCTTATGTGTGTGTATTTCTCTGAAATACGTTTGGGTTTCAGGTTGACATTTTTGGAGACTAATGTGGAAATTTTAAGTATTAAATAATTGTTAAAGTAAAAAAAACGTTTAAATATACTACGTTTAAAAAAAAAAAAACAAAAAGTATAAAATAATTTTCCTAGAGTGGGGCTTTTTGTTCTCCTAAAAACGTGGTCCGCATTCTATAGAAAATAGTAAGGAGTGTTATTAACAATTCTAGTACGTTAATGAACAAATGATTTCTTAACCCAGCTTCCTTGACTATCAGAATAGAAGTCCTTGCATGGATGGCTTCAAGTGTGCAGACATCTATTGTGTTCAGTTCAGTTAGTTCTACTTGGGTTTCAGAATTCTTCAATTTTAATATTATCGAAGTTATCAAGGCTGAATTTTTTTGTTAAATTTTTTCTATCTATTATGAATTATGGCGTCCGTGGCGTAGTTGGTTAAAGTGCGTGGCCGCTATGTCAACGAACTTTGGAGAACCAGGTTCGAACCCCAGCAGCGACAGAAAATTTATTTATTTATTTATTTATTTATTGGCCAAGCAAGGCAAGACAATTTACTTATTTTAACAGGTTTTCAGCAGGTTTTCAACAGGCCATTTCAGCCCTTAAAAGGACTTTGACCGAACTTCTTATGATCAAATTGTGTTGTGCACGTTATTGAATGTTTGTACACAATTGATCGAGAACTGGACCTACTAGTTTTATGCCGACTCCAAACGGCTAATGTGCCTGTTCTCAGGAACAATGAAGCATGTTCTGATGTTTGCCATTGCCTGCAGAGAAGTGACGACCGAACTGAAAAATTAATTCAATTGAAAAAACTTTCTGTGCCAGATGGAAATTGAACCAGAGTTCTCTGGCGTATGGACCACGCACTCTACCACTGCGCCTCTGCCGAGGTATTCGAAACAGCTAAATATTCTCTATAGCATGCGACCCACGTGTTTATGAGAACTAAAAGCCTCACTCTAGGAAAAACTATTTTATACTTTTCAGTTCGCTTTTAAAACGTGGTATATTCAAAAATCTATTTAACTTAAATAATTATTTTCTGGTGTTTAGTGTTGTGTAAAATTTACCAAATAGTGTTGGTTAGAAATGGATTCAAAGATTTGTATGTTACAGGACAGACAATCGAAGTGAAGCTAATAAAAACGTCTTAAAAATCAAATCAAATCTACAGAACCCCTAAAACTTAAAAGAAAAAAAGTTATATAAATTAATACTAAAGAAGTATTACTTCCACCGCACAATCATGAGTACACGCACCTTTTTCTACACAAAAACAATGCTCAGAGAAGGATCCCTATAAAGCATTCCGTTTGATTCGGAATACGACTGACAATTAATTAGAGGGTAGAAAGTCTGAGAAGTTTCGGTGAAGATTAGCTGTTACACAGTTACACAATTGGAACTGCAGGCAGATTATTTCAGAATTGTACTGTGCGAAAATTAGACATTCTACTAAAAAAAAAAAGAAAAATTGTGAAAATCACTAAAAAAATAGTGTAGTAATGTTTCTTTAAAAAATGTTACAACTCATCGATATGCCCTTTTACGCTCATAAGAACTGATCTGAACAAGTTTCACAATGCACATCAGTGTTGCCAACAATTCCAAGCCAAAATGCACCAAATTGAAATTGCAAAAAACCCGCACTATTTCGAGTCAAAAGCACTAAAAAATAAACCTTTCATAAAAGTATGAATTAGTAAGTTAATTATTAATTAATTGGTTAGAAAAATTAGTTTCTTCTTATGTAAACAGAAAAAAAACTTATGTAAAGTTATCTGAGTATCGAATATATGATAAAAAAAAACTTGTGTTCTTTTTACTTACACAATTTGTTTTTTTGGTTGATTACTAAAAACCTTTTATTAAACTTTGTGGCTCAGTGAATAAAGGCCTAACGAACTAATGCCAAATTTTTCAAAATGAAAGAATGCCTAAACAAGAACGCCTAAGAAGAAAGTGAAAGAACGTCTAACTTTAAAAATGAAGGAAAGTCTAATTTTAAAAATGAAAGAAAGTCTAAATTGTTAGGGTTTCTTTCATTATGAATTAACACCTAATGAAAGAAAACCTAACAAAAAGGTTGGGTGTCACCCCTAAAGGGTGTCACCTTAAAAAAAAAAAAAAAAAACAATAACAAATTAAAAATCAATTACTTTTATAACTTTAAAAACTAATAATTTTCTATTTAACGGAATGTTTACAAGGTAGTGTATGCATTTTGTAAAAGGGAAAATCAATTGTTTTTATAATTTTAAAAACTAATAATTTTCCCTTTTACAGAATGTTTACAAGATAGTGTATGCATTTTGTAAAAGGGAAAATCAATTGCTTTTATAATTTTAAAAACTAATAATTTTCCCTTTTACAGAATGTTTACAAGATAACCGTAAATACAACTGTTAGTTTTCAATGAATTCACGCATAATAGTAATAAAAATCACACTTTTAGCAAAATGAAAAATCGCCTAACATTAATGAAAGAAAGCCTAACAATCAAAAATGAATAAAAATCACACTTTTAGCAAAATGAAAAATCGCCTAACATTAATGAAAGAAAGCCTAACAATCAAAAATGAATAAATATCTAATTAGGCGTTTTTTCATTTTTGATTCTTAGGCTTTCTTTCATTATGAAAAATCACCTAACAATTTTAATGAAGGAATGCCTAAAATATTAGACATTCTTTTATAATGAACAACCGCCTAATTCCTATATAATTTTTTGTTGCAATTTTTAGGCATTATTTCATTTTTTTTTTAGGCGTTAGTTCGTTAGGCCTTTATTCACTGAGCCAAACTTTGTTGGTTTGTTAGGTGAATTTCCAATTTTTATTTCGAATTTCCATACAAAATACAATATTGTTTTACCTCGACATTTGTTTAATAAGATTACCTATTCTTTGTTTTCCCTACCAAGTAAATATAGAAAATTTTCTTTGTAGAGTTATTCAAGTTTCGTAGGCTTCATTCAAAATTTTCTAACTAAACTGACTCACACAAACTTTCTAAAGTTTTTCGTTTAATGCATTCAGTGCTTTATGAATCTTCAAAAGACATTTTGACACGCTGCAAATCTATGCTTTCCTAAAATAATTTTTTGACAAAAAATTAAATAAGACATTTGTAAAATTTTTTCAAACGTATTCTTATTTATAACTCAGGGTTTTTAAAAAACACTATTTTTAAAACAAAACAAACAAAACTTAAAGAAATACTTAAAAGTTTTCATACAATTTTTCGAAAAATCTATATTATTATAACGCAAGCGCTTTTTTTGTGATGACCATCAAATCTATACCGTAAATGCGGTTTTCATAAAGAGGGTATCAATAGAAAGGTCTTGCTCTGTAGATGTGCAATAAGGTCTTACTTTTCCTTAAAAATTGTGTATTTAAACAAGAAAAACTAAAACAATCTTCTACGAAGAAAGTCAGCGTTATATTTAATGCCTAAAACTATGTGACACATTTTTTCTCAAATTTTCCAATTTCATACTATTGTATTATTGAAGCAATTGAGCGAAGCGAAAAACGTACAAATATATTTTATATTGATACACTAGCCACAAAAAAGCAAATTCATGCAAAATCGCTATTCCAGGAGCCTTTACTGGCATCGCCGCCAGCTCATTTGAAGGAGAGCATGCTTTGCACAGCTAATTCCAACTTCCTCTACCTCTTCTTAAGACATCTGTATTAGGTGATAAGCCCAATTCTACGCACGGAAGGTCAGGTCGTGAAGATACAAGCTTATCCAACAGAAATTTAGTATCGTTGCATTATAACTCGCTCAGGAGACGTGCTACGATAAATTTTAAGTTAACGACAGAATAGATGTGCTATTAAGCCTTACAACGAAGATATTGAGAGCGCATTTTGGCGTTTTAAATATATAAGCACTTAGTTTCTAAAAAAAAAACAACAGAGGAATGAACACAAATCTTACTTAATTTTTTTAATTAATCAAAGCATTGCTACTTCATCATAATCAGCTGAATCATCTTCTGACCAAAGTTAAGATTCTATGATTTATATTAATCTGACTATTTATAAGCTTTAGCAGAATTAATTTTAAAAGGAATTTCATCAGGTATATTAAAAAAATCTAACATCAACATCTAGTTTTTAATAATAAACCATATTTCGGAAATATACGTTCCGAAATTCATATTAATTTCTTAATTCGGGGCTGCAAGAAAGTATTTCTGGCTTAACAATTAAAATGCACTAAACTCAAAATGAAAATGTACTAATTTGGTGCTTTTTCTCATAAAAAAAAATAAATAACTGGCCATTTCAGCCCTTAAAAGGACTTTGATTTAGCTATAAGACATGAATAAAACTCGTCTAAAATGTACTATTTAGACGTGCCCATCGATTGGAAAAATTTAACGATCAAGGGCAAAGGGGTGTGGCACCACCCATACAATTAAAATTGATGATATCTTTGGAACTAAATGCTGCATAACAATGAAACTCAGTATGGAGTTGCCATTAAGTGATATCCTACTTGAAAGCTGAGACGGGATTTGAACAAGGGGTTTGATATCGAAAAGGTTTGGAAGTAAAAGTCACAGAACATTTAAACTCTGAATAGTGTAACTATTTGGTGATGTTGTTCTACTAGAAAACTGAGACGGGCATTGGACAAAGAACTGTGGCTTCGCCCATACAAGCCAAATTTTCGGTATCGAATAACTTTGGAATTAAATTTCTCATAACGTAATTGTCCTTACAATTACTAATTGGCCAGGTCTTTTTACTAGAAAACTGACACGGGCATTGGATTACAGATTATCTATGGAAGCAGAAGTCACATACCATTTAAACTCAACGGAGTGTGGGCATTCGGCAAGAGGGTGTGGCTCCAAGCTAAATTTTTAAGATCGAATAGCTTTGGAAGTAAAAGTTACAGTACTTACATAGAAACTCAGAACGGAGTTACTCTTTGATGATGTCATGCTTACACCGAGAAAAAAAGTAATAGTAAAATCACCTAAGATCGCTTGGATAAACAAAATTGTATGGAAATTTGAAACTTATGGTTATTCACCAAAGTAATATATTGTTTAATACATTGCTTTGAAAGCACACACTTCGATATCCTGCCAGTAAAAAAATGTTTATGAATAGAATTATACAAGTTAAGATACTAGTTTTAACAGTTGGTGCAAGACGAAAAAACCGTCACTCCTACCTTGTATAATTGTATCATAACCACGCCCATCTCACATGCAAACTGACGTCATCAAAATAATAATACCTTCATTATTTCGAATCAGCGCCATTCCAAGCACCTGTGGCGCCCTGGTTCAGAATTCTCTTTGCGCCTTTTTCAATTTTTGAATGTATCATGAGGGGAGAGAGGATTTGTGAGAAAATGTAGAAAAGAGCTTATGTTAAAACATATCCAAATTGACCTAAATCTAAAAAAGAATGAAACGTAATGCGTGTAACATAGACTGAATGAAATAAAATTATATCTTTGCAAAATCTTTAATAATATCGTCGTATTGAATTGATTTGGCGACGTTTTCGATTGAGATGATGGCTAAATCGCCTAATCTGTCTTGTCACATTAAATTTCGAAATAGGTTTTGATCGGTTTGAATTTAAGAGTTCTCCCGATGCAATTTACAGTAATTTAAAGTGCATGTGTGCAAAACACAGTGCGTATAGAGCAAACAAGTGCAATATTGCTAAAAAAGCAACTGAGTTTTTGATATTATTTTACTTGTAGGTTACTTCTGTGTTGGAAATATTCAAATATGTACTTACACATTCGCTACTAAGTCTAAATAAGAGCTTGTCAATCTTTCCATTGCTTCTGTTTGGCGACTTTTATTTAAAAATATTCTGATTTTTCCGCCTTTTTTCAAAAAAGGCTATTGCTTTCGCTTTTCTGCGCCTTTTTTAAATAAAATCACACAAAATACTGACCCTCAAGCGCCTTCGGCAGTCTCGCTTTTGCTTCTTTGGCACTTTTTGCAAGAAAATCCTAAAAAAACAGACAAAGGCGCTCGAGCCCACAGTTCTTTGAAACACTTTGAACCCAGCAAGGAATAGCCCTACTTCGATTAGTATATATGTATTTAACACTAGTGTGAAAATATTTTACCTCGGCCAAACCGAAGATAAGAACTTTCTTTCTCGTTTTTTTCTTTTTAAGAATATATTTTTTATGTCATGGATATGCTGTATGAATTACTATAGTGTGTTGCGAAGTTTTTAATATATTTGTATGCTTCCAAAATGCATATCTTTATGGGTTGAGTCAAGGCGAGGAAGTAAAAACTATGTATGACTTTATGGCATGCGGTCACTTAAATCATCACAGTTCAATATCTTTTTATAAATAGAAATGATGTTTAACATCACATGAGCAAAGGTTTAATATTAATCTGGCAGAAAGTTTAAGAGTTTATTAGGAACACACATGCACACACACAGAATTGCATGTAAATTCAAAGTTTGATATAAACTTTGAAATAGATTTATTGAATCAATTACACTTAATCCCTTTCTTAAAATAAATAAAAGAAAAGAAAAAAAAACCTGACAAATGTACAGTGTTTATTTAAAAAAAAATATTTGTATGTACTGAACTAAAGCTTTTACATACTTGTACGCCAAGACGTTAGAAAACTAATTGATGTCAAGGTGTACCGCATAATTTATATGTGCGTTTTGATTAATAAATACCAGACTCTGCTGTTCGCGCAACTTATAGAACATTGTGTGAGAAACAAACAACAGAATCAACAGAGAACGGAACATTTTTGCCAATATTGTTAGTGTTTGGTTGCAACAGCGAAACGTGGCAAATGCACGCACTTTTCTAACAATATCTAATAACCTTGATCCGAGACTGAACTGAAAAATGTTATTTTAGAAAATTCTGAGAATAATGAAGAGTACAAATTAAGACCCAACATAATCAATAAAGTTTTTTGTTTCTTTTTTGTTAAATAATATATTACAAAAATCCTCAGACGGAATTTTATTCCTTGTATAAGAAAAAAAATATTTACTGTGGGAACAACCCAATTTTGTAATATTTTCCAATTATTATTCATAATTTCTTATCAAAATATGTCTGGCAAAAAAATGATGTTTCTAAGCTATTGCTCGAATAGTGTCCAAACTCCGCATATTTATGGAAATATGCACTAAAACTATTTAGTTTCAGAACATTTGTAAAAATGTATGAAAACCTTGCTAACATCTGTGTATTAATAATATCAATGACTTTAATAAATTTGTAATTCCATATTTCTTGAAAAATATTGGCATAACATACAAAATTTTATACAGCTTAACACTGCTCCGGACATGGCGTAATAAACAAGGTGGTTAATGTTCTACTTCTCTCAAAAAATCTAATTCTTAAACTGTCAAACCATTCAAAATCATATTTTCTGTTTCGTTCACTCATTCATTAGTTTGACGGATCTAGCTTAAAATTTGACTACCACGTTTAAATTGTTTGTTTCGCCATGGTTCCGGATCTACTAAATTATTTCCATCCAAGTTAACAGATATAAAAGCGGTGAGAGTCCGTATGTGCAAGCGACTTGCTCATTAGTGTAGAGAGTAAAAACAAATAAAATTCAACACATGCGCAACAGTGTTTATATTCCTAAGATACCGTGCGATGTGTAGCCTTGAAATAGTTCGGTGCACTCGCGTGACGATTTACAAACAACGCAACTAGTGCTTCTTCTAACCCTCTATTTCATCTTCCCTCTCTTTCTCACTCTCTCTTTCTCTCTTTCTCCCTCGCCTTCATATCAAACATATTTTGCAAGCGATCTTCCAATTACTACATATACTACTATACCCTACATTTGACAAGAAAATGCTGACGTATGTTAACATACAAACAGCTATCCTGTACGTTGAGGCAGGGTATGGCACAATAGGCAATACTATCACATAATCTGCGCCCTTAAGACTATGCTATATATCGATGGCTTAATATAGAAAAGGCGTAAGAAAAGAACTGAATAAAATCCGGGAAACTTTTGATATAAAAGCTTTTTGAATGCTGTTATTATTTAAAATAGGCAACCACAACAAAAAAGCAATGATTTTTTTAATGAGAGGTATTTGAGAGTGGTCTACCAAAATATATTAAAGAGTTATTTCGGAAAAAAACGAGTTACGCCTTTTCTATATTAAGCCATCGATATATGTATGCCTTAGCTAATATATTCATTTCATTTAATTTCATCAAAACAGCTGTAAATTGACTCAAAACTTGCAAAAGCAAGAAAGGCAACTAATGGACAATTGCTCTAGCTGTTCTTATAACTATTTTAAAGAATATAATTTTATTTGAAACCTCCGTTTTAGCTCCATTTTTTTCCATTTTTATAAGCACTACTTATTAAATTCGAGAACAAGAACTACTGCCTTGCAGACTCCGAACAACTTCAGGTTCACTGATTTTTTTATGCGTGCCTTTTTGTTTTTGTCCTATCATCTTGAACTTGCTTCAATCCCCCCAATCTATTTCATTTTGTTTCTTACATTTTTCTTATTGCTTACCTTATTGTTATAGAGGCATAGACCAAGGTCTATAGCGAAAATATAAACTGCTCTAAAAGTTTATCTCTCATAACCAGTCTCGACTGACCGTACTGATCATACTTGTTCAAAGTATTATTTCCTTTATATCTTCTATGCTTGCATTTTATATCGTTCACCGTCTGTTCGCTCTCATACTCGTACTTGTCACTGTATTGTTTAGAAACAGATGAAACTACATAATTAATGACTGCATTGCTTCGGAAACTGTTTGGGAAACCTTGCTTAACGTTTGAGTCAGTTGTAGTGAGTGCCACAATCAATTTTTGGATACAAATTTTTAAATTTTCGTTTGTAGATGAACATTTTTTCAAATAGGTCATGCTGGAAATAATTTAAGAAAATTAAAATGTGATTGAAAATAAAAAGCTTTCTATATACATATGTATGTTATAGATTTTGTGAGATTGTAGTATAGATTGTAATGGTAGGATTTTGGTCAATAATGTGAACACATTAAAACTAATTACAACACAAGCGATAAAAGTTAGAAAATGTTTGTCCCTGATTGCATACACATGATATGTGCCGCATTCAACTACAATTGTTTTTTGGTAGATTATATTATTATAAATAAATAAACCTTAACTGAGATCGGATATTGCTCCTGCTTCTTTTATCCAGAAACAATACCATGGAGTGAACCAAGAAAACGAAAACAATTGTTTGAGCTATTAGATAAGAAGAATTTTGATAAGGTTTGTGGACTTGTTGATAATATTTAGCTCAAAAAATGTGTTAGAGATTAATTGAGAGGTTTTGGATATGAAGTTTTTGCTTTGCCTTAAATTTGAATACAGTCCTTAAGCCGGAATTAAAATTGTCCTGAATGAGAAACAAAATAGACACGTTGATAAGTTTGGTTTCCAGATATTGAGTCTGGATCGGCGAACACCATTTGCACCAAATTGCTGAATTCCTTGAAAAGAGTTTCGCAAAACTGTCGCTCAGGAGATGCTTTTAATTGACGATTCGGACATTGAGCGCATCGTTCCAAAATTAAGGTGATGTTAACTGTTTTCTTCGATTGTCAAGGTGTCACATATTACGCATCACGCATTTTACGCGATTATTTGACCATAAACCACGTCAATATCGTTCAACGAGCAACATATTCGCCAGATATGGCTCCGTGTGACTTTTTCCTATTCCCCAAACTCAAATTCTCGCTTCGTGGAAAACATTTCGAGACGATTGAAGTCATCAAAGAGAATTCGCAGAGGGAGCTAAAATCCTTTCCGAAATCGGCCTACCAAAAATGCTTTCAAGAATGGAAATGCTTTCCCGTCTTATACAATATAGTATGTACGTCATGCCGTAGAAACGAAAAGCGATACTAAAAATAAGACGATTTAGAAAGGGCACACTGCTTATATCTGCATATGTATAACAATATATTATATATTATGTATATACATTAGGGTGATTAAAAAAAAAATTTTTTCGAAAATCAACCGAGCTCGTTGGGAAATGAGATGGTTACATCAAAATATGAAAACCAAAATTAAAAAAAAAATTTTTTTTAATTTTTAGATAGTGCTACCAGCGGTTTTCTGTTTTAGTTGAAGAAAATCGTGGAAAAGCCTTAAAGTTGAAGTATTTATACCTCTCTCATTTTTAAACATATTAAAAAGTTCCCCACAGTATTAGTTCCCCATAGCTGTACTATCCAAGTTAATTCGACGCCTACAAAATAATGTTGAAGAATGGAATGAATGGTTGTCGAGGAATGGGTTTTCATTAAAAAAAATATTGTTTTCCCATGCGAAACATAGTTACAAGCGTTTTTTTTTTAACCTTCAAGGACCTAAAAAAACAATTTTGATCTAGAAGCCAAAATTTTAACAAGTTTTTATTAATGATGGTCTATTGTACGTATGCCATGAAAGTTTCATAACTATATGTTTATAAATGAGAGAGATATAAATATTTCAACTTTAAGGATTTTTCCACGATTTTCTTCAACCAAAACAGAAAACCGCTGGTAGCACTATCTAAAAATTAAAAAAAAAATTTTTTTTAATTTTGGTTTTCATATTTTGGTATAACCATCCCATTTTCCAACGAGCTCGGTTGATTTTCGAAAAAATGTTTTTTTTAATCACCCTAGTATACATGTATATATAATACTATATTAATATTAAAGTGAATATTAAAAAGTATTTGTCTTAAAACGTGTATTTTTATGTGTATTTTTATTTTAGTTCAGTATTTTAGACATCAAATTTGGCATGTTTTTCTACAGTGCTAAATTAAAGAAAGTAACTACATAAATATGTTCATGATCAACTCGTCGCACGAAAGAGGGCTTGAAATTTATTAACATAAACATCATTTTCAATATGATTTATATGTCTTATAAAGCGATGGAATTAAATTTTGACTTTAGTTCAAGTGTGTTGTGTATCCATAATCTAGCAACTATTTTAGAAATAGTTAATTTTACTCAGATGATAACTCTGTAACTCTTTGCTATTATACCTTCTTTTTGGTTACAAATTTGTTAAGTTATTCTTTACTTTACAATAAAAAACTAATAAATTGCAAATTTATTAAAAATAGCTTTTGAAACTTGTAAAATATCTTACATAATGGCTTTATTTTTTTATATATACGTTGAAGTCAAATGAAAATTCTGAATTTTAAGTAAAATTTTTAGGTTATAAAAGATTCCAATGTTTTAAAGGATTTGGATTTTAGAAAAATTATTTTTACAAAGATTCCAAACTGGGCATGATATTGTTAGTGTAACAAATATGGTCATGGGTACTTATACACTAAATACTATTTAAATTCTATAAGCTAATTTAAACTTAAACATACTTAAACTAAATTATCAGCATCATAATTATCAATTAAAAAGTATGAAACAGTTGAATATTCTAAATCCGCCAAAAAACTGGCCACTGCGCACAGTGTCACGAGCCCATATAGCGAGTGGACAAAAATAGAAGGAGTAATCCTAGAATCATGAAGTTTTATGAAAATGAGTTTTACGATTAAAGAATTATTTTCACAAAATTTCGTTCAAATTGAATGAATGGCAGGCCTACCTCCCATATAACCGAAATCGGTAATATACAATAGTTCCCCAAACTATTATGCTAGATCAACAAAATTTGGTACACATTGTTTGTTTGGAGTTATAAACAGCTGGTGTGAAAATGAACTCAATCCGTTCTCTAATATGACCACCTCCCTTATAACTGAAATCGGTAATCAGGTATATTTACACAAAAAATTACCCCAGATCATTTAAATTTGCTGCACATAGTGCTTTTGTAGCTATAAATAGCTGGTGCGAAAATTAACCAAACCGGCCGACTAGCACGCCCACCTCCCTTATAACTTATTTTCCAGGGTGAACGTGAAGGGCATTTTAGCGAGAACAAGATTCAGATAATTTGCCATTACTCATTTTTTTTGCTTTCGGAGAACCAAATTTAGGACTATGTTAATAAAGTGCTTTATTTGAAGGTTTTATTAAACAAATTTATTTTTTTTCTCAAGTTTGAGAAAATTTTTTTTATTTTTTATATAGAATTGCTAATTTTCGACAAAATATGCTCCAAAAAAGTGGGCGTAAAGTCATTATTATTGAATTTCGGCAAACCAAATATTGGATACATATCGAGAAATGTTGATATTATACATATTACAATTTTTAAAAAAACATAAACGCTTTTTTTTTTTATTATGTTAAAGAAGTTGCTTTTTTCATACAAAATTGCTCATTTTCGCTAAAACATGCTCTAGAAAAGTATGCGTAAAGTCGTTATTATTGAATTTCGGCAAACCGAATTTTGGGAACATGTTGAGAAAGTGTTGATATTAGACATACTAAAACTAAAAAAAAAAACAAAAATGTTTTTTTTTTTGTTATTGCTTCTCAAATTTTTGGTTTTTTTAAATTTCTAGAACCTGTCCTTAGTTATACAATATTTTTTTTTGCGTTTGCTTTTAATTAAAAAATTTTTGCTAAGACATATAATATATATATAAGTTAATTTTTTTGCATGTTTCTTATACTAAAATTTACGACTTATTAAGATATATACAGTGTCAAATTGTAAAAAAAAGAATTTCGTCATATTTTCAAGTCAACTTTTAAAGAGCGGCATGTCCGTAATTGAAAAGATATCGCAAAGTGCTCTTACATGATGAATATTAATACTCTAAACTATTATTCTGCATATTTATATATATAAATAAATTGATACTTTTTTTCGTAAGGTATTTTATCCGCACTCGTTACACTGTGCTGCGTACGTCGCACGTTTTCCATGCATCGTCTATATTGTTTTGTTCTTTTTGTACTAACATTAATCTCTGAATAAATGGTGTTTATAATCGAAGTAAACCATTAAAGTTTGCTGCGTAGCTAATATTGTTGTTTGACGTTGCAATAAAAAGCTTTAAGCACTCCCGTATCTAGCTGCGTAACACATTGGATGTGATCAAGGTGATATGCATGAAAACAGTCATTGCGCTTTTCTAGTTTTCCTTGGACGAAAATTATTTAAAAAGTTTGATCAACGCACTATGGCAAATTTTTAGAACTGCGACAACATGCTGGCCACTTTATCAAAACAACAAGAATAGTTTGTGAAAAGTGTAGGCATAATGATATTTTTGCTCATCTATTTTTAAAAGTCTTTCCTACATTTTATGAAGATCATTGATGTTCAATTATAAATTTTTATAAAAAAGATATTTGTAATTATTACACAATTTTAAAGAAATATACAATTCGCTCAGCTAAGAAAGTTAAAAAACAGCTTTTTCACAATTATATCATTTAAGGAATAGTTTACGCATGTCATAATGAAAAATTCCAAATTCCAAAGAGTGCAACATATGTACACCAACACACCACGTGGTGAATGCCTCTTAGAGCCATCGCACACTACAGACTTTTAGCCTCCTGATAGTTTGATTTTTTTTTCATGGTGCCTAGTTAAGCTAAAAAATCAAATGGAAGGTCAAATTTCCATGAATTTAAGTCCCTCAAATATCTGCAGTGGGTTTAGAGTGCTATGGAAGTCCCCACAATAGCCGATGAAATAGTTTGCCAACCGGTGGATATTTTTTGGTGGACGGTGTTTATTTTTGTTGGCTATTTTATTTTTCGTTGAAAAGTGCTGCTTTTTGCAGTATAAACAGGGATAAGTGTTGCGTTTTGCAAATTGCAAATAGGGATTAACAAGTTTAAATAACTGTTTTAGAAGATGCCGTATATGCCAGCAAAATGTTGAATGCGGCTAATTGTATGATAAACTAACAAAAAAATGTTTAATATTCATACCCTCACCAAAACCAACAAAAAATATGTCAGTAGCGAAGAATTTTATAAAACTCAAAACAATCAAATAATTTTAAAACTCTCCATAAGAATGTTTCGGAATGCATCTCCGCAATCGGCAAAAACTATCCGGGGACAGTGTGCACACCAGAGATCAGCTTGAGTGCATTCAAATGGCGTTTCGAATGTCTCGTCAATATACGAGTTAGGAATGTGACTTCTGCATTAAAATTACGCTGTGAAAACGAAAAGTAAGGAAAATTCATGCTGTTATGCAGTGTTTCAAACACGTTAAAAAAGTCAACTGCTTTCGCTTTTACTTTGATGTGCTTATTGAAAATCAAACAGCAACAGCCAAAGCAGAAATCACTATCTCAAAAAAATGCTGATAATTTTGCTTTGCTTTCTGAATCTTGCAAAGGCAAAGCAAAATCAGTAGCACTAAAAGGAATTTGTTTTATTGCGTAGTGCTCCAAAAGCATAAAAAATTATTTTATTGCTTTGCTTTTCTAATTTTTCGCAGCACTACGAAAGCAGCAATATGCACTTTGCTTCGTTTTGCTTTCGGAAGCTTTAAATTTTCATTCGTTTGGCTTTCGTGATTTATTTTTCATCGTTTCTATGCTGCATTTCAGAGATTTCAAAATGAAAAGTAAAGCACTGTAGCAAAATGAGCAACATATGCTTGTTTTCAAAAACTTTAGGTAGCACTACGCAGGGAAATTTTCGTTGCTTTTGCTATTTTGCTAAAAGCAATTAAAACCCTGCTTTTATGTTCATTCGCAACAAGGAAAAAATGTTAAATATTAAACCAAAAGGAAACAAACAACATAAAGAAAAACGCGCTGCTAAAGAAAGACGTATAAAAACAACAAAAATTGTTGCAGAACTTTAGATACTCTAGTTTTAAGCGACGCTTTCGAATGTCGTATGCATTGTCTGGATTCTGCCTTTGTATCGATTCGCAATCGTTACAAACTGTGCTTAGCACCAATCGTTGTTTACGAACTCGAGCGGTATGCATGCATTAATTTTTGAGTGCAATTGTGACTGACGACGAATGTTATTCGAGTGCCCAAAAATAACGAATGGTCTTATGCAAATCTCTGGTGGGGATCTTCCATAAACTTAATACTTTATTTGTCGGCTGCGACCAATGGGGCATCAAACTGTCGGGAGTCTAAAAGTTTGTAGTGTAGGAGGGCTCTTACAGGAATTTTGTTCCACTCAAAATTTGGCTTGTATTCAACGTTTGTTTCATAATATTTTAGGGGGAAGTTTATCCAGTGTGAAGTTTATTCAGTTAATCTTATTCAGATACTATCCTTTAAATGAGTTTTTGCTTCTCCCAAAACACTACCTGTTTCACAATTTGTTGTTATGACAACCTCAATATATATACACCGAACATTAAGCACGTGCTGAATTAAATTATTTATGAATAAGCATATACTACAAATAACCTATGTATACTCAGTTTGACACGTGATCGAGTCAAATTTTGCGTATCGAGTTTTTAAATTTTACTATTTTCAACCAAATGTTGTTATAATTTCTTTTCGGGGTAATATAGTATTTAGCTATCAATCTTACAAATTAGTAAATAAAAACTTTGAATATGCTTTGCATAAAGCTAAAAAAAAAATATTAAAGAACGGCTTTATTTTATAATATATACACTAAGAGAAAAAAATATTAAATTTATCCAAAAACTTTTTTAATTTATCCAAAAAGCGAGTCATTTTTACACCAATAACGCATTTTATTTATTTAAATACTTTTTTAATTAAAATATTTAAAATATTTAAACAGAATTAATAAAAAAATATATTAAAATTATGCATTTTTTTTAAATATCTTTCAAATATTTACTATTTGAAAATAAAACTATCGCATTTAAAGAAAACTTATATAAAAATATTGAAATTAAAAAACAATATATTTGAATATTTCCTACGAGCTGCGTTCATCAAATGCCATTTGGTTGTATATTTTATTTTCTTTTTTACTTTTTTCGTTCTCTAATTTATACTATTTTTGACAGTTGTTGCAATATTATGGCACCAAATGTCAAAATAGTATAAATTAGAGAAAGAAAAATTAGAAAATAAAATAAAAATATGCAGGCAAATGACAACCGGTGCAAGACATTCGTGAGAAAATGTCCGGTTGTCACTCTAGCCTTACACAATTTTATTATGCGATCACCAATCACACTCACAAATAATTTTGGCCAAATCCAGCCTATATTACCCTTGTAAAAACTAAACGAGAACTATAAGAAACCTGAAACTGCAAAAAATAAACTACAGGAACAAAGTACGATGCTGTTGCTACTTGTCGGCTATTTCAGCTGTATGTAATATGTGTGTACGTGTGTGGTATAAATAAAATTTAAGTACGGGAAAAAAATGAGTTGTAAGGAAAACATTTGATTTATCCACGTAAATATATAAATAAAATTTATACTCAGGCATGTATAATGCTAATATGCGTTATTTCCCTTAGTGTACCGATGCACATACAGTATCAGCTTTAGAGGTGTACCGGGACGACGGGGTGTACAGGACGCTACGATCGCCAGCTTAACTGAATCACTTAATTTGAATTCCTATTTCTATCGATATAAGGAAAAACTAAATTCAGAATAATAACTTAATAATACCATGACCTGAAATGTTCTTGCTTCTCGTATTCCTTTGTAATTTATGTAGGGCGAAAGAGAGACGTACTGAGCGACAGGCGCGAATTAGCAACTCTTATTAGGCTCACTGTTTACCTTACAATCTTCGTTTTCTTTTACTCGTAAGTTCTTAAGCAAATTAAATAATGGAAGTCCCTTTATAGTGAATGAGCTTAGAATAACGGGCAATACTCGCGGAGCGATTGAGATATTTTATTTGTCCAAGTCTTGTTTTTCATTAAATGTTTCGTGATTAACTGACACACAATTAAGTAGGAAGGAACACATGCTTGTAGTTTTTTATTAATTCAATAATAAATATGGTACACAATTGAAAATCAGTTTGCTTTGATAAGAATGATAAAATTGACTATAAGCATGACTCGCTCGGGGCGTCTAAGTGGCTAATGCCGGTCCTGTATACATACATGTATGCAAAACCAACAGCATTCACAATGGGAGCAAAACTAATTCACAACTCTTTTTTCTTTTCCGCTGTTTCATTCCGCATATCTTGGAAATCAATCAATTACATCGAAATGGTTAAAAAACTATTGAAACTAAATAAATTTAGTTTAAGAACTTTAAACTTTAAAAATCGATTAAAACAATTTTGGTGTATTCTTGATTACAAAATTATTCAACTATTTTAATATATCTTTCAAATATTTTTTAATTTCATCTCTATAATAGCGTAAACAGAAAAAAAGTCAACAGATAAGCAATCTACACAATAATTACCAAATGTTGATACAAAAACGGGTTTGGTAACAGTTTTGCCATCTAATGATCTTTCAATTCCATTTAAGAATTTGAAATTTTTACAAAAATATGTAGTCAATACTCTGTTGCAGCATTTAAAACTTCAGACTGGAACATTTTTGCTAAGCCCTGTCTCCAAATAAAGGTTTTATTTTTAAGGAATACTCGTAACTTTTTCTTACGAATTAGATGACGTGTTCGAGGACACCGCACCATGAGATGGTATATTTTTTCAACAAACCACCCAGTTTCAAAAGTAGTCGTATCAATTTAAAATTTGAACACCGTTCAAACGGCTTAAAGACACTATCACTGATGAATCATCGAAAAGTGCATAAAATTAATTTAGGTGATCGCCGAATAGATATAAGAGAACTTTTTTAAATTTGTAGACATTTCATATGAACGAGTTTTGAAATATTGAATGAAGATTAGGCATGAAAAAGGTAGCCACGCATTGGGTGCCACGTTTGCTAATTTTAGACAATAAACGCAACTGTTTGAACATTTCAAAAGAACTATTGGAGCAGTTCAAGCAAAACAAAAAAATATTGTTTGCGCAGATTTATTATTCTACTCTCTGAAGACGAAGGAACACTGAAAACAATGAATTTTATAAGGAAATAGAGCTCCGAAGAAGACCACAGAGAATCAGTCAGCTTAAGAGCTGTGAGTGCCACTGTTAGCTGGGATAGCTAAGGTGTTGTGATGGAAAAGTGCCCAAACGATACTTTAAGTTTACGACGCAGCATTATAAGATAAATTTGCATATTTCGGTTCGAATTATGACGTATACTCATTTTGATCAATGTATATAACTTCAAGTACTGGGCGATTAATCCATGCACTACAACCTCTCAAAGTTAAATAGCTTCTTTGGAAAACTGACTTTTTGATAGCTCCATTCATGGTTGAATTAATAAGGTTGTCTCGGGGCTGATCGTACTCTGTTCTTAGTACCCACAATTGTCAAAATCAATGAAAAGCAACAACAACAACTTCATCGGCTTTGCATGTTATAAATTTTCGCTTTCAGATTTTGTATGAGCTGACAACTTCGATTTGACATTTATGGGAACTCGCTCTCACCCATGCGACAACCTTTTTTATTCAAGCATGGCTCCATTCATAATACAATAACAATGTTTACTCATTTTAAAACGACTGCTCAAAACCATGGTATAATAATACAAGGTAGCATTGACAGTTGCTTGGGAAAACATCTCCTGTCAAAAAATATACTCAAGAAGAGAGCGTTCAGAATCGGCCATTGAAAACACATTGAAAACACAAACAATGTTGAAAACGTTGAAGTGAAAAAAAAACAACAACCTAAGCTGCAGATGCATAGCTGTTTTTGACAGGAGATGTTTTCTTGTAGAAGAGAAAGCAAGCAGTTGTCAATGCTACCTTGTATTATTATACCATGGCTCAAAACAAAGCTGTGAGTGCCACAAACGTCAAACGACATAAGCAACAGAACCATGATACAATTATACAAGGTAGAAGTAACAGTTTTTTCGTCTTGCGCTAACTGTCAAAAATAGTATAAATTGGAGAACGAAAAAAGAAGAAAAGAAAATAGAAAACAAAATATACAGGCAAATGACAGTCACTGCAAGGTACTGGTGAGAAAAAAGCAAGTTGTCACTCCTACCTTGTATAATTGTATCATGAACAGAACAATTAGAAAAGCTCAAAATTAACTGCTGACTTTGACATCTAGCTCACTTGTTCTCCAATATAAGCCTACCTTGTTATTCTACCATGACTCCGTTCAATCGAAAAAGTCTTCTAGTCTTCAAAATCAAAGAAAAGAAACAAAAACCATAATAAATTTTCTATGTTGCTTTTCTATTCGGTGCTTTTCGATATGCAGCAAACTTAACATGCATCAACTATCGGGTAGAGTAAAACAAACAATTGGTGGAAGGCAGCCGAACGACGGCAGGTCGGACAGACGGACGTTTTTCATGTTGTCCATGTACTCATTCGAGGAGAGTGACGTGTTATCTGTCGCCTTCTCTCAGAACTTTGACTCTATCGGTTGAATGCCGCATTGACAAATTCGTTTGAGGGATACAGTCGCGATCGTAAAGTAAAGTGGTCTTTAATTGCTCGTAGCGTCGTCGTTCGTTGTTCGTCGGACGTTGTTAGGTTTTTGCAGCACAACGTTCAGTGTCATTCAATTTTCGCTGCACATGCTTACAATAATTTCAAATTTTTTCAATTGGGGAGCTTGACATTGCATCTACTTTGCCATAGAATGAATTGCACGGAATTGGAAACAAACCAAAGTTAAGTATGTGCATGTGCATGCATTCCCAGAATGCATTTTCTTCTATAAATTCCTAATCAATTAAACGTAAAGAATAAGTTCATAACGCATAACCATTTGTGATGCTACTTGTATGATACGCATGTGTTATCTTGGCAGCAATTGTGTGTTTCTTACTTTCCGACTGAGAGCAGTATTTGTTTTTTTAATAATATTATAACATTAAAAAGAAATATGAATTACCCATTTGCGCCCTTGAAAGTATTATGGCCGATTTTCTTATGTTTAAGTTGGGTTGTGCGTGTTGTTAACTCTTTGTACACAAATAATAGAGAAATGGACGTGCATAGTAGTAACACATGGTCCAATAAGTCCCGAGACTAACTACTAAGTGGTAACTACCTCTAACGAAATATCGATATAATATTTCGATAGTTCCAACCTTCAAACACTACGTGTAAAAATTTCATGACAATCTAACGTTTAGTTCAGAAGTTGCAGTGATTTAAGTGACGCTACTGATATTTTCAAAATAATGGATTCAAAGCAATTCCGTGTGTTGATTTATCACTGTTTTTTTATGGGAAAAAATACTGTTCAAGCTGAGCAATGGCTTCGAAAGTGTTATTCGTACTCTGCTTCGTCAAAAGCAACCATTTGCCGATTGTATGCTGAGTTTAAACTTGGTCGTACAAATGATGCTGAACGTTCAGGACACCAAAATGAGGCAGTTGGTCTACAAAACATAAAAAAAGTACACAAAATGGTATTGGCCGACCATACATTGAAGGTACGCGAGCTAGCTGAAGCTCTGAAGATATCGAGAGGCAGTGTGGGAACAATATTACAGGAACATTTGTCGATGAGAAAGCTGCTTTCCAAATGGGTGCCGCGTTTTCTCACACCGGACCAAAAACAACAACGTGTCGATGATTCTGAGAGCTGTTTGGCACTGTTTACAAAGAATAAACATGAACTTTTGCGTCGGTATGTGACAATGGATGATACATGGATCTACCATTACACACCGGAATCAAAACGGTCGTCAGCTGAGTGGAGAGCAACCGATGAAAGCAGGCCAAAGCGACCAAAAAGACAACAGTCGGTTGGAAAGGTTATTGCATCTGTATTTTGGGATGCGCATAGAATTTTGTTAATCGACTATCTCGAAAAGGGAAAAACAATCAACAGCGATTATTATATAGCGTTGCTGGAGCGTTTGAAGAATGAAATCGCGAAAAATCAGCCCCATTTGAAGAAGCCGATTCCAAAAAATTCCTTTTCACCAAGACAATGCACCGTTTCACAAATCGATGAAAACGATGGCGAAAATCCACGAATTGGGCTTCGAATTGCTTCCTTTTCCACCGTATTCGCCAGATTTGGCCCCGAGCGACTACTGGCTCTTTGCTGACCTCAAAAAAATGCATGCCAGCAAGAGCTTTGGCTCCAATGAAGAGGTGATGGCTGAAACATTTTGAGACGAAGCACAAACCGGTATTGAAAATTTAAAAAAGCGGTGGAATGAATGTATTGCTGTGGAAGGGACCTATATTGATGAATAAAGAGGAATATTTGCAAAAAAAAGTTTTTCTATTACTTAGTCTCGGGACTCATTGGACCATATGTTATTATGACATATCCGGACGGCTCTTGTTTATGTTCACAAGAAGCTTAACAAGGCATTGCTTAAGTATACCATTGTCTGATTGCTAAAATAAATTCAATTAATTTTAATCGAAAAAATTGTCTGTTTCAAATGGGACTCGAACTTTGGTCCTCGCGGTTCGTAAAATTGGCTTGATACCTAATCAATATTTTGGAAATGTGAAGCAATTTCCTCGGAGGCGGCCGTGCCCGAACACGTTAACCGTTCGATGTCAATTTAACGAACCGTAGAGTCCTTGCAGCGAATCCCCCACCTAATCGAAACAATTGTTTTTCTAATCGGTCGTCATTTCTCTGCAGACACTGGTAAATCTTAGAGAGTAAATATAAAGAAAGAGTTTTTCTTTCCATGATTAAATCATAGGAAATAACATACAAGCAGAGTCGTATGTCGAAAAGCCGAAATGTTCTTGACTTCTGGTTTAAAGCAGCCCATATTCTTTCACTCTATCTTCTCTTACATGAGAAAATGGCCTCCAAACTTAAATTCCAAACTTTAACATAGGTTTTTATTACTTCTTCACAGTGCAAGGTTGAAATAAGGTCAAACTTTTCTTCAATTGCTTATAGCTACATTTTTTCACCGTACCATGTCATCGTTTTTCTGTCATCGTTTGACTGCAAAAATTGTTTTGTGGAAAATTGTTGAATATTACAGGTTCTTCATTCACATGTTTTTCATGGCAATTCGAATTCACTTTCGTTATGAAGTAGTGCATCACATTAACCATCGCATGTCAGTTAATCGCTCCGTTCGTCTGTTCGTTCGTTGGTTGGTTCCGTTGGTTCGTCCGGCCGCTATTTCAAGCTGAATTAGAAAATCAATTCCTCGCCACTCACTATCGTGAAGATATTTTCTTTTTTGCATGCAGTTTTCGGCATTTTCTGTTTGTCTCTAGTCGTTGTTGCAGTTTCTGAGCTGTTGCTGTTGTTGTTGGGAGAAAAACGAAAGTTTTCCAGTTTAGATGTTTTGTTTTTCTCGATGTTTTGTAAAAAAGAAAGTGCAAGTGCAGCAACCATAGCCAACTAACCCACAAGACAAGCAATAATTATATATGTGCATATATGAGTGCAACTTAGTGAATGTAAGTCAATAAGTTGGAAAAATCGGCTGCTAAGTTTCTTTCTTTGGTTGGGTGCAAAGAGTTAGGCGTTTAATAAAAGTAGGACCAACCAACAGCAGCCAAGTTGAAGTAACAAAGCAATTGTTTGTTTTTTTTTTAGTTTTCCAAGAAAATCGCAATTATTTAAGAAAAAGCGCAAAAGTGCATTTACGAGCTTGCAAACAAGCATACATACATATGTGTGGAAATGTATGTTTGAGTCTGATTGCTTTGTTTTATCATGTTGCATATGTACAACTGTGGGTATGGAATAAAAACGGTCAATGTTAATGAAATAATTTCACAAAAAAACTCAACGTTAACTAAAGTCAGCAAAAATTATGAACTTGCATGACTTCTTCACCATTGCTAATTTCAAGAGCAAGTTTGACTACGAGTATAAACAGTCAACATCAAAATATAAACAAATTTTGTAAACTATCTTCATAAATGTGAGAATGAGAACTTGCATGACTTTTTCACCATTGCTTATTTCAAGAGCAAGAGTTGTTAGCTCGGTTTTGTTATTTGGTATAGTCAACAGCAATATATAAGCGAATTTTGAAAACAATCATCATAGATGTAAGAATGAGAAATGGCCTCAACCCTCCAAAGTTGGGCGCAAATGCACATCGAAAACTTCCTTATTCAGCTCTTAATGAATTTAAAACACACTCAAGGAGTCACTCTATCCAGATATTTCCTTTGAGGAAGGAAAAACTTGAGTTGCATTTTATGAAATAAGTGACATGTCAAAGCCTTTTATGGATAATAGATGAATTTATTGGAGATGTCGTTTATCCTGAAGCATACAGCGTAGAAACAGCTTAAGCATGTAATACATATTAACAAACTGATAAATTTGTTGTACAGGTTCTATAATCTACCAAGCACTCTTCCCTCTTCAATTGAAACCTCAAAAACAAATATCAAAACCCACCCAGGATTAAAAGACTGTTACGGGTTAGCTTACGTCGACCGTCATATGCCAATTTTACGAACCCGGAGACATCCCATCTGGCACAAAAAAATTTTTCATAAAAAATGAATTTTCCTGGTTGATCATCACTTATCTGCAGAAGGGTATACTTTAGAGAAAATAATAAACTCGAGGAAACAAAACGGTCGTTGATCGAATTGTAAAGCTTAGGGAATAAAGGGAGCCCCAGCTGCCAAATCGTTTCTCCCAGAAAGCAAGGGAGAATCAATAAACTTGGGTATTTGTTTCCTCTTCTTAACCAAAATCAATGGATCAAGTCTTATCTTTAAAAGCCACACACAGACAAAACAAGCGCTCTAATAGTATATTTTAAATGGCTCATCTCAGTGATGATATTAGTGAAAAAATCATGTTGTTACCTATTCACAAAAGCTCAAATGAAAGAAAAAAAGGTAAGAGGGTCGCATGTGTAAGATCGTTAAGGTCATTCACTTCTTTGTCTCGTCTTAATTTCTTTTTTGGATATTTAAATCTAAAAAAAAATTAAGCATGGAAAGGGAATCAGAAGTGTCTGTTTAACGACATTTGGAATACGTATCGACTGAATAGTTAAGGCTAAACGAAACAAGTGAGAGCTTTGCACACAGCATTTTATTTTAACAAAAGCTTATTTGGTTCTCCCGCTAGACCAGAGTGTATATGGCACCTTATATGCATACTCGTTACTGACATTTCGCCCACTGAAGTGGATATGTGTATATTATATATAATTATTTACGAATTGTACTGCTTAATACATATATTTATGCACACACACATACTCAAATAAGGCACTCCTGTCTTTCTGGCACATACATCGAAGCTCTTTCCTTCAGTGCAAAAGTAGGAAGGTAAATTCTGCATCCTTCCCTCTGTTTTCAAATACACAAGAACAATATCGAAAGGCAAAGTAAAACCAAACGGAAAGTGAAAATTGCCAGTACGTTTAGAGACTTATTTGCGGCTACATATATATATACATATAGATATATATATATATATACATATATATAAATATATGCGACGAGTGAGCCCCCTCTTACATCGACAATACAAATACAGATGCATCCACAACATCGAAGATGTACACTCAGTGAGGCATGCGCACATTTCCTTTGTGGATTGCTCATAGATTTTGCTCTTTCGGTTTGAGTGTCATAATAGCCAAAACCACACACCCGGAGAAGCAGCGGAGAATACCAAGTTATTCTGTTGTTTCTAACGGTAAGGAGTAGAAGGCGTGGCGGATACAAACGGAACGTTTAACCGGAATAGTAAATAACTTGGATACCATGGAGGTTAAAGTTTTGAAATTTGGGCCATGGCTCAAGTTATAGTACGTCGTTAGCACCCCCCCTCGTTTCGAGCTTTGAGTCTACGCTATTCTGTACGACAAAGTGACATGAAATCGCGCCGAGGTCGAAACCTGCACTCTTACTTTATATTCTGAACGCACGTACAATAATTCAAATTAATTTGGTTCAGTGTGTTAAGGCAGTGTGTGGACATCTGTCTAAACGTTTCTACTGTTTTAAGATGAAAACCAGTTTAAGCCCGGTCAAAATGAAAGGTCACTCAATAACAATGAATTTTGAATTTTTAAATATTTTCGATAATCGCAGAAGAGCCCAGCAAACTACTTTGAATTTTCCCGAATTTCCGCTCGATACGTAGACGATTTTATTTTGCCTCACTGTGCATCTTTTTTGTTTACAATTTAAGTGTTGCCGGCGTTGTGCCGTTCCATGCCCCCAACGCCTCCAACGCCACCACCATGTCAAAGTGTTTACAAATCGACAAACTTATGCCAACACACAAGACATGCCGAGTAGTCGTGAGTCTGGGTCGATTCGACTTGATACTGCTTCTCGTTTGCCTCTTACCGTGTTATTTTCGCTTTTCTGAGCAATTGCAATGCGCACGCGGCACAAACACAAACAAGTTGGTTCTCACTATCCAACTCTTGTTATTTGTAAAGTTGTTGGTTAATCTCACAGATACAAACAGTCGCAGCGTCGAATGCCGAGTACCGATTAACTTTTCGCCGCTACTCTTGCCAGTTAGATTCGTTTTTGCATTCTCACAGTCGTATTCGCAATCGCGTTGTGACCGTTCGTTTGATATTGGTCGTTCCGTTTAAGTTTCGTAAAGTTGCTTCAAAATCAACAAACAGCGACATTTTCATCAGTCGTCGTGCAGATACTGCAAACTTATTTCAGTTTAACTGATACCGCGAATGAAAAACGTTTAATTGTGCAATCGGAACAACTGCACTGAACGCAACGTTATGTTTTACTGTGTCCATTTTTAGATTCTAGTTCTTGTGTCATTTGTTCCTCTACCTGCTTAAGTAATTCTACATAGATTAAATGTTTGTTTGAAAACAGCTAGCAACAAACAGGGATTACGAAAACTTTTTCAACGTAAAAATTAATTAAAAAATTCAAAATTGTAAAAAAACCCTTCGTCCAATTAAACTGTGCAATCCGAATCCCGAATGTACAAAACAAAATACCTCACAACAAAATTATTCAAATATCGCATACAACTTCTCAGGAAATATTAAAACTAAAATATGTTGAATTAATAATATATTATTCATTCTGATTTAATGGATTTAACTGTGATTCGAACATTTTACAAGTGAAAACAAAGTTGAACAAGTGTCAGAAGACACATACGGAAGAATTAATCTCGTCGTGACATGATTATGTTACAGCACCTGGTGCCAACGAATGCACATTCGTTCGTAAGTCAGGCAATTTCAGTGTCATCTTCAAAAAGTAACCAAAAAGTCACCTCATCCACCATCATGTCACCATCGATGTCATCTTCCGGGTCATCTCTCTTATCCCCAAAATGCGATTCTCCATCTCCGCAAATTGCAGCAGAGGCGCCCAACACATCACCTTGTTCCACTACAAAATGCGAACATACCGTTGTACACTCAATCCAGCAGATGGCAGATGAAAGCCATGGTGATCAACATGTGTCCAGTCCAAGTAGCAAAACTGATCACAAGCAATTGTTGCGTGCCATTAGTTCGGAGGCAAATACAGAACTTTCGTTTGAAAACACTTCTCCAAAAGTTATAGAAGACGATTCCCATATTAGCACCATTAAAACCAGGCAGGAGTTTGTCATGCTCTATAATCATCTGCGGCAATACAAAACGCCTAAGCGTCAGACATCCAGAGATACATCACCAGCACCAATTGAGGCAATTGTGGACACAGTAGCAAGCAGAGAGTTGTTTAGTTCAGATCAACAAACACGACACACTGTTATATCGAGCTGCGAAAAGAATCAATTGCCTCCGAGTGGCACCGAGGAAAAATCTGCTTCGATCACAAAAGACTTGGACACTAATTTCCAATTATCAGCGAATATCAGCTCCATGGACGATGATACCGAAGACATTGAGTTGGATGAAGATCAACTTATAGCAGACCAAACGCTTAGTGAGGGGGAATATGATGAAGATGGTCCTCTTGACTTATCGCTCAACAATGTATTCGGACGTCGTGAGCGATCTTTTTCCGAAACTGAATCGGATGATTCAGGGGCAGGTGTTGTAGATGGCGATCATCCACCATATAAGCCGGAAGGTAGAGCTGCCTACAAGAAGAATTTAATGAAGCGATATTGTAAGTAGCTGCAAATCTAAGTCCCCAATATCTATGCTCCATACTCGTACTTGGATTGTTTTATCTATTGCAAAATGCCTATCTCTAAACTCAGCCTATTTTTTCTTCACCAACATCTCAATAGAATATAGATTATTGTGCAGTTTTCGTATATTTAAACAGAGTATACACATTAGTTCACTGACACTGCAAGGACAAAAACATACACAGCACAAGCACTGCACTGCACTGTGAATGTTTATTGAAAACTAGGTCATTAGGTCATCATTGCATGGGTGGAAAAGCTTAAATGTGTGACTTTGTTGCAATAAAATTTTCATTTCTTATTAAAACCATCATCATATGTGAGAAAAACAAAAATATAATTCCAGAGGTATTCTCGTATCGTTCATTTCCCTGGTCAGTAAATCGATTGGATTTACTGCGTAACAAACCTCAATAATTTGATTGATTTTTGTTTTTTGCTTTTGGGCGAACAACGCAACCGAGTATTAACTGCAGTCAACAAAACTTGCTACTACAAAAAGTTTTTGTCTATTATTTTATATTTGTGGCAAACACATGGACGGACGTATGAACGAACGACCATACGTGAGGCAAGCTTCTGCTATGTACTCGTAACTATATGTATCGTGGAAAAATTCCGTAAACAAAGAAGCTCATAATAGCTCAATTCAACTGACTGATACAGTGAAAAGTTGCAGCATTGCAAGTGGTTTATAAAGTTGCTCTACACTCAGAAACCAGAACACAAAAATTAACCCTCTTTGACACTAACTATCTATCTAAGAAAGACACTATCTAAGAAATTGAGAAAAAAAGCGCTCCACTAATAGAAGAATGCATTAATAGAAGAATGAAAAATTATGACCACTATCCCAATAAGGTAGCAATCATAATATCGTCGTTGCGCATACAAAAAAGGTTATGTGTAAAATTTCGATTTTTTTTTTTATTTTACCATAGGCATATGGCATATGTATTTTCCATCTACTCACCAAATGGTGTTTTGATATTTTAATTGGTTCAGAAGTTACCAAACGTGAAAGTTAGCTGTCTATGTGAAAACAGTATTGAAATTGTTAAAAAACAAAAATGTTTTATTCGTCTCCTGAAAAATTGTTCAAAAACACACAACCTTTTTTGTATGCGCAACGACGATATTCTAATAACAAGCTCGTAGAAATTATTTCCAAACTTATCCTAACTACACTCGACTTTCTTAGGTTGAATTCTAAAAGCAATTAAATTAGATAGAGTCGATGAAATTTTCATCAAGTAAGGGGTCTATCTGTATTTGTAAATATGCAAAGATGAAATATATGAAATTGATTTGCTCAATCTAGGGGCTTATCTTCTAAAAAAATCAAGCTCGAAAACTCGGACGGATTTTTGAAATACACACTATATACATAGCTTATGTAAACACCATTTGCACTTTTCCAGAACTAAGGTCTAAGGACGGTTACAACTCTAGCTCAAAAAGTATCATTCCAATTGCAATAAATACATATTTGGAAAAAAATTATCTTAACGTATTTTTAAAGAACCATCAAAGTTTAATTTTCTAACAGGCAGTATTTTTTATCTAGCTTTTTTTTCTGAAATGACTACATGTAAATACAATAATATTGTTTAAAATTTAAATTACAAGTCTTTAATTTTCGTTATGGCTTTGTGAGTGTCAACCAAATTGTTAAGATCTTTTCATTTTGTAGGTCTAGACCTACTGGCAAAGGTTTTCTACCTCTCATTCAAATCTTGACTCTGACTGTAATCAGTCAAAAAAGCGTAAATGCCAAGATTATTCTGCTCAAAACCAATGTATACATATTTAGAACCGAATAATGAATAAAAAAAAGAATATTGGCAAAATTTGTAATAGTAATGTTTTTGTTCTCACCAATTCAATTTTACTATTACTCACCCCAAAAGTATGTAGATAATAACAAACTTGCATTTTATAATGTTTTCTATGGACACTTTGAAGTAGGTTTATGCTCTATTAAAAAGTCACAATAATTGTATAATTAGGTCAAAGTAAAATAGATAGAAATATTTTTAAGAGTTCGGTTGAAGTTTGCCTAGTTTTGGATTAATCAATTTATAAAATTTTATTTTAAATAAATTTTACATTAAATTTTTATTAAATTTGTAATATTGTGCAACATTTTTCAAGACCTTTTTTTTTGAACAAAATATTCGACTTCTTAAAAGTTTATCTGCCTTATATATGCCACAAAAAAATGGTTTTCTAGATCTAAATCACAACCTGATCGTCTTCACACAAGTGCCTTTTCGTTGGGATGTCTATAATAATCCCACCAAAGAAAATCCTGGCTAGTGCCCTGGAAAAGATTGTAAGAATGCTGCATTACCATGGCACTTGATCAGATGAAATCTCAGTGAAACAACTTTAGTTCAACTTTATAACAATTCGGCACCACTGTCTTGAAACAGCTGTTTGAATACCAATAACAATACAAAACAGCATAGTTTCGCCAACTTAAAAAAAATGCTTTAAACTTGGCAGCCTTTTCAGATCAGAAATAGATCCCGGAAAGGAACTGGTGAATAAAATAGAGCCCCGCTCTAGACCAACGACCACGGGAATGCAGCTAATGAGGTTACAAATTCTTAGAAATAAACATCTTCCTCGAATATGAAAACTCAAATTTGCAATGATTTGGAAAACGACCGCGCTTATGTTATGTTATCTGTACTATTATATAAAAGGCTTATTACGTATCTTCGTGCACGCTAAACTAAAGAACTACTGAACCGATTTTGATAATTCTTTTACTAATTCAAAGCGTCATTCTTAACTTAAGCTTTTGCATATTTTATTTTTCAAACCTACCCTAAAAATTTATGAAAATTTGAGATTAAATACCATCTAAAAAACTACATAGAAAAATATTCATAAACGCTGCATTAAGCAGTACAAAGCTTTTTCTTTCTTTTCCATTGTGTTTTTAAAAGCTCTTTTTGATTACGCCTTGCTTATAAGCATGATCGAAAAAATGAGCTAATGAAGCAACAGCAATGTAAATTTTAAAATAGACAGAATCTATCCTTTTTTATAAAATTCCCTACAGTAAAATATTTAAAATAAATAAATAGAAGAGCATGAGAATATTTACATAAATATAAATCTGTATCGATCACGTAGTACCCTTGCGAGGTAAGCGAGAATTCGTCTTTATAAGAAAACACGAAAGAGTAAATGAAGCAAATGCTGTTGCTGTTTTCGACTCAGACTCAGTGCTGCCAAACAGTAACAGCGGTGCAAGTACCTGATAAAAAGCTTTTATTAGTAGTGTTACTAAGCTCACATTACAAAATTTGAAGTTTTGATAAAATACTTATCGAGATCCATTTTTGTACGATAAAATAATGGCTATGCTAATTTGATGAAAGTAAATTAACCATATTAGCTAACAAGGAATAGCAGAATACCTTATAATGTTTATAGCTGGAAAAGTATGTGCGCATTAGTTGATAGTTGTAAATATGAAATCTATTTATATAAAAAGTTGTGTACATTTTGATGTCACCACTTGCTGCGGAAACGGGTCGACCAATTTCAACCAAAATTTCCGGGTACGTTGGGAAGTTTGCACGAAATTGGCCCATTGTTTCCGGAGACATGGCATTTTAAAGATTTTCTCATATCTGTATACATAAAAAAAGTCGTATATATATTAAAAATTTGTGTTTGTAATTAAATAACTCAAGAACGGAGCGTCCGATTTGCTTTAGGTTTTCTTTGTTGTGTTCTTATTGGCCGTACCATGGTTTGTATGTGAACATTTTTTGTCACACCCCCTTTTACCGCCCACAAATTAATGAAAGTTTTATATATCTGAAGGTTTGGGTCTTATCAGACTAAAATTTAGCACTTTAGTTCATATGGTCACTGTTGGCAACAGTACTACAAATGGGAACAGAGCTATATAAATAGGCTGGGGGTTCCCCCTCTCTTATATATATATCTATATTGGTTTGTTCGGTTGCTTAAAACTTGAAAACGACTGAACCAAATTGGATACTTCCTTCCTCGAATATGCGATATCGAATATTTTTGGAATAATAGGTCACACAGCATCGAAATTTGATATTCGAATGAAATTTCCACGTGCCGTTTCACTGGTGGAAATTTATGGGCGTTGGACGAGGGGTGTGCCACTTTTCCAGCAGCCCAAATTTAAGGTATAGCTCTCGAACTATAAGTCACATATCAATTTAACTCGGTAAAAACGTACTATTTAGTTGTGTGTTTTGACTGGCAAAATTGAGTGACCATTGGACAAGTGGGCGTGGAACTGCCGATACAGTTCAAATTTAGGTATGAATAGCTTTGGAAGTAGAAGTCACATAACATTGAAACTCAGAATGGAGAATGTATTTCTACATGAGAATTGGGACGGGCATAGGAAAAGAGGTTATGGCTTCGACCATACAAGTCAAATTTTTGATATTTAATAAGTTTGGAACTAAACGTCGCATGACAATAAAAGTCAGTATGGAGTTACTAATTGCCAAAGTCTTTCTACTGGAAAACTGGCACGTGCATTGGAAAAGGGGGTGTGGCAAGATTTTCTATACAGAATAGCTATGGAAGTTAAAATCACAGGACATTGAAACTCATAATGGAATTGCCACCTAGGAGTGATGTTCTGCTACTGGGAAACTGTAACAGACAGTGGAACATGAGCGTGGTGTCAGACTAAGGTACTAATAAAAGTTTTGAATTTACTTTTTTTTCAATATTTACTTGCCGGATAAAGCAACTCGCGCCGGGTATCGCTAGTAACTTATAAAGAGGTGCTCATATATGGCGGTTAAGCTTATGAAGTTATTATTTCAAGCAACCATTTCAGATAAGTTAATTATGAAGAATAATTACAGTAAAGGTTAGTTAGCCTTTGAACGGAGTTGAACACAAGAAATTAATACTTCATTTATTTAATTTTTAAAAATTTAAGTATTAACACTTTTCCATTTAAAAAAAAAAAACGAGGTTGTGTGGAATTTTATTTAATAAGAAAACTTGTCAAATATCTCAAAAAAAAAAACCTTCAAATTTATTATTAGCAACAAAACTTAATCTTTTCCAAAATAAAATTGAAAAATAGGCTAAACAACGATTAGAGCTTAGATATGCTTAGATAATACAAGCTAAGATAGTACGGCTTACTTACGCTTTTAACATATGTAAGTCACAATTATTTTGTAACTATTCAACACTCAAAAAAATTCTAAGAGTTGATAAAATATTTATCAGATGTGAAAACATTATCAAGCAAGGGAATGGTGTCTTATTGATAAATAGTATTGTACGAATTCCGAAAAAAGTAGATATATTTAAATTTATATAAATGTGAAAAAAATTTAAGAACTAAAAAATTAATTTTTTTATCCAATTTCGAATCTCTATTTTTTGTTTTCTTTTTTTTTTAATTGAATTGTTTTGTTTTAAAGAAATATTGAAAGAAGTATATATTATTTGTCTTCAATTTTAATTAATGATTTGGGAAAAATTATTAACTTAGTCGGGAAAAACCACTTAAGATTGAAAAGAAGAAAATTAATTGTAAGCATGTTTCTCCAGATTTTTTAAAAATATTTCAATTAACTATATCAAATATCATAATATCTCAAATAAAAACAAACTAGTAAGAAATTTCGTGATGATAGCTTGAAAATTACGGCTGTAATCGTGATCACAGACAGACAGACGAACATAGCTAAATCGACTCGGTTGAGAATGCTGATCGTGGCGGATCTACATAAGGGCTAAAAGGGCTTTAGTCCCCGCTCCCCTTGGAGAATTTTTTTGATGGAGAAAAAATGAAAAAAATCCAAAAAGACGTTTCAGCACCCTTTGGCATACAAAACTGTAGTTTCAGCCCCCCTCTGGTGAATCCTAGATCCGCCACTGATGCTGATCAAGAATATATACACTTTTTATAGCAACCACGCCTCCTTATGGGGGTAACAAACCGAGTGACAAAATTAATATACCCCTTTTACGTTTTTTAAACGTGGGGGTATAAATATTTGCATCGCGAACTTAAAAATAAATATCACAGTTTTAAAGAGTTATGTTTTTTCGTTTAGTTATGTTGAGGTTAAAACATAAAAGTTCTATTAAAAATAATTTTCCTGTGTAATATAACCCCACCAAGTCTAAAATTTATATTTATGTTAAAAACTTGATTTTTTCATGAAATTTATCACTTTAAAAGATTTATGATGGAAATCAAAGACCGGTCTTTTTAAAAATTGCATGCCTCAAAAAAGTGTTGATCCTTTTTAAATATTAAATTTTTTATTATTCTTGTTTTCATCTTTTCAAAGCCTACTTTATAGTTTTATGATCAAAATTCTCTCCCAGAAAGTAAAATCCCGGCTACAGGCCTACTGAAAACTATTCATATTAAAATTCTTTTTTAAAGGCGAAGTCTGCCGAAATCTCTGGAATATTCATGTGCATATTATTATCAACTTTACGCACCCGCTGTTTTCTTACCGGAAATATCCATTTTAAGTTTGTGCTGGGGAAAAAAGCCTAAAAGCTTTACATGTCTAACCCTGTTGTTAGCAAATATGTTTGTATATATTCAAGAGAGAAAGTTATGTATACGAGTTCATAAGGCATTAAAATACTAGGTAACAAAAATTAGCTTGAGGTAGGTTGAGATTTTAGTCAAATACATAAAGTTTAGATGTTCGGAACATAATTTTTTTAAATTCTTCGTTTACTTGCGGACTAATTAATTTTTTTTTATTTTCATTATAACATCAAATAGAAAACTAGCAGTTACTGTTCCTTGTTTTTATATTAAAGTTATTAAATATATTATCATACCTCGGATAACTTTTACTCACAGATTATGTTCTACTTACTGAGCTGTTTTATATTAAAAGAAGAGGAAATTTTTTTACCGAAAAAAAAATCCCAATTACATACATTTTTATGTACATATGTACAAATGTAGATATTTGGTTAAACTTTCGTTAACGAAGTACAATCGATTGTTGTGAAGAGCTTCGAAAATTCAGGCTCTCCCATTATTTAAAAAGGTAACAAACAGGCAGTCTCTTGTATGTATGCGCCGTCCCAAAGACCTTGAACTTGAGACTAAATTTCCAAAACACATATACTGATGAATACTGCGCTCATAAAAAGCAGTATACCACTAAGTTTATTCTCGCACACACACAAACAACACACAAACACAGGCACATACAAAAATCAAGAAGAAGCAACGTTGTACCGAAAAATACTCCGACATACATATGATAAGTAATGTGTATTGGATTGGGATGTGCTTGTGGCCTTTTTATATACAGAACATTTGCAGTATATCGGCCGTATATTTTTGTTTACGTTTATTTTATTTTTTTAATTTTTTTCGCAACTTTGTCTTCCTCTTCCTTGTCGAAACAAACAGACATACGTAGAAACGAGTATTGCTATAACGATATTGCTATATACTTTGTCTGACTCCGAAGTATTAAAATTTTTTTTTTATAATAGGCGCGCAAGTGCAAGAATGCAGGTTTGGAAGGATTTTTTAGCGATTCGATGCAAGCTGTGGACAAAATGATGACGTGAAGAAGTCAAAATAAAAGAGAACTTATAGACTGCCATGTTTTTCATTGTTGTCTCCTTTCAAGAATTTCTTCAGATAAAAATAGGGAATACACTTTAAGAAGGCTCTTTTATTTCAGGATCCATGATTTTTTACATGAGAACCATTGTTAGGATGAACAAAACGATACTTTAAGACATCGATTAAAGTACTTACTTTTAAGATGAAAAGGTTTTTATTATTTAGTAATCAGTTTATAAGTGAGTGGGGCCTAGAAGCTAGTAAGAGGATATATTTAAAAACAAATCAAAGTTTTTAGTATTCTTGGGCAATAATAGAACTAATTCTACAGATTGAATATTTTTTCAAAAGCTTAAGAAAATGGTAATCGTCATTGAATACATAAATATATAGTAGGTATTATTTTCATTATTATTGATCTATTATATTATTATCTATATGTTTGTTTGTCTGTTTCGAGAAGCTCCTTAACCGATCAGTAGAATAGAAGTGAATTGAGGTATATAACCCTTATTGTAAACTTATGTTGCAATAAGGGACTTGGCACCTCACATACAACTCGAATTGTTTGTATTACTAAGCTTTTAAACTATTAACAACCTCTTGTATATATTGTTCTTCTATTCTATATATGACAGAGCATATAAATTCTGTATGGAGTCACAATTCACTAGATGATCTTTCTGAAAACGAATTTTTCACATTGAAACCAGATTGTATCACATCCCATACAACTCAAAAAAATTTTGGTTTTTAAAAACAAAGTTTGGAAAACAAACTGGAGAACATTGGAAGAGGAGACGCGGCATGTGCATTAAATTCTTATTTTAATAGCATTGTATGATGACACATTTGAAATATATGAGATAGAGCAGAAAAATTTGGTATGAAGCCACCATCCATCATTTTTATATTATTGGCCAAAAATTTGAAGTTTCGAAGAAGAGTTTTTAGCACCTCCCATGCAACGCTAATTTTATTTAGTTAAGTTTTTGAACTAAATCCGATATAACTGGTGTGACCATCTTTGTCCCCGAATTCTGCGAGAAATTTTTTCATCAGTTCGGTTATTTGACGAAATTTATAACAGCTGAGAAAATTAAGGGATGGAAATTAGACAAGACACCATTTGATATGCGCTGGATGGAGTGCTTCAAAAAACTATTGCTTTTCTGGCACATCTGCTTCAGTCGAACGAGCTTTTTCGAACATAAACTGAATTTGGACGAAAGAAAATAAATTATTGGAAATTATTGGACTGATACATGATGTTTAGTTGTATGGAATTTTTTTACTTTCTTTAAAAAACGCCAGATATGGTGAAAAAGGTCAAACAAAGAATACCAATGAAAAATTGGACAAAGAAGAAGCAGGTCTTAACCATCGCTAATTGTAATTTTAAACGATTTTAATTCGGAGAATTAATATCAATTTGCTTAATTTACAAAAAAGAAGTAAACTTCATCTCTTTTTTACGTACATTTTTCAAAATTTTTTTATTTATTAGAAATATCCGAATTGTCCCCGTTTTCACTGGAGAATGTTCCCGAATTTGAGCCAATGTCCCCGAAATTTTGGCCGAATGCCAAAAAAACGAGATGGTCACACTAGGTATAACCTTTAAATTCGGTATCTAGCAAATGGTGGCAAGAAAAATCTTAGTCAAAAAATACTTATAGGTTTTTGAAACACACCTTGTGTTCTACACCGTCTTGCTATGCGACCAATCTAGAAGTAATTAAATATTTAAAGAGGTGACAAAACCTTATTTGAATGCAATACTTCAAAAATACCTGCACCTGAAATTCACAGTAAACTAAATATTTTAAAAGGCAATATTGAATTTAATATCATAACTGTGTGATTAAATGTCTGATTTAAGAAACTGACCCAAAAACTACTATGGGCGTAGCGTCGAAAATATAAAGTTAACTTTAGTAATACTAAGTCGGTATTGCAGATAAGCCATAGTCGATAGTGGTCAGACAAAGCATTTTAAATCTAAATTAAATAGATTTAATTGTCTCCTTAACTTTTATGCTTGTCGGCCAGAATAAGATTTACGTAAAATTTCAAGAATACCATTATCAAAGCTTACGAGATTTGAGCTGGTAAATTTTTGATGTTCCATTTTTCGAAAAAATAAAAATAAAATGAAAAATAAAAAAAAGATGTTACTTAAAAACTATTACTTTTCCTATTCTTCGTCATCAGAGCACTGATTAACTTTCAGAACAAAATTACAAAAAGGTCACTAAATTTTTGAAGTTATTTTAATTGGAGATAAGATCTAGTAGATCTACAAAAAGCGTTTTTTACCTTTTTTTTATTTTCATCTTTAATATCTTATCTTTTGGCTATTTCTAAAATTTATTAAACTCTATATTGAAGGAGTTTAAAATGTTTACATTTGGTAAAAATTGGCAATATACGCAGCTTAAGGCCAGTTTGTTTTTCGTTTCCACTTCTGGCATCAATGGTCTCTTTGCTTATCTTTAACCATTATACGCAGTGTTTTGCCAAATTTCTTTTGAAATCAATTCGTAAAAGGTTAGTGCGTTCGTGCTTGTTTCTCTTTGTTGACGCGTATGCTGTAAAGTTATTTCAACAGAAACCCTGTTCCAAGTCTATACAAAAAAAAAAAGAAAAAAAAGCAAAAAAACAAAACAATTTTTTTATTCATGACCTACTATCAAAAATGTGATGTAATCGAGTTGCGCGCAGACGCAGTCGCTGGAATTAACAAACTCTTCAAGACATTTATTCACGCTTTTCTGTTTTTGTCTTCCGCTTAGCTTTAAGTACGAAGTTTCGACAAACTCTATGAAAAATATAATTTTTTTTTTCATTTTTAGTTTAAAGTTTTTTAGCTTATGGTGAATCCTTGAAGAAGTTATATATTATAAACATATCCTGTACTCTCCTCATATTTTAACTTATCATAAAGTTGTCAATTATAATTGTTAACTTCTTAGATAAAAGTAAATGTCACGTCCTATGAAAAAAACTAAAATGCGTGTTTTTAATATAACGCAATATTGCCATATTTTTAGAGTGCGATGCAAGCAATGAGCTTATTGCGGTTTTTTTTTAGAAAATCACTGAATGCTAATAATTCGCAGTGCGCTTCTTAACACTCGACAGTTGATTATGTTTGAGTCGCTCACGAACGGGGAAGTGCATTTGCACACATCAAAAAAGCGAATGTATAGTATTACAGCCAACACACACTAGCTCTAGACTATTACAGGCGTACAAGCCAACAACAAAATGCCAACGAACATGCAATAATGCAAAAAGCAAAGCATTAATTGTAAACGGCTGTGACGACAAGCCTTGACCTGATTTCTCTTCCTCTCTCGTACAAAACTTGTTGTATTGGGGGTTTAGGTGGAGAGCTAGGGGCTCGTCGCCCGAAGTTCAGCGAGACACAAATCGTGAGCCGACTTCATAGGTAGATACTTATGTTTTTTTTAGACTCTATACTTGAGGCCAATACCAATGCATTTTTTTACAGATGCATTTTCTATGCCGCCGTATAGCGATTCGACGTATTAGCAGGGAGAGTAGTGTTGGCTGTGAGAGGAAGCGTCGCATTGCACTGTACAGCTAACTGATGATAGTACAACTTGTAAAGGAAATCATCATCAGTGAAAACTAAACTTTTACTTTTCATTTTCTCCATAAAAGTTTCTTTTTTCTGCTTTTCATTTTCATGCATACTTTGACTTCTATTGAAAATGAAATTGCAATTTTACATACTTATGCATGTATTTATTTTTGTATGTTTGTGTTTAAGTTTATAAATTTGTATGTGTTCCTGATGTATTCGGTTAAATCCAAAAATGTCAATAAACACTCGTTATAACGATCTGTACCTTGGCATTATATTGAAATTCAGAGTTAAATTATGATTTCATTAAAACAAAAGTATATTTTTCGGCAAAGCAGTAAAAAATTGATAAAAGAAACTTTCAACTTTATCATTTACTTTATAGTAGAGGACATTATAGCTCACTACCGGCAGTATGGCATCTACATTTAAAACGAAAACAGTTCCTTTAAACAATATAAATTGTTATTGAGTGATGTTTCCAGATCTGTTGTTTTAGATTTGGTTTTACACGCTTGATTATTATAAATTAAGTTTTTCGTTACTCGAGGAATGGTAACTCGAGGAATATGCAAAATATTTTGAATTCATTCAAAGCTTATATATAACCATAGTTTCAACTACTTAGTTCTGTTAAATGGATGAATTTTCTTCTATATTACTCTCACTTGTAGTTTTCTATTCTCATTTTGAGGCGAAAAATATAGTTTTCGATTTTAATAAAACACTGCTTAGGCCTTTTAAATAAATATGCCATATAAATTTTTAAAAATTTATTAATTATAAAATTATAACTTTTACAGACACTGAAATTCCAGCAATTAAACAGTCATCAAGTCCGCCACTTGCGCTACATACGCGGGTTGACCAACTTCAAGCTTCCCTTCCAGTATCAACGAATGCCGTCAACATAAAATCCGAGAATGGGTCTATAATAGCACCACATCAGAACTCAATTATAGCTCAAAATACAGGTGCTCTAGCCCAAACAAGTCACCAATCACAGACACCGGTACAACATCGACCACTTCTTCATAACCTCTTAAGTGGTGGCTCAATACATAATGCACATCATAGAAATTATTGTACTTCAAGTACAGGTGAGTTCTCAATCAAAAAAATTAAATTAAGGGCATATTCTACTTCAAACTACCAAAAAACTTAGATTTTATTCTATTTTTAGATATCTTTTCTCATTAGATATTGAAATTTGAAATCATTTTTTCTATGGAGAGCAAAAAAATTTGGCAAATCTTTTTGAAAACAATTCTGAGAATTTCCCTTTTGTAAAATATTTGGAAAAGGGCAGAAAGAATCTGGAAAACGATATCTTTATGAGAAAAGCTTAATATGATAAAAACAAAAAGATAATGGATAGAGGCAACATCATAAGGAAAGTATTAGCTCGATACACTTAGTCCAGCGATCTTTCAACATTTCGATACGTATTGTACATATATATTTAGAACGGTTTGTTCAATTCTTCGAAATATGTATCGGCTTCCAATTCAGCTTCTCCATTTGATGTAAATCTTATTCCCGAAAACTATTTTTTGGAATTGGAAAAATGATGACATTTAGTAGATAGGTACGATATCTGATTACCGTGGATGGGGATTGCTTTCAATGTCTTTTGAGATGGTGCATTATCTTGCAAGAAAATAATTTTTTCTTCTCTCAATGCGATACTGATGTAAACTCGTTTTGGCTTGGGTGCATCATTCAAATGATAATTACATCGTTCACATTTAGTTTTAGTTGTTTGTCTATCTATGTAAATCTTAATAGTTAATTCTGTGCAATCAACAGATCACGGACAGACTATAATATGTACGTATGGAAACGAACTCCAATAAACGAGAACATTACACTACTTAGTGTCAGCACTTGCAACCTCTCCGTTACTCTTCGTAGAGCATTTCAAAACCCCTCCCCTCCCCCATAAAGTAACGTAGTATATGAAATAAAAAAATTAATTGATTAAAAAATATTTGAAAATATTTTTAAAAAATATTATTACCTTGACTAGATCAATTATTTTCATCGATAAAAACTTTTATCTTCAATCCAAGAGTCGATGCTATCAATCACTGGAATTGAAGAAACTGGAAACTTTGGGGACTCTTCGAAATATAATTCTTCAACGGATTCTATGTCGACCCATTCAGGTGTATCCTCATTTCTTATGCAAAGAAATTCGTCTGGTCTTTGAGAGAGTACCAGTAAAGGCTGCACCTGTGCAGCACCATGTTCAGTGTTTTTATGAATATGCTTCCTTAAAATTGATTTATTTAAATAGTATGTACTTTTTATACCAATTTATTTTAAATTAAATAAAACTCACTTATGAGAATTCATTGATGTTTTTGAAGCGAAATACAAGCCGCAATAAAAATATTGGACACAATCTTGAAATTGGACAAACTGATTTCATTATTTCAATTTTTTCAAGTTTTTTTATTTTTGGTCACGTTACTATATCTGAGACCCCCTATCGTTACTTATCGTAGTACATTTTAAAACCCCTCCACCCCCCCTAAGTTGGTAACGTAATTTATGAACGACCCCCTTATTCCACTAACAGTTCTACATGACAATAACATCCGCATCAACTTTTAACCAATGCCATAGTGTAAAAGGTGGCAGTGATCAGAACTCTTTGGAATCTTTTCGGAGACGGAAATATGAAAATATGAATTTGTATGCTTAAATAGCTCACGTGTTTGTATTTTGGGATGTGGAAAATCGCAACCACCTGTCTATTTCACAAACGTTGTACTTCATTCCTCTTTTCATGCTAAGGAATGTAGTATGTTTCATTCCTCATTCACTCGCCACGTTTGTTTGCGAAATCCTCCCAACCGACTATATCTTCGATCTATACATATATAACAAATATATACATATATAAATGGATTTTAGTTCTCCTAAAAACGTAAGGCAGAAGCTATAGAGAATAGTAAGGAGTTTAGAATACCTTGGTTAAGAAAGCATTTGTTCACTATCATATTAAAATTTTTAATTGCTAACAATGAATTTCTCGCCATTAGCACAAACAAACAAACAGACAGATAAGAGAGCGACATAATGGCTACGTTCAGCAGGTACAACTGTTGTGCAACTGTTGAGTGCGTACCTGCTGAACGCGTAAGTATCAGTTTCTGATCAGCTCAACATGTTAAGTTGATAAGTTGTTAAGTTGTTAAGCATAAATCAAACAAACTACTTTTTTACAATTTTGTTTTCACCTTCATTGGTGACTTTTCGAAAATTTGAATTTGTTTCATAAAAAGGAAACGAAGAAATCCAATTGTTACGGCTCGAACTCACAACCTTGCAGTTATAAAGCAAACTATTTTTAAAAATTGTTTTTTACTTCAGTTGTGAATTTTTTAAGTTTAAAAATGCATTTTTGCCAAACAAACAAACAAACTGACAAGAAAATAAGTTGTCATCCAGTTTTGAGCTACATTTTAAGTTTCGAAAATCTAGCTCATCGGGAAGTTGGTTAAAAAAGGATTCCAAGATTAGTACGTTACAGACAAATGAAGTGAAGCTCATAAATACGTGTTAAAAAGTATGAACAAAATTAAAAAAAAAACTACAAAGTAAGAAATTATCTTCGACTGGGTCGGAGTTAATATACCCGTATCAAACGTCCGTATCAAAATACATTTCAAGTCTTAAGTCAAAAAAATGTTTATTTGTAAAAGCATTTTCGTTGTAGTTTTAACAGAAAATATTCGTTTTTGTTCTTTAATGAGGTCACTTTGTATGGGAGGTGGGTGTGGTTTTCATTCGATTTGGCTCATTTTCGAACTTGATCTTTATTTTTTAGATACAAGCTTAAATATTGACTTTCTAGAGGATAGCTTGAAAATTACGGCTGTACTCGTGTTCGCAGACAGACAAACGGACAGACAGACGGACATGGCTAAATCGACTCGGGTGGTGTTTCTGATCAAGAATATATACACTTTTCTTTACCTGTCACGCCTCCTTATGAGCGTTACAAACGGAGTGACAAAATATATATACCCCTTTACTTTTTTTAAACGTGGTGGTATAAAAATAATCAAAAGGGGGGCGGAAAACTTTAATATTCATTTTTTTTTGTTTTTTTTTCTACACGAATTATTAAATTTTAGTCCCGCTTTCCACTCATCAAGTCTTGACGGTAAATTTTTTGACATTTCCTTTTAAACTTGACGCTTCAGTTTGCACACATCAAGAGTTGACGATCAAGTTTTAAAAAAGCAACTATGTATTAAAAATTTAATATAGTAACCCAAAAGTTTTTCTAATTGATAATAAATAATATAAGCGCTTAAATTCAAAATATTCAATAAGAAATACTTTAAAATTTGTTCAATAAAATAAATGCTCATTCTAAAATACAATTCTCTTATACAAAGTAGACCGTGCTGTTCAACGAACAAGAGCAAGTGAAATAGAAACGTTAAAAAAACGGGATACCTTAAATGAAAAGCAAAATGTCAAAACTTAAAGGTACATTCAAAACTGTTCTTTCCCCTTTTCTTATACCTCTCGAACTTTCACACTCAAGACTTGACTGTCAAGACTTGACGAGTGGAAACCGGGACTAACACATACCTTTTTAACGCCCTTTGCAAATCAATAAAAATTCATTAAACAAAAATTTTTTAATTTAGTTCACATGTTTACTGCCGGCAACAGTACTAAGAATTTGCATGGTCGCATTATAATTACGACAATTTTTCAGAAATCATCACTTTTCCGTTCCCATTTCAGCGTTTCAAGGTATTGCGGTTTTGACCGGCTGCGCAACATGTGCCCGAGCGTTGTCATGTTGCAAAACTACCTTGTAGCAGTGTTGCCAGAACTTTTTTGAGAAAAGCGCGAGATTTAAAAAAAATATCGCCCAAAATCGCCCAATGAAAAAAAAATAGCCAAAATCGCAATTTTTTCTAAACAATTTATTATATTAGAAAAAACAAAAAAATTATATACATTTTTTTCAAATAATATTGAGAGCTGTTAATAGTATTATATATATAAAAGTTCTTATTTTCATATTTATTGAAATAATATTGAGATCTGTAAAAAATTATAAAAAAGATACTTCATTTTATATGAGAATTTTGATTGTTAAAGAACATTTTTTTAGAGACTATAACTATTTAGAATTTTTCAATATGCAACTTTAAAAATAAGAACTTTTTACAAAAAACGTAGTTCAATTCTATTAAATACTTCAGCCATATTAGACTCTTCCTCCGTTTTGTCAATTCTCGAAGTATTGTTTAGTTCATACATTGATTTATTCATTTCTGAAATCATATCATCGGATATTGGCAGCGACTTGCAATGACAGTTTTGAGCCTTCATGAAGCATTTTAGTCGAATGATTGAAGTTATCATATCTAATTTTATTCTGTTGACGGAGAAACTACGTTCCAAAAATGCATTAGAATGTGGCAAGGAAAGAAAGATGAATGCCAATTTACAAATATTGCCAAACATTTTTCTCACAACATTAGATGAGTTTATAAAAAACGTGGTTTTCACAAAAATCGCCCAAAAAATCGCCAAGCGATTTCCTAAAAATTTAAGCGCAAAAATAAGAAAAAAAGCGCCCAATTGGCGATAAATCGCCCAATCTGGCAACAGTGCCTTGTAGTACCTTTGCTCGTATTCTGGCCGTTTTAGCTTCAATGCTCGGCTCAAACGCTTCAGTTGAGTTCGGAAAAGTTGCCCTGTGATGGTTTCACCCGGTTGTAGCAGCTCATAGCACATCACGCCCAATTGGTCCCACCCAATACAGAATATTCGGCTTTTGGCGTATGGCCCATGATGATTTTTTGCGCTTGGGGTTATCGTAATGAACCTATTTTTCATCACCAGTCACAATACGATGCAAAAATCCCTTTATTTTTTGCCGTTGGAGCAGCTGTTCACAAGTGAAAAAACGGCGTTCGACGTCTCTCAGCTTCAATTCATACGGCAACAAATACCCTACCTTTTGGATCATTCCCATAGCTTTTAAGCGATCAGATATGGCTTGTTGAGTCACTCCCAATGTTTTTGCGAGTTCTTTTTGCGTTTGGCACGAGTCTTCAACCAATATAGCCTCCAATTCGGTTTCCTCAAACTTTTATGGCCGTCATGTGGAAATCGATGAAGCATGTTCCCCGTAAGCTTCTTGAAGAATTTTTAAGCTTCTTGAAGAAAAGAAGTACTCTTTCCCTCAAATTGTGTTTTGTTGGCACAAAAAATGACATATTCTGAGCACACAAAAACTATGTCGTTTACAGTTAAGCGAAACGACACATGCTGAAAAAGAAAGCCTAATGGTTTGATTATACATACTTGACGTAACGCAACTTAGAAATCTTAATTCAAGAGACTTCTGCGTTACGTGACGTTTTGCATAGCCAGGTGCATGCAAAGCTCGTTTAATGGATTTGTAAATGACGTTTGACTTTGCTGAGTTACGTCGAAATAAGTATGCACACTCAGAGTACTTCGCAACATAAAGTCAACAATTTTAGAAAAGTTTAGTGGGATTACCTATTTAAACTCATTTATAAAATACTAGCTTTTTCTCGGCGCGCGTCGCTGCACCCAGCAATTATATCGCAACATAATAATTATATTCGAAACTTTTCTTAGACCCATAGTTTAACACCACTGTCATTTTCCACTGCCCAGTGGCTCAGTGATTTTGAAGTTTAAAGCCATCACACAGACAGCGTTTTGCTTTTTGGATATATAGATTATTGGCTATAACTTTTAATTGGTAAAGAGATATTAAGATAATTTTTTCTGAAAAAATTATTTTTTAGCTTGTATACTTTTTCAAAAATATAAAAACACAATATTGGAAAAAAAATTTTTTCGAAAAAATCAAGGGGTCTTGTTTTTTTAATCACAAAAATGGTTTTAAACTTTTGCGAAAACTTGAAATAACTTTTGCTTATAAAATGTTAAAGCTTTTAAATAGAGTGCAAAATTTGCGAATTTGAATTTAAATTATTTTTACAACAAAAACAAATTTTTAGCCTTTTTTTGAGGAAAAGTCCAAAATTTCAGACATTTTTTGAAAAAAATATTTAAAATATATATAATCAACTAACGGTATTTTTGCAATAAGGTTACTTTGATGAAGCTTTAAGACAAAAAAATTTAACAAAATGTATAAAAAAGCAGCGGAGATATTTGAATCGAAAGTCACAAAATTAAATTTCTGATTGTGTTTTTCTCATTTTGAGCAACGATGTTGTATTAAATATATCGTTGTAGTAAAATTTTTCATAGTTTTCAAGTTTTTGATGTCAAAATAACGGAAATTTTTTTAATTTTACTAAATTTAAAGTGGGGTCCGTGGCGTAGTTGGTTAAAGTGCGTGGCCGCTCATGTCAAAGAACTTTGGAGACCCAGGTTCGAACCCCAGCAGCGACAGAAAATTATTTGAATTAAAAATAATTTTTCTGTACGGCCGCCACCTCTCTGCAGACAATGGCAAACCTCAGAGAGTAATCAAATGCCATTTAAAGCTTCTTGAGAATAAGAACATTACGTTCATCGCCGTTCGGAGTCGGCGTTAAACATGTAGGTCCCTTTCTCGGTCAATTGTGTACAAACTTAATAACACGCACAACACAATTGATCATAAGAAGCTAGGTCAAAGTCCTTTCAAGGGCTGAAATGGCCAGTTATTTATTTATTTTTTTAAATTTAAGAAATATTTTATATTTAGTATATATTTGCATATGTAACCTAAGAAAAGAACTAAAAAATATGCGATTTTGTAAACATTTTTACTACAGCACCATCTGGTGTTCAAGGTGGTTCAACGAAAATACTGTCAAAAACTCATCGTATCTGAAAACTACTATATACCAATTTTCATTCTAATCGCATGAGCGGTTTGTGAGTTTTGGCAGTTTTGTAAAAAATTTGTACTACAGCGCCCTCTGGTGTTCAAGGTGGATCAAAATTGATAGCCCACAAACACGCGCCGTACCAAAAAAATTCTATAAACAAATGTTCGTGCTAATCGGATGAGTAGTTTAGGAGTCTATTGCATAGTTACAAACATAAGCTCCTTTTTTTTATATATAGATAATTGTAAATTTGAACTGAAAACAATTCAAACGAAAGAAAAACAGTATCCTCCCGAAGAATTGTTTGTAAATATGTATAGATCATAAAAAGTTGAACTAGCACCAAAAAATTGCTAAAAATACATTAATGCCTACCATCAATAGACATTTCCAATCGCAACAGAATCGGAGACACCAAAACCATTTTTCTGAGCGTTCGCGGAACCAAAAGTAGTACATATCAGGAGAGTTAATTGTTAACTACTCGTATAAAAATGCTTCTTGGGAACTAATGTCGTTCGGCTAACCACTTATTTGAGTGCAAATATTCAAAAATCATACAGAAAGTGTTTTTTCGAAGACCATTTCCGTCTGTCCATCTGTGATCACGATTACAGCCGTAATTTTTAAGCTATTATCACGAAATTCAATATTTAAGCTTTTATCTAAAAAATAAAGATCAAAATGAGCTAAATCGGATGAAAACCACGCCTAGCTCCAATACAAAGTAACCTATCAACACGGTAAAAACTCTTAGAATTCCATAAAAATTAATATATGGATTTGAAATTTTGCACATGAGTTTTGATATTTAATATACACTTCGAGTATGAAATTCAACCACTCGGATGAAAACCACGCCTACCTCCGATACAAAGTGACTATCAAAAAGGTAAAATCTCTTAATTCCACAATAATTAATTTATAGACTTGAAATTTTGCCTATGAACTTTGATATATCGTCACCTAAAATGCAAAATAACGTAACATCACTTTTGATAAGTTTACAGGAGAAGCAAAAAACGATATAAAATTCAAACAACTTGAGATGTTGAAACGAAATTTTCAAATCAATTAACTTGGTTATATTAGGTGGCAGAAGTTTAAAATTCATAACACACATGTAATATAATGTAATGAATCATAATCAATAAAAAACACAATTTCGAATTTTTTGATCATACGTTTTATTGCATTTTATGTGACGATATATAACATGTACTCTGTGAATGAAATTAAATGTAATCGAGTGAAAACCACGCAAAAGCGTGGTATCAAAACACAAAAGCGAATATTTTCTGTCAAAACTATAACGAAAATGCTTTTACAAATAAACATTTTATTGATTACTTTAGACTTTGAATATACTTTGGCTCGGCCGTGGGGTTTTTTAACTTCGGCCCAGTCGAAGATCATTTCTTACTAGTTTTTTTATACTCTTGTTTTTTAGATAGCCAATACGCAATCCTTTTAATAGATATAGATATATAATAAAAGGATATTGTTAGCTATATATCCCAATACACAATACTTTAAATAAATTATTGTGATCTGCTGCAACATAGCTTTCGTTAATACTTAATATTGAATCAGCGACATATCACAACAAGGGCTTATTGTTTGGTGGTTAGACAAGAAATTATTTTGAATTTAAAATTTTCTTGTTGCAATGACGCAAGCAAGAAGCAACATCAATTCTAAGAAAAAAGATGTCGGAAAATGTGTGTTTTCGAGATTTCACTCCAGCAAATCACGAAACGAGGGGTAAAAAACTTCGCTTCAACTTTGCTTCAAAAACAATTCGCACTCCATCTTCAAAACAGACACAACTCAAAATTTCAAAATTTTCAGAAGCAAAAAACGAGTTTGTTTTTCAAAGGAATCCATACAAAACAAGGAGACAAAACTATTTATTTTTTTAATTTAAGATTAAAAAGATAAGTGCAAAATTTTTAAAGTTGATGGAGGATATCACTACGAATAGTTTCACATTAAAAAGTAAAAATTTGTAAATTTTGAGGTGTGCCTGAAGGTCGAGTGCGAATTTATAATTGAAAAATGTTTGTAGATTTAGTTTGACTATTTCTTCTTATACTGAAATGTTGCTACATATATCTAAATTTGTTTGTGTAAACGAATTATCTTTGATTTGCTTGTGTAAATGGGTAATTTTTTTTTCAGGATCTTTTCCCCCAAGTCCGGCTGATAGCGGTGTTTCCGACGTCGATAGTTCCAGCTCAGGCGGTCAACCGTGTGGCGAAGAGTTAAAGGCTAGACTTGGCATTTCTTCACATTATGCGTCACATGGTCATGTACCAACTGGAACATTTTTGCATCCGAATTTCTACCACAATTCGCCGCCACTCCGCAACATATGGAACCGCAGTATTGCATGTAAGTATCTAACTTCACGAAAAGTGTGCCTTAACTTTAGTTAAATTGAATTACCTTAAAATATTAGTTATTATTAATAGTTCTATAGAGCTCTTGGAAAGAGATATGGATGTTATAAGAACAAGCACACATATGGTATTAATTTTAATATACATACGCTGTTTTTTTATCCAAGCGTTCACGATTCAAAACCATGCAATTAATAATAAAAGTAAAACGAAACGAACGAAAATCTTTGTGTCTGTGAGATGAGCGCATTAATGCGAGCCAGACATCGCTCAGAGCCATGCGAAATAAAAAAAAAACAACGAAATGAAAAAGTAAATGCATAAATGTATGTGTACATGGTGCACTCTTGCTGTATATATAAATATATATGAATGCGAGTATGAAACCGTGGTCATCGACACATTGCCTTTGCACAAATTCTGAAGGTCACAACCACATTCGCGTTGTCAGTGAGAAGAGTGCTGTGAAATGAGCACAACTAACCTAACAGCGCTGCACATACAAATGCGATTTCAAACATAATATATATTGTCTGTATGTATGTTGCTATCTCTGTAGAATCGTCCAGTAGTACAAGCTGAAAACCAAAACTCCAATTTACGTCTTAATAGAGAGAAAAACTTCAAAACAGAGTGGCATTTCTGTCTATCCCCAATATATTTAAGGGATTTTCAAAAAAATTTTTTCAAATGCTGTTCAACTCTATATTTTTAGATATAGGCATGTATGTATGTACATATCTTCCACTTACATATAAATCCAAATTACCTAAACATGCATTTGTATGATTGAGAAGTGCTAGCGCCATATCTCAATTTATGTATGGACGAATATGTATGGAGAGACGATAATTATTTTCGCTGCGGAAACTATGTAGGTGCAGCTTTTAGCACGGAATCTTTGCCGGACTCATGAAACATAAATTTCTGCATGTAATTGTGAATGCATTATGCACCAAAGGATTGCAAGGAATGTAGATAAACATTCAAATATCCAGAGAAATATTTTCAATATTCAATTGAATAATGTTCCGAATAGATATTGTATCCCAGTTAGATGTTGTATCCCAGTGTGAATTAACATTCAATGCAAATTTGTCTAAACCAGTTTTCCATACTGATAATTTCTTGATATATGTAGTTCCTTCAAAGGACTTTAGTAGAGACTGATTAATTGCAATTGTGGCGGCCGTGATCGAAAGCGTTGAATAGTCGTAGATCATTCGATGCCAGGTTCGAACTCCAACGATACAGAAAAATTTTTCAATTGAATTTCAATTTTTCTCCGTCAAAGATTTGTGTCCAAATATTTAATAACACGCACAACACAATTTGATCATAAGAAGCTCGGTCAAAGTCCTTTCAAGGAGTGAAATGGCCAATTCTTTTGACGTAGAATACGTCGTTCTCGGAGGTAAGTAGGGTGGTTGATAGTGATCAGGTGTCGGTATTTACATTACTTTTTGAGCCTTTGGTGGGCCTAAAGTACTAATCGTACAATGTTGATCTTAGCACTTGTTGGTCTGCTTGATCCTCAATGCGACAAAAATTCATGTTAGAACTGTCTAACTTATATCAATTTTACACAATTACATGAAATATAAAGCCAACATTTGATGTTTTTGTTTGCTTAAACTTGCTACCTATTTATCTACGGCTTCCGGTTTTTTCGACGGCGAAGACAGCGCCATCTAGCGTGAAGACATAAATCTTATAATTAAAAAAAAGCATACTTTTGGGGGCATATTGTTTTTAACAGACTCGCGTAGCCCAGTAATACTGAGTAATTTTGAGGGGCATGCTTTTTTAACAGAATCTGTTATTGAAATGTCAAACGCAGCCAATTAAATATCCGGGCATATTATCGACAGTGAATTTTGACACATGGGTTGTTGAACTTGATAGCATTGAACAAATTTTGTTTGCTTGTTTAAGTTTTCTACCTATTTATGGACAGTTTCCGGTTTTATCGACAAAAGCATAAAATTTGTATGGGAGCGCCCCTAAGGAGTGGTCGGAGGGAATAGGTGTCAAAGGCAAAAATGTTCCTTTTGCAAAAGTAATGGGGGTTGGTGATACATATTAACCCTCTCCGGCACTCTCTTAAAGGTCATATCCTCAGGTGTATGGAATAAATATTTTTAAAAAAGATGTCATCAAAAGCGAATTGAATAATTCTACGTCTTGTGTTACGACATAGTCGAAACTACTGTATCTTTTTTATTTTCAATTGTAAATGCATAGCGAAAAGCAGCTTTTATGTTGGATCTTATCTTATATATCGACTTTTTATCATAACATCTCAGGAGTGAAAAGTTGCGGATGTCATTTGGATGTTGTACGTATTGAACGAAAAAAATAGTTTGATTTTTTTCTTGAAGGGGAAATGAATTTCTCTCTTTCGTTATCTTTAAATATTTTTTGAAGTTTTGAGTATGAGCAACTACATATGGGTTGAAAGGGCTTAAGTCCCCCTTGGAGAAATTTTTGTACGGGTGAAATGAAAATAAGCCCTAAAAGCCATTTCAGCCATTTATTTGCTTATTAGGGGGTTTCAGACAAAATAACGCCATTTTCTTGGCGAGCGTTCAGACATATTACAGTTGGATAGACATCATTATTTTTTAGCGCTCAAAGAAAACACGTCATAACGGCAAAACAATATCTTGCTGCTCTAATTATTTATGAAGTATTGGAGGAAAAGAAAGAGACGGAAAAACTAAAAAAAGGGAAAAAAAGAGGATTTGAAAGGAAATACATTTTCTTTTTTTTTTGCTTTGCGTAGCTGTTCAGTCCTCGACGATTTTTGCAGAATGAAAATGCAACGAGTCCGATGAACGTTCGTTCAAACAATACTACATGTCGGATGGACATGTAGTTTCAGCTTTCACACATCGTACTTGTCATCGGACACGCAATGTCCATCGGACATGTAGTATCGTCTGACACCCCTTTCGTATTCCTTCGTTGTTGCTTCGCCCCTTTCGTTTTTTTTTTTTTACTCACAGATGGCGGTGTTTTGTTTACTCAAGCAAAACAAAAAGAAAAATAAATAAAAGTTATTTAATGATTTTATAATTATTTATTCCTCATATTTAGTATTATATTTTATATATTATTTTATTTTTAAAATTTAGCATAAAATTTTTTATTTTTTGAAAACAGCAAGTTCCGTGTTTTTATGTATGCAAAACTTAATGTATATTTGTATTTTTATTTATTATATTCGAAACGAAGAGTAAATCAATTAACCACTTAAAAATCTCTATTTTTTGGGTTAAAGTTTCACTTCTACCGTACGTGGCGGCCACACGGATATTTATACCCCACGTTTAAAAAACGTAAAAGGGGAATATTCATTTTGTCACTCCGTTTGTAACGAACATAAGGAGGCGTGGTAGGTATAGAAAAGTATATATATATTCTTGATCAGCATCACCACCCGAGTCGATTTAGCCATGTCTGTCTGTCTGTGATCACGATTAGGGCCGTAATTTTCAAGCTATCATCACGAAATTCAATATTTAAGCTTGTATTTAAAAAATAAAGATCAAGTTTGAAAATGGCACGCCTACCTCTCGTACAAAACGACTTTATCAAAACGGAAATTTTGCAAATATATAATAAACACTCTGAGAATTGCAACGAAATCGGATGAAAACCACGCCTACCTCCCATTCAAAACATTTTATTGGCTCGGCCGTGGGGGTATTTTAACTTCAACCCAGTCAAAGATAATTTCTTACCAGTTATACCACCACGTTTAAAAAACGTAAAAGGGTATATTAATTTTGTCACTACGTTTGTAACGCCCATAAGGAGGCGTGGCAGGTATAGAAAAGTGTATATATATTCTTAATTAGCATCATTACCCGAGTCGATTTAGCCATGTCCGTCTGTCTGTCCTCTGTCTGTGATCATGATTACAGCCGTAATTTTCAAGCTATTATCACGAAATTCGGAAACCACGCCTACCTCCCATACAAAGTGACTTTAACAAAACGGTAAAAATCTCTGAGAATTCCACAAAAATTAATATATGGATTTGAAATCATCCATATGAGCTTTGCTACTTAATATTTGAAATTCAACCAAATCGGATGAAAACCACGCCTACCTCCCATACAAAGTGACTTTATCAAAAATGTAAAAATCTCTTCAAATTCCACAAAAATTAATACATGGACTGGATATTCTGCATATGAACTTTGATATATAACATGTACTCTGTGTATGAAATTTAACCAAATCGAGTGAAAACCACACCCACCTCCCATACAAAGTGACTTTATCAAAAAACAAAAGCGAATATTTTGTTAAAACTGACAAAAAAGTTTTTACAAATAAATATTTTATTCACTGCTAAGACTTTGAATATACAGTGAGGCCTCGATTTTCCGTGATTCGTTTAACCGGCAACATCAATCATCCGTGAAAGAAAAAGACAATTTTTTTTTTTTTGCTTCGATTTAAATTTTTTTTTTTTGCATCGTTTTACCGTGATTACCTCTAGTATCCGGGATTATAAGCACAATTGTTTTTTCGATTTCTTTCATTGCATGATTTTTTTTTAAAAAGTACTTAACAATAAATTCTTATGCTTGCTTTTTTCTGGCAAAATACTTTTTTTTCTTATATTATTTAAACATGTATATTAAATGCTTGAATTTGTTACTGTAAAACTATGTAGAACAATATTCCTTTATTAATTAAAAAAAAATATATAAAAAAACTACTAAAATTTGTTACTCAATTAACCGGGAAAATCGATTATCCAGAATGCTTCCGGTCCCGACCATTACGGATAATCGAGGCCTCACTGTACTTTGGTTCGGCCGTGGGGGTATTTTAACTTCGGCCCAGTCGAAGAACATTTCTTACTAGTTTTTTATTATTTTTTTATCTGTATGCATATTAATGTTAAGTGTTTTTGTAAAATAAAAACCAATATATGTCATTTGCAATGCAGATTTATTTTGTTTTTTTCCTTGTTGCTTTCTTCCTGTTCTTTCAACATCATAAATAAAAGAGATAAATTTAAACTTTGAGAGGACTTGTTTTTTAAACATTCAACGACATCCTTCTTTATATAAGGGATATATCATGTACATCAATCATGTCAAAATCTACAGATTTGTTTAACTAAACTAACCATGATTACAACTAGCATATATTTCCTTAATTGAACTGTTTCCTTTCTTCTTTTAGTGACCGAGAGTTATTATTTACCTATGAATAGTAACAATATCTCGAACAGTTCAGCTGGTGTGAACAATATTAGTGGCAGTGTTAGCGGAAACCTCAATAGTACCGGCCCCTACACGACAGTGTCTAATTTTACAACACCATCCCCACCACGTACAAATGGAGGACTTGCAGCTCACCATTCCATGCAGCATCCTCAACAACATGTCCTTCATCATCCGCATTCCGCAGTACCAAACAGCAGTATAGGAACCACAGGAAGTACGGTTGCACCTGTTAGCGGTATGCAGCAACAAGGTGTTATAACAGCGACTACTTCTAGTATCAATTATGATCTCTCCTACATGCTGGAACTGGGTGGTTTTCCTCAGCGAAAACTAAAAAAGCCAAGAAAGCCTAAAATTGAAATGGGCGTCAAACGACGTAGTCGAGAAGGATCTACAACATACCTTTGGGAATTTCTGCTCAAGCTCTTGCAAGACCGTGAATACTGTCCTCGATTTATAAAATGGACAAACCGAGAAAAAGGTGTTTTTAAGTTGGTAGATTCAAAGGCAGTGTCCCGCCTATGGGGCATGCACAAAAATAAACCTGATATGAACTATGAGACCATGGGTCGTGCACTAAGATACTATTATCAACGAGGCATTCTAGCAAAGGTTGATGGTCAGAGGCTTGTCTATCAGTTTGTTGACGTTCCGAAGGATATAATAGAAATTGATTGTACTGGAGTATAAATGATTCAGGTGTAGATTAAATTTATCAAAATTGCTTTAAAACATAATCGGTCTTAATTAAACGTTAGGCTATAATTGTACAAACTAAATGAAATTATTTATTAGCAAGTTAAAGAGTAACAAATAATACTAGAATAATAATAATAATACAAATTTAACTGTAATATACATTTATTAGATTTTCAATATTTATTGTAAAATGTAGTATCAAAGTGTTATTAGACTTCAACAGAATCTTTAGATTTTATTTTTAAAAATGCAATAAGTGGCAATTTCTTTAAAAATAGTGTTCTTTAATTGTAAAAAGGTTCATTACCCTGTTATTGCCTCCCGATAATTTTTTTTTTAAATCGTTTGTATATTTTGTGTAAAAGTTAATTCATAATATTTTAAATGTAGATATATTTACACGTATAAATTAATATATATATTTAATGAGAAAAAGGATATTTGATACAAAATTTTATATTTAATTATAAGACTAAGCAAGCCAGTCATTGGCGAAGTTTTGTAAATTTTTTACTTGTTATTATGAAATATATTATATTATTATTGTTTGATTATAAATATATATTTTTATTGTTGCTTATTTTATAGTCGATCTTAATCTTAAAAATATAAATAGTAATTAATGTATTCTTTAGTTTACATGCAATGGTCATGATTTTGTGTAATATTATTTAATAAGTTTTCTAAGTTTAAGTTTGCATATGGTAGATTTTATGAAATCATATAAGTTATAAGAATAAAGCATGTTATATCAAACAGCATCAATTCAGCGAGCCAAACAACGTTTCAAAATTGCAAAGTCCGCACCAAAACCTTCTTGTGTTGTCTTCTCACACCGTAATTTGTTGTTTTGTGTAGTAAGGTAAAAACTGAAATGATAACGCGGAAATATTCTTCAATCTATAATTCACACGACTTACCTACTTCAAAATACAGTTCCTTATTTTAATCAGCTCAAGTTTAAATATTGATTCAAAACATAATCTTACAACACATTTTCCGTTTTTACAATGAAAATAACATTGTCTCAGTATGCACAATTTTCAGAACACGCTGAACAAAAAAAAAAAACAAAGTCTTCACACTTATATGGTTTCGATTAAATTTGCTTTATTCTTATCTTGTGCGTCTTTAACCCACATCAGTTTTAATTTTGTTTTCGTTCTCTACTACAAACTATCACTGCCGATTTACTTGAAATTTTTTATATTTTTTAAACTAATTTCAAACAACAGATCTTATCGAGATAAAACTATTTTTTTTCTTTTAACAATAACGCTTAAGTAGGTTTCTCAAAAAAAAAAAAATAAATAAATAAATAAATAAAATAAATCATTAATATTTGTGCAATACATCAAGATTTTTTAAAGCGAGTCCTTATAAAAAAATTATCAAAAGAAGAGTATACCTAAACAATATTAATTGGTTAAGCAAGTTATCGCACAGCTCTTTAAGATGTTTTTATAAACTGCCTGAAACTTTTAATGAATGTTAGCGTGTTTTTCGTTGTCTGAAGTAGTATATTTTCATGATATTAAATTTAAATTTACTTTATTTTCGCCGTAACTTTAAGTTGGATTTTTTTTTTTCAAAATTTTTTAAGATTTAAATTTAGAAATAATGCAAGTTTTTTATTGTAATTATATTTTTTATTTTTTAAGAATAAAGTTTCTGAATTTTTGTCAGTTTTGTTTTGATTTATAATTTTAACATTTTTTTTAATTTCTAGATTAAACTATTTTCTTAAATAAATGGTTTCCAAAAATTTCAAGATTTCCAGAAATTTCTAGAATAAAATATAATGATTATTAAAAACGTAAAATATTAACAACGATACCCACAAATTACTTACGCAAACAAATTGAGCGAGTTTTGAGAACGAAATCCAAAATTTCTAATGACCTAAGTCTGTCGATGGGATTTCTTTAATTCAAAGGATGATTTTTGTCCCTTGAAATTCAACATCTGGGCCAAAAATGAATTTGTACAAATTTTTTAAATTCTCCAAAATAAGATTAAATTTAAATAAAATTCTACCTCTCGGAACTAAAATCATAAAAGATTTTAAAGAATATATAACAAAATTTTAATATCCAAAAAGAAAAATGTATTGCAACTTACTTAATTGGTTAAGTATGTCAATATTGTAAATACCAGCCTGTAAGCTACCAGATTTAAACTGCCTATTAATGCAAATGAGAATACAAAATAAATTAAGTTATTCGATAAAGATATAGATGCAGAAAGAAATGTAAATTTATCGATACCTAGTATGAATTGTTTTATCAATGGCTGAGGTTTACAGCAAAATGGTGACGTCATTACTAAATGGCATTAAGTGAAAAATTTTGCAACAAAGACCTTGCACACGTTTTCACAATTTTATCTCCATGAAAGGAACCTTAATAACATCATGAATATTGATAGCATTTTAAAAGAAATAATTCCATATAATTTAAAAATCTATAGTTAAAAAAAAACAAGATTATACATTTTTCGGTTCTCATATTAAGAGTTCAGAAATGAAAATAGATATAATCATTTTTAGCACAATTTTGTATGTTTCTTCAACGTCTAAAAATAAATTATACATTTTTTAACATTTGGTGTTTTAATTTAATTTGTTCATATTATTTATTGATAGAATTAAAATAAGAAGAGAACATTAAGCAAAAACTTTTTATCATATTATTTTATATCTAGCGGTGCGGCGGCGTCATGAGCAATTGTTATATTCTTACCAACATCAGTGATGGGCAGATATTTTCCAGAGTTCTTTTCAGATTCGATTATTTCATTTGCATTTGTATTAACATGATCGTTTGTTAAAAACACATCTTCTTGTTCAGTTTTAACAGAGGCGCATTCCAAATCATCCTCCTCGGTCTCCGATTCGTATTTCTAATAAAAAAAACAAAATTAAATATATCATTCAAGCATAATAAAAGCATTATTCAAGGAAAAATAAATCTATTAAATAGAAAATAAAAATAAAATTATATTTTAAAAAGAAAGATATTTTTTCAAGTCTTTCCATGCGGAATAAAATAATTTTCTACTCATTTGACATCTATTTTTTATATCGAAAAGTAAAAAGTGATGATTATGTGATAGTGTCCAAGACTTTCTTAAAACTAGTCTTGAAAATTTCTTGTTAATTTGTATTGTTTTTGTTTGTCTCTAAGCTATGTGGAGATTGTATATCGCTCGTTTTTCTTCAATTAATAATTAAAAAAATCAAATTTTCAGGAGAAGCATTTTAAGTATTCATCATACAGGAAATTCGGTTCCAAAATCGGCTCTATTTGTTCCAAAATATCACGACATCCTAACACAATGGAACAACGCAAAACGAAGACAACCGCTTAATGCAGTAAAAATGCAACCACAATGAAAAAACGTTGCATGGAATTATAACTCCGTTACTATGCGAAACAGTAAATTTTATGAAACGACAGAAAAAGTGATGTTTTCGATCACTTAATTCAAAAAAAATATATATATGTATATTATAGCACCCTGGGGCCTCTCAGGGAAACTGTAACGTCAAAACCTTCAGATGTGTTCACGATTAAGCTAACTTATTTTTTTATTAATTTAATTATTTTTAAGGAAATAATTCAAATTTTCAAAGAAACATAAGAGACAAAACGTGTCTTGCGGTCTTTTACTGCTTAAGTCCTCACTTTTAATTTAAAAATGTTTCTAATTTTTTTTTACTTTAAACATTAGGATCGAGTATTGAGTTTTATAATAATTCCAGGTTTAATACCCTTACCAACACAACACTCAGAATCACAAAATCTAATTGACAAACCTTTTGGATATACTGTCTCTTTAGTGGCATCTCCAAATGAAGAACGCAAGTTGAATCATCAAAAATACAGGGTACAGTTTCCTGGCACACAACTCCACTTTTCTCAACCTGACACGCACGGAAAAGTATCTGTTTCTTGTCTTCCAGAATGTGTTTTTTGCAATATTTACAACACGGAAGAGATTTTTCACCGCACTTGACTCCACCTTCCGTGAATATACATTTAACAAAAGCTGGTCCTTTGTAGACGTGACCTTCAACTGAACGAGTACGCTTTTCTTTGAATTTCTTATAGAGCACAGCTTCTACACCATGGCGTCTGTGATAGTGATTTAAAGCCTTAAGTTTTCCATATATAAAACGTTCATGTGGAGTTTCCTTAATTTGATCATGAATACTACCTATAAGAGGACAAACATATGTGTAATTAAGTATGGCAAAAAAGAGGTATTCGTTTTAACAACTAACATAAAACTTCTCGCTCTTTACGAATCTCATGAAGATACTGTCGGCGCTTCTCCTTGAGGAGGTGGTGTAGTCTGTTTATTTGATCGATATACAGCCCTTGAAGTTTAGTGAGCTTGCTTTCTGATGTATACAAAGCTTCTTGTCGCGTATAAATTCCAGCATGTCTACGGAAAAATATATATATATAGATACGAAAATTGGAGAATTTTGCTTCATAACCTACTTTATTGCATCATCCTCTTGGGAATCCACACTTTCATTATCTGAATCATTCCATTCGTTACTTCTTGCTGTGTTGCTCATGGATGCCAAATCCTCCTCAGAGGAACTATCAGAGGCATAATCAAGAATACGCTTCCTTCTTTTAATAACATTTGTTATAGTTCTCAGGTCATGGATTTGGTCATAGTTCACTTCAAATAGAAACGTATTGTTCAGCAGAAGGAATGAATATATTCCAAATTCAACACTTACCAAAGGGAGGAACATTTGGAGATACCACATCGATTTCTTCGTCTAAATCAGATAGTTTATGTTTTTCAGCAGTTTGTTCTATATTTAAATGTTGTGCCAGGTTGTTCAGCAGCGATTCATTACTATCCACACGCCGAAGCTTACCAATGTTATTTCGCGTTTTATTAACCTGCAACTGACGATTGTGTTCGAAACATAATGTTGTCAGAGCCGGATCTTTCTTTGTATCCTGCTTGGGAACGGCTTTGATACATTTCTTTCCATTTTGGTAAATAAAGCTACATTGCTTGAATCCTGATCGCGAATCGCGTAAAATGTGCTGAATGCAATAGTCGTAACCTTCTATTCTCGGTATAGAGCACTCAAATGTTGGGTTTGAACACGATTTTGACTTGTTTTCAATTTCGAAATGTAGCTGCTCACGTAATACTTTTTCTTGTAAAGAAACACTTTCAGCATTCGAAGATAAACGAAGACTTTGCACTTTGTTTTCCATGCTTTTTACTTTTCCTCATTACTTCAAAAACAAGTTTTGTGCGCCATTTTATAATTTATCGATTGCACCACTGATGGTCAGAGTTGCAGGAAACGTACTTTCATACTAAAAAGTATACATTTTTATATAGAGGGTACGACTTTTTTTGTGAAGATACCTTTTTATTGTTCTTGTAGTGCAACCTAAACAAGTGCATGTTGCGGTCAAAGAACTAAGAAATAAGGAAGTGGCGTTTACCTCACATACAGTGTATGTGTAATGAAGTACTTCTAAAATTGTGAGTGAAGGAGATAGCAAGTGTTTTTTGACAGGCTAGCCATCACAAAAATAAAAAAAAAACAAAAGAAAGCAAGTGTCGGTGAAATTGATTCAAAATAAATTAAATAAACAAATCAAAAAGTGATTATTATCGCTCAAATGTTCTTAAATTCCGAAAGTGAAATCAGAATTCATTAAATATGCTTGTATTGTGAAAAACTGCGGCAGCAGCCAGCGCTTCAAAAATGTGCTGATTTCATTCCACAAGTAAGTATCATAAGATAAGTGAGGTTTTTAAAGAATAAAATTGTTATTTTGATAAGAGTGATGTGTGAGAAGTGAATTCCAATTGGAAATAAATGTATTTCTTATCAGAAATATAAGAAAAATTAAATGTGTTCAGCGCGTCGATTTGGCGCCATTGAAAGCTTCGAAATTGTGATATGTTAGCTGTCAAACACCACTTCACGGGCGCATTTAATTTCTAAGGTGGCATGCATTTCAGGGCGCTACTTTTTTAACAATATAAAACTAATGTTTTATGACCATATAAAAATAATTTGTTGTTTTTTACAGATTTCTAAGTTCTTTAGTTCTTTGGTTGCGGTGCTCTTATCCTAACAAGTGCGATGCGGAAATAATCGAAAATATATGAAAGAACAACTCCTTAGTGATATTCAGAATTTTGTGTATTTAAGATTGCAAATTTGTGTAATAGTAAATATTTGCCAGTAACCCTGAACGCCCATTTTGATTATTTTGTCACACTCGTTGCAAACCACACAATTCACAGGTGATAAGTGAAAAACGAAAATATTTGTAAAAATATATAATACATATTTTCAATAGAAGATTTGTAAAGATTAATTTTTGATTGATCCATTGTTATGCTATGTTCACACAGAGAGTTTAGTTTAAGTTTCCAGTACAAGTTGAGTTTACTTTGTACTGGAAACTCAAACTAAACTCTCTGTTTGAACATAGCATTACTTATTATTTTTTAGTATATTTTTCTTTTCCACGCTGTCAACTTATCAGCTGTTCATTTGCAATTCAGTGTTATAGCCAGTGTTGCCAGAACTTTTTTGAGAAAAGCGCGAGATTTAAAAAAAATCGCTAAAAATCGCCATATTTTCTAAGAAATTTATTATGTTAGAAAAAACAAAAAAAATTATATACATTTTTTTTCAAATAATATTGAGATCTGTTAATAGTATTAGATATTCTTATTTTCATATTTTTGAGATCTATAAAAAATAATAAAAAAGCTACTTCATTTTATACGAGAATCTTGATCGTTAAAGAACATTTTTTTAGAGACTATAACTTTTTAGAATTTTTCAATATGCAACTTTAAAAACAAACTTTTTGCAACAAACGTAGTTCCTTCAGCCATATTAGACTCTTCCTCCGTTTCGTCAATTCTCGAAGTATTGTTTAGTTCATACATTGAATTAGTTTATACAAGATGAATGCCAACTTACAAATATTGTCAAACATTTTTCCGCTTACGGCTGTCTTAATTTTGCATGCCAATTACCAAAATTCTTCACTTTCAGATGGCACTTTGTTTTTGAAAACATTGCTCCATGGAAATGTCAACAAAGATTCGTATTCGATTTCTTCTGCACGTCGCTCTTCAAGAGATAGATAATGAAGAGGGAGTTCACGGAAAGAAGGTCTTATATAGTTTAAACATCTTTCAGGACATAAAATAAAAGCATTTTCAAACATTTCTAACAGACTAGGTAATCGTTTTAACATTTCCTTGATTAAAACTATAATGAAATTCTGGCATTTTGATAGTATGTCTATCATAACAATATCATCACTTAATTTGTGAATTTCCTGATGGAACTGATAATGGAATGTAAGGTCATTAATTCTTTTATAATTGCTTTTATCCGCTAAAATTTTATTTAAGCTGAATGTAGCTAAATTATCAAAACTGAAATTTTTGACAATGTCTTCTTTTATAATTTTTTAAACAAGTTTTTGAATAAGTGTTGTGATTTCTACGTAAGCTTGAAAAAAATTCAACTTTTTCTCATTGAAAATATAAATAAAGTGAGTTGATGTTTTGAAGAAACGGTCTCAAAAAAATAAGTATTTCGATATAAATAAATTATCGGTAAGGGCTTGTGAGCTGTGTTCAGTCGCATTGTTAACAGAGTGTTCCAAACACTTAAAACAATTGTTATTTTCTTAAATTCAAATTTTAAACACATTAGATGAGTTTATGGCGTCCGTGGCGTAGTTGGTTAAAGTGCGTGGCCGCTATGTCAACGAACCTTGGAGACCCAGGTTCGAACCCCAGCAGCGACAGAAAATTATTTGAATTAAAATAATTTTTCTGTACGGACGCCACCTTTCTGCAGACAATGGCAAACCTCAGAGAGTAACCAAAATGCCATGTAAAGCTTCTTGAGAATAAGAACATTTCGTTCATCGCCGTTCGGAGTCGGCGTTAAGCCTGTAGGTCCATTTCTCGGTCAATTGTGTACAAACTTAATAACGCGCACAACACAATTGATCATAAGAAGCTAGGTCAAAGTCCTTTCAAGGGCTGAAATGGCCAGTTATTTATGTATTTTTTTTATTTTAGATGAGTTTATGAAAAAAGATTGTTTTTACAAAAATCGCCCAAAAAATTGCCAGGCGATTTCCTAAAAATTTAAGCGCAAAAACAAGAAAAAAGCGCCCAATTGGCAATAAATCGCCCAATCTGGCAACGGTGGTTATAGCCCGAACACAATAGGTCTGTTTCCGTACTCTACACTGTGTAAGATTTGTGTAAAATGTGTGCAAGAGAGTAAAAACGAAATGTGAGAATAGTTGCAAAAGTACGGAAACAGCTTCTAGTAAGTTTCAAGCACAAAACAGCTGATTTTGACTGCAGACGGCAGCACAAAATTTAAAACACTTTCACTCAAATTATTAAAAGCCATTTTTTAACGCAAAACTGAACAATTACTTAATTTCTATTTATTATCATTTATTTATTGTAGGTAAATTTCTTTTTAGGCACACAATTTGTGCATTTATTTATCGCAAAACATAAACAATTATGAAATGTAATTTGACATTTGCTTCTTCTTATTGATGCTTATTCTTCTTGATGCTTGTTCTTACTTTACTCGAAGTCTCGAGTTCTAGCACTCTCTGTGCATGGTATAATAATACAAGGTAGTATTGACAGTTGCTTGGGAAATCATATTCTGTCAAAAAATATACTCAAAAAGAGAGCGCTCACAATCCGCCATTGAAAACACAGCAATGTTGAAAACGTTGAAGTGAAAAAAACAACAACCACAGCAGCTGCTGATGTATTTCCACAAAAAGCCGTTTTTGACAGTTTATGTTTTCCTGTTGAAGAGAAAATAAGCAGTTGTCAATGCTACCATGTATTATTATACCATGTCTCTGTGCACTTTGTGTGCTCGAGAGAGTGATTTTATGCTTGTTCTTCTTCTCCTATTTTAAGCACAGAAAGTACGGAAACAGAAAATAGTGTCCCACAAGTTACACAGTGTGCGTACGGAAACAGACCTAATGTGCGTGACGAGCGGCGAGCAGCACGTCTTCAATCTGTCGTTGTAGAGAAATGTTAAGCGACTTGATTATATTACACGCGATAGCAGCAAACTTCAGCAGCAAGCATAATTCACAAAAAACAATGGCTTCTTTCAGCCGACTCAACAGTTGCCGTTTAGAATAACAACACAATGAGAGCTGAAAAAGAAATCCATTCAATTTGATTTTATTTTCAAAACGTGAATGAGTGAATAATGAAATAAAAATCCATTCAATGAATGCAAAACTTATTAATAAATGAAAATGTTATTTCACATTCCAATTTAAAAAATTTATTAATTATTCGTTTCATTTATATATTATATCAATTAGTGAATAAAATATCAATAATAAATAAGAAATTAGCAATGAATAACAGATGAATAATGATTAAAAAAAAAAAAATAATAATGAATAAAAAAATTATAACGTAAGAATTGCATTCCTTGTGTATAGTTGTCATATGAATAAAAAATTTAAAAATTGACAACAAAAATTATTAATTGAAATGAATAATTATTCAAGTTTTTAAAATTAAATGTGAATTAAGATTTTATTTATAAATCAATTTTGCATTAATTTATGGATTCATATCTCGTTATTCAGTTTTATTTAAAATTTTGAATATGAATGCAGATTTTAGAGCTCTCAATACAGATCAAGCAAAACATCCCTCACTAAGGTATCACTGCCATAAATTTAAGAATACATGTATACATGCATGGTATAATAATATAAGGTAGTATTGACAGTTGCTTGGGCAACGACCATTTGTCAAAAAAAATGTATAGAAAGAGAGCGTTCAATTATTTCTTATGTTTTCGCCATTGTTTATGTTTCAGCGCTTGCAAATAACCAAACATTTTCTTGCAAAATATTGCCTATTTTATTTAATCAATAGTGAATTATTATTACTACAACGAAGATAACTTGTGAACTTTGTGTTATTAAGTGCAAACATAAGAAAAAATGTTGAAAACGTTCAAATGTAGCAACCTCAGCAGCTGCAGATGCATATGGACGAAATTAAAGAAGTTTCCAATTATTATTAAAACACCACGGCTGGAAAACGTTAAACACATATCACACATAATTTTTTCACAACTTTCATTATTATAATTGTGTATTTAACGCACATATTTTGCGGAATTTATTTATTTTTACATTCGTTTAATTCTTGTTGCACGAACAACTGTTTTTGACAGATGGTCGTTGCCTTGTTGCTGAGAAAATCTATACTTGTCAATGCTACCTGTACCATGATATAATTATGATCATGGTACATGATATAATTATACAGGTAGCATTGACAAGTATAGATTTTCTCAGCAACAAGGCAACGACCATCTGTCAAAAACAGTTGTTCGTGCAACAAGAATTAAACGAATGTAAAAATAAATAAATTCCGCAAAATATGTGCGTTAAATACACAATTATAATAATGAAAGTTGTGAAAAAATTATGTGTGATATGTGTTTAACGTTTTCCAGCCGTGGTGTTTTAATAATAATTGGAAACTTCTTTAATTTCGTCCATATGCATCTGCAGCTGCTGAGGTTGCTACATTTGAACGTTTTCAACATTTTTTCTTATGTTTGCACTTAATAACACAAAGTTCACAAGTTATCTTCGTTGTAGTAATAATAATTCACTATTGATTAAATAAAATAGGCAATATTTTGCAAGAAAATGTTTGGTTATTTGCAAGCGCTGAAACATAAACAATGGCGAAAACATAAGAAATAATTGAACGCTCTCTTTCTATACATTTTTTTTGACAAATGGTCGTTGCCCAAGCAACTGTCAATACTACCTTATATTATTATACCATGATCATGGTAAACATGTAAATGAAAAGTGACAATTGGCGACAAGGTTGCATCGGAGAAAAATAAAAAAGTACTATTGAAATAATAAATGGTGCCACCAAAAATAAAAAATTGCATTAAAAATAAAACGTGGTGCCACATTCATAAAAAAGTAACGGTTTTCTAACAAGGTATGACTTAAAAAAAAATAAATTAATGTATTTATATTATATAATCGTATATTATTATGTAACTATATGGATTGACATGTTTACCATGCATATTCAGTGAAATAAAACTATTTGTTGTCATAAAGTATAAATACATTTTATTTATAAGAAAAAAAGAAAAGCAAAGTGATCCGTCTCAATTCCTCCATAAAGTGGTCTACACGGTAGTAACGCGGTCAAGTTTTGCCTTTCAAGCTGCAATACACTTACACTTTTTAACTTACACACTAATAGTATATTCACACCTAAGCTAATTTGCTCATTTTGGTCAAAAAACACAAATGAGATGCGTAATTAGCTCATTTCCCATAGAAATATTAATTTGAATATCCAACTCATTTCAACGAAATGAGTAACAAATGAGATAATTTCACGTTAAACACAGCTCTGAGCATATTAAACTGCATTGTAAACATACCTTTCAAAGCAAATTGTAAGAAAAATTTGCACAGAAAAATTTTATCAAAACAAATATGAAAATACAACCGTCAAACAAAAATGAGATTTATAAGTGTGAACACTTTTTAATGAGATATTCAAATTTGCTCATTTGGCTTAGGTGTGAACGTAATATAACACTTTCAAATTTGACTTCCAGCTTGATATAAAGTTTTCCTTGATTTTTGTTTAATTTGTCCGTAGCAAAAACAAATATTAAATTTTTTAATGTTTTCAACATTTACTTTATTTATATTTATTTGCTTTTGCATTTTATTTACTTTCCACAATTAAAGCTTTCAAATAACAACGTTTACTAATTGCACTAAAATGTTGCATCGTATGAAAAATTCTTATTATTTATTTAAAATGGCATGGCAACCATGGTTGAATAAATAAGGTTGTCTCGTGGCTGATCGTACTCTCTTCTCAGCAGTGTTGCCAGAAAATTTTTGAGAGTGTAGCTAAAAATGCTACAAAAAGTAGCTAAAAAGAGCTAAACAATTTTTTTTTTTGTAGCTAAAAAAAGAAGCTAGTTTTTAAAAACAACTTAGTTATTATATTTTATTCATTCAGCATAAATTTTTATTTTAAATTTTGTGTACACAAATAAAAACAACAAAAAAAATATATTTTCACATGCTAAGGTACATTTTGATCAGCAAAATACACTTTCAATATACTAATAATTTTTTTAAAACGGTTATGTGTTAATTAAAACAAAAACGAATTACAAGAAAAAGGCCAAAAAGTCTAGTTTTAAATAAATACATATATGTATGTATTAATATTTATATGCAGGCACAGTTTTGTAGGTGTATCACTTCAGATCTCAAATTCCATACTATCATTACTATTATTATCCGAACTATCAGATCTTCATTTTTGTAAATATCTTCCTGTTTCATAAATTTTACGAGATCGTCATATATAATGTAGTCGTGGCAACATTTGTTTATTTTTTAAGGCCAGGTTACACCAAACAACTTTCAAAAAATCGAAAATTTTTTTTCTTCATAAACTGCTAGAAAATACTCTCCGAAATGATATAGAATGAGTCCCGAAGATACGTGCGACCGAGAAGCTGGAATGGATATGTGAGTAAAGTTCACCTTTCTCAACGATTTTTCACGAATAAAAACTTTAATCGGCTTTTTCTCGAAACCACGTTTTTTCAAAACTATCCTGCGTATCAACATGAACTAAACGGCATTTTACTCTCTAGATGTCTCTCTATGGTCGGAACTACAACGAAACATATTCATTATTATTTAAAAAAGTTATAAACAATTAAAAGTGCAAAAAAGGGTCGAAAATTTAAAAATCCGCCATTTTATTTTTTTTTCGGTGGAAATTTTTCATTGTAGTTCCGACTATAGCCAATTCGATATAGAATATTAAACAGTTTTGCTTTTTGCTTTTAGATAATTCGTTTCCGAGAAATCGTGACACCCACCACGGAATCGAAAAATTTGAGCAGCAGTTTCCAGAGCCACCTTAATGAAAAGAAAAAAAAAACAAACATTTTTTCCAGTGGCTAAATATGTATACTTTTATCGTGTAAGAAGTTTAGTTTCCAAATATTTTTTAAACAATAAATAAACATTCTTGGAAAAAGTACGTTTTTTGGTGTAACCTGGCCTTACGAATGATGATACGAATGATGGGCTTAACATACTGTGGAATTTGACATTAACAATTAAATTGAATTTCTTTGTTTTGTTTTTATAAGACTCATTATTGAAAACATAGAAATAAGAGATAAGGAAGTGGTGTTCTGGAATAAAAGTGCGGCATTTTTCTTACTGGTGTATGTTCACACTAATACATTAACATTCACTCAGGACCGCATTCGATTGTAGCGTACAGCTAGGCGCAGTTTTTCTAATTGGAATTGTGTATTAAAGAAGTTTCTTTTTAACATATTTGCGTAGTTAAAAAGTTAAGTCAATGATTTATTTTATTGTAAAATTATTGTATTTCCACACCACCCTTGAGGTATACAATTTGGTGCGTTACCGATTTTTTTTGGGTGTTCGGTTCCGCTGTAGGCCTATTTCACCCATAAACACAGATAAATATTAGTATACATATGTATATATATATATATATATGTATATATGTATATATTACATAGTAATTATATATTACAAAAATAATTTTTATTCGCATGCAACTACTTATAAATATAATCAACTAAATATATTCATATTAATTCTTTTTTTAGTTTTATATTTATATTTTCTTAAAATAAATAGTTTTATGTAATTCTTGCCTTACTGTTGACTTTCCATTTACTTTTTTTTTGTAATTTTAAAAATATCTTGTCCTTAAAAATAATTCAATTATAGTTTTAACTACTACGTTTTAATGACCGGAGGACTTAATAAGGCCTTCAAATATATTTTTTTCATGATGTGGTACCGGTGACGGAAATAATCTTCGGCTTGTTTTTGAACTTCGGTTTGTGGCGTCCGTGGCGTAGTTGGTTAAAGTGCGTGGCCACTATGTCAACGAACTTTGGAGACCCAGGTTCGAACCCCAGCAGCGACAGAAAATTATTTGAATTAAAATAATTTTTCTGTACGGCCGCCACCTCTCTGCAGACAATGGCAAACCTCAGAAAGTAATCAAACTGCCATGTAAAGCTTCTTGAGAACGAGAACATTCCGTTCATCGCCGTTCGAAGTCGGCGTTAAACAAGTAGGTCCGGTTCTCGGTCAATTGTGTACAAACTAAATAACACGCACAACACAATTGATCATAAAAAGCTAGGTCAAAGTCCTTTCAAGGGCTGAAATGGCAGTTATTTATTTATTTTTTGTTTTTGAACAGCCAACAAAATCAGATTCATATATATGATTAGAAAAAACTGATAGCTTGTTTACGAATCTTGGTTACAATCCTAGGCCGCAAATCTATTTATATCAATAATTAGTATCAATAATTTGCGGAAATCTGAAAATAAACAAATAAGGAATCATATTAATTTACTACAGTGATTAACAAAAGGCGCCCTGAAAATAATGACACCATGCAAAATGAATGCGCCCTTGTAGTCGTGTTTGTGCTTTGACATAAGCGCTGGGATAGAAATGGCGCAAAATTAACTGGCACTAATTATTGCTTTTTCACTTATTTCTGATTAGAAATATATTAATTTCTTGTTGAAGTACACTTTTAAAGAACAAATATAATATAAATAACACTCTCTTATTTAAATAATTAAACCGATGTGAACAGAATTTGAATATACTTACGTGTGGAATGAAATCATTTTGTTTATCAATTTCTGACTGCTTCCACAACTGTGCACTATACAATTCATTATTATAAAGTTAGTTATAAAAATCACTTTATTATTTCAGTTACTTTAAGCAATGACAATTGCTTTTAATAATTATTTTAAAAGAATTTCTCGAGTCAATTTTCTTTGTTTTGATTTTCTAGCGTAAATGTCAAAATTTTCGCTCAAAAAATGCCGCAGTACACATACAGTGTATGTGTGCATAACACCCCTGCAAGACATGCCTAACCGAAACTCCAACACAATCACAATTTTTGCATGAAAAACTAATACATTCTCAGTTATTTCACATTTGTCAGTTTTGTTAGAATGAGACAACAATATAAACATTAAAATGGCTGAGTTGTGTCAAAGTTAGCGCCAATATAAGTTTCTTTTCAGCTGTGAAAAATGTAATTTGCAAAAATTGTTTTGAAAAATAAAATAAAGATTCCTGTCAAATATGAATATAGAGCGAAAGACATTTTTGTGACTATTAACTGAATAATTTATCTCAACATATACTTTTATGGAGTTCATGAATCACTTGCATCTGGAGGCTGCGAACACATTGCTGTCCGTACTCAGCTGCCCACAGAAAAGTCCGTCATCTTCCGGTAAATAGCTGCTACTTTATGCTTATTGCTTCCGAATTACAACTCAAACTCCATTTTTCTTTGTAGAACTATCAGTAAATGCCATCATTCCTATGTTTTAATGTCTGCTTTGCTGTACTTTGCATCACACATGGTTGAGGTGCTACACACCATGTTTGGCTCTATCTTGGCTGGTTCTTTTGTCTTTGGCATTGTCGAATCTCTGCTCTCGATTTTAACGTTCCGCAAGCAGCAGGATATACTCAAATCAAGTGGTGCCACTGTCGATCTTAATTCTCACCAACCACTGCACAACGAAAGAGAATCCCTACCGCACAAGTCTCTTTGGTTGTTCCGGCTCCAAGGACTCACCGCTTGAGGGTTCCACATTTAAAATCGATTCAATTTGAGAAGCTCTGCCGCATTGTGACCATAGATCAGACCGCTCTGTTGTTGTATTTTCTACTGTATCGCAATGAACGCTTCTATCGTTTTATAATGGCGCAAAATGATTTGGAGATCTTAGTGATTCCCATACTGCATACGTTGTATCAAGCACCTGACAGCACTTCACATCCAATCCACATGTCGCTCATTATATTGGTGATACTTAGTGAGGACGATAGCTTTAATTGGAATTTGCACAACAACGTAAATGAAAGAAGGCGAAAGAGGCAGTAGTATTCACTTTATATTATAATTATATAATATCGTTATATTTTTATTTAAAAAATAATAATTTTTGATATATTAGAATTTTTAAAAATGAAATAAAACATGAACTATAATTATAAAAATAAAAATAAAATATTTTAAATAATGTTTTAACTGTACGTTAGCGCTATATATTTACTACGTAAAATCTAACCATTTTGTACGTTAGTCCTACACATTTATTACGTAAGGTTTAATCGTTTTGCATGTTAGTGCTACATATTTTGTTCGTAACGTTTAACTGTTTAGCACGTTACATCTAACAGAATGTAAGGGCAAGCCTACCTCATATTTACATTAGGTGTATTAGTTAAATACTTGGTTGAATTACCGGCAGTATTAACATGAGTAGGTGAGACAGCTATAAGTGAAAGTATATTTGACACTTCATGAGAAAGAAAAGGATGGCATTATTCATGTACATGAGTTTCGGGTAGTTTTTTCCCAACGCCCTTAAGAAACTCATAGAAACTCGTTCATATAGCCTACCCAAAATTTTCGTAGCACTATTAGTTAAATACCCAATTAATTTACCGGGACTGTTCTTGCTGGGACCACTTCCTTATTTCTTATTTCTATGATTGAAAACGTTCTCTTTTTCAGCGTTGCTTAACGGTAAAAGTAAAAAATAAAAACGAATTTAGTAAGATCAGAGAAAGGGTTTTTGTTTAAAGCACCCTTCCATTCTCTTACTTCTATCCAAAAATCAATATAAGACGATAATTTAGCCCATGTATAAGTGCGAAGTTTTCTCCATTGGATTTCATCGTATGTATTTATAAGTTAGAGATGTCACAAAATTACGAAAAAATTGAATTTTTTAACCAAAAAAAGTAAGCTAAAAATAGCTAAACTCGAAAAATAAGAAGCTAAAAAAGTAGCTAGGAGCTAAAACACAATTTTTGGAGCTAAATGAGAAAAAAAGAAGCTAAATCTAGCTACAAAGTAGCTAATATGGCAACACTGCTTCTCAGTACCCATGATACAATTATAAGGTAGGCCCAATTCGGAGACAAAAAAAACGAAAAAGCAAAGCAAAGCAAAGAAAATCAAAACATTGGCGTAGGTATAATGTCATTTTTAACAACTGACGTTTATTCGTTCAGCGTTAGGGATGTATAATTTACTATTAACAGTATGAATCTGGGTATTGGGTATTGAGTACCCAAATTTTTTGTGGAATAATACACGAAAAGTAAGCAAAAACCCTAAAAATTTAACAAAATGAGTTATGTTTTAAGATATAATACAAAATGAATTGTATTTTAGCTTTCAACGAAGCAAATAAATTTGGGCCTATTCGGCGAAATCTGTTATTCTGTTACGCATTTTCTGTTATCAATCGTAACAGATGTCGATCATAAAAGATCTGTTAAAATTGGTATTCAGTATATCGAACTTTTATGGCAACCTGTTATCAATCTTCGAAAATAAGAATCTATTACAATTCCGTTAACTTCTGTTATGAAACAGCTGATTGTTGTAAATAAATTTATTCATAGTCAACAAAATGCAGAGCGAAAAAGTAAGTTAAGGGTTGTTTTATGCAAAAGCTTATTATAAATTAAACAATTTATTTTCTTCAGTATATTTCAGTCGTCTTTAAGTTCGCTGCTGGTACTCTGACGTTCATAAGCAAATCGAAGAAAAAAAAACACAAGTTAACAAAATGCAGCCAATTCATGTTGTTACCGGCGCTGCCGGTCAAATTGCTTCTCATCTTGCATTTGCTTGATATTCCTCCTATGATTGGTGTATTCGAGGGTGTCGTTATGGAATTAGCCGATTGTGCACTACCTCTATTACGGCAAGTTGTACCAACAATTGATCCAGCTATGGGCTTCGAGGATGTTGCCGCTGCCTTCATGGTTGGTTCAATGCCATGTAAGAAGGGTTTGGAACGCAAGGATTTGTTCTCGGCGAACGTGAAAATCTCCAAGATGCAGGGCCAGGCGGTGGATCTACATGCACGCAAGGATGTTAAGGTACACATATTGCTGTAAAAAAAAGAATTTTTCGACTAAATTCCCTTATTCTAGCAATGAGACAGTGTGCACAAAATCAGTCTGGGATGCCGACTTACTGCAAGGAGAATTTGATGAGACGGTGCAAAAGCGTGGCGCTGCTGTGATTTCCGCACGTAGGATGTCTGCCGCTAAGACTGCTTGCAATCATATGCACGATTTGTAGCACGGCACTCTTCCTGGTCAGTACGTCTTACGTGTCATTTCGAATGGCAGCTATGGAACGCCCAAGGATTCCAACGCATTACCTGTTGTGATCTCAAACAAGCAAACAAATTTTTTAAGGTTTGCAGATCAACACAATAGGTGTCGGCTAAAGCATTTGTATTTGGTATTTTATACTTAAATTGTATAAATGTTTAATCAGCGTTAACCCTATAAATACATGTTGAATAAAATGTTTTTATTGAACTTAAATATTTAAAAGTAGTAAGAAATGATTTTAGACTGGGCCAAAAAACCAAAGTATATTCAAAGTCTTAAGCAGCCAATAAAATGTTTATTTGTAAAAATATTTTCGTCATAGTTTTAATAGAAAATACTCGCTTTTGTTTTGGTTTTTATTCGATGGTTCAATTTCATACTCGAAGTACATATTAAATATCAAAGTTCATATGCAAAATTGCAAGTTGAGTGCATATTAATAAAGATATAAAGATAAAAAAATCATATTAATAAAGATAAAAGCTTAAATATCGAGTTTCGTCATCACAGACTTTGGATGTTCCACGATTGGTTCCAATTTGTTCATGAGTAGTCGAGCATTCACCTTGTCCTAACGAAATAGCTGCACGAAGCGCACATCAGGAAGCTCGAATAGATTGCTTTGAAGCCGCAACTCTAGCAGAGTTGCTCGATGGTTTCGTCTAAAACATTAAATTGAACATAAACATATGCATATATTTATACTTAACAATTAGTTAACTTACATTTTTCGCCTTTTTTCAGAATTTCTTGTTAAAATTCTCAAATAAATATCTATTTCAGAAATAAACTGTCACTTTAATAGAATTTGTTATGATAAAAGACTCAAAAATCTGTCTGTTATTCTGTTATGGTTTTTAACAGATTTCATAACAGATTTTGTCGCGCTGAATACCAATTATAGAATTTGGAATAGATTTTTTGACAGTTCGAAAATCTGTTATGATTTTTAACAGATTTCATAACAGATTTTGTCGTGCAGAATATGAATTTAGAACGCATAGCAGATTTTTTGACAGCTAAAAAATTTGTATGGGAAATCATAACAGAATAACAGAATTTTTTCATAAAAGATTGCGCAGAATAGGCCCAATTATTTGTAAACAACAAAGAACTAAAATATTATAGTTATATCTTAGTTCGTTGGTAATCCCAAACTCACACGGTGATTGCCAATCAAACAATCTAGTCGTTTTGTTGTTGCTTTCAATGTGAAACTGTCAAAAACTCTGAGAGCCAGAGCGGATGAACTCAGATTGCAGCAATCTAAATTTGTTCATTTTGAGATTGCTGTACTGTCGGCAATCAGCAATCTGAATAGTGTTGCTAGGTTACGAAATAAAATTTTCAAGGAAATTTCAAATTATGATTGGCGTGTCGTGTGAGCTACCAACAATCTGAATGCGAAAGAGAGTAAGAAAAGTTCATCGATTGCCAATCAAGCAATCCCGTGTGAGTTGGCCATAAACAAACTTATAACGAATACGATGCAAAGAGTAAAGTATGAGGAATACCAAATATAAAGGAAGTACGAAATAGTACGTACTTGGTACCATTTGATTTGTATGAAAATTTCATATAAACTGGATGGTACCAAGTACGTTCCATATTTCGTATTCCTTTATTTTTGATATTCCTCGTACTTTTCTCATTGAAATGGTATTCCTTGTGTATTTTCTGCATCCCATACGTAAACAATCTTGGAATAGCTATTGGAGTGCTGCCATATAACTATAAAGAAAGTAAATCTAAAGATGTTTGGCAGCACCAAGAACAAAATTCATAAGGGAAGGATGGAAATAAAATTGTACTAGTACGAAAAGATTAGTACTTCGTATTTAAATAATAAAAAAGTATACAAAATGGTAAAATTACGTTATATTTGTTCTAGCGTCGTGCAAAATATAACGCCTTTTTGTCTATCCGTGTGATCTGGCATCTCTGTCTGCCACACATGTTTTATCTATTAAAAAGAGCTAAAGATGTTCTGCTCACACTAATTCCAAATTCCATAAAGAATTAAAAAACAAATTCAGCTGTTTAACCCTTAAATGCACCGTGTATCTTTAAAGATACAACCATTCAAAAAATTCCTACGGCTATATTTTTGGTTTGATTTTTTTCAAATCGGTTCTATATTATTTAGAATATTAGAAGTCTTAAATAAAAAAATAGTTTTTACTTTATTTGTCATACTTTTTAAAAAAATTATGTACAAAGTCAAAAAAATTTTTTTGTAAAAATTAAATATACACTTTTTTGACAGTTTAACTTCTAGGAACAGATAAATAATTTTGATTAGGAAAAAATGCTGACTGCTTTCAAAACATGTCCTTTAGTGATTTTAAGTGGTTCGAAAAAATTTCGATCATTTGGTCACTTTAGTTGGTTGTATCTTTAAAGATACAGTGTGCGCTCCCTGCAGTTTTTGATAATTTTAACTTTTTAAAATTAATGAATTAATAAAAATTTCATAACACATTCCTTTTATTTTGATATATTTTAATAGGGATTTTAGATGTGGGTAAATTCACATTGAATCTTTATAGATACAACCATTTTTTTTAAAAAAAATTTTTTAAAAAAAAAATTTTCAAAACTAAAAACGCACTCAATTTTACATAAAATATATTTTTTCGGTCAAAATCGGGCGCCTTGTGCATTTAAGGGTTAATATGGTCCGCAGTTAGCATCCCGCAGAGCTCTTCGACCATAGTGTACTGGTTAGAGTTCTGGCTTTTAACGCGAACATGCGCGGGTTCATATCCTCCACAAATAAAACCAAATTTTGTTTTTCTTATAATTTTATCACATGTTTTATCTATTAAAAAAAGCTACAGCTGCTCTGCTCACACTAACAACAAATTCCGTAAAGAATTTAATAACACACTCAGCTGTTTACTTAACTACGTAGTTAGCGTTCCGCAAAGCCTTTCCACCATAGTGTAGTGGTTAGAGCGCTGACCTTTAACGCAAACATGCGCGAGTTCAAACCCTTCACCAAGTAAAACCAAATTTTTTTTTCTTATAATTTTGTTGAGAAGTGTTTTTTTGTTATTTTTATTAATGGGTAGTATTTACAAAAGATAAATTTAGGCAAAACATTTTAAGAAAATAAAAAAATATCTCTCAAATATTGGCTATTATTTTTTACTCTAGCAAGGAAATTTGCGTTCAGTTAGAAAGGAATTTGGCCATAGTTAATAATCATATTTCTCTTTGGTGTTTTGTATGTATATATATTTTAACTTATTAAATTAAATTCAATGAAAACCTTCCTGTGTCGATCGGTATTTGAACCGCGGTCTCTGCCACATAAGCTGCGCATTCTACCCAACGCGCTATGGACATCATATTTTAATCCAATTATTTAGGATATTATTTTATTGCGTGACTTACACTTGTACCCACCGTTGCCAGATTGGGCGATTTATCGCCAATTGGGCGCTTTTTTTCTTGTTTTTGCGCTTAAATTTTTAAGAAATCGATGGCGATTTTTTGGGCGATTTTTGTAAATCAATCTTTTTTCATAAACTCATCTGTGTTTAAAATTTCAATTAAAGAAAATAACAATTGTTTTAAGTGTTTGGAACACTCTGTTAACAATGCGACTGAACACAGCTCACAAGCCCTTATCGATAATTTACTTATATCGAAATACTTATTTTTTTTTTTGAGACCGTTTCTTCAAAACATCAACTCACTTAATTCATATTTTCAACGAGAAAAAGTTGACTTTTTTCAAGCTTACGTTGAAATCACAACATTTATTCAAAGACTTGTTTCAAAAATTATAAAAGAAGACATTGTCAAAAATTTCAATTTTGGTAATTTAGCTACATCCAGCTTAAATAAAATTTTAGCGGATAAAAGCAATTATAAAAGAATTAATTAAGAATTAAGACCTTACATTTCATTATCAGTTCCATGAAGAAATTCACAAATTAAGGGATGATATTGTTATGATAGACATACTATCAAAATGCCAGAATTTCATTATAGTTTTAATCAAGGAAATGTTAAAACGATTATCTAGTCTGTTAGAAATTTTTGAAAATGCTTTTATTTTATGTCCTGAAAGATGTTTAAACTATATAAGACCTTCTTTCCGTGAACTCCCTCTTCATTATCTATCTCTTGAAGAGCGACGTGCAGAAGAAATCGAATACGAATCTTTGTTGACATTTCCATGGAGCAATGTTTTCAAAAACAAAGTGCCATCTGAAAGTGAAGAATTTTGGCAATCGGCATACAAAATTAAGACAGCCATAGGCGGAAAAATGTTTGACAATATTTGTAAGTTGGCATTCATCTTGTATAAACTAAATCAATGTATGAACTAAACAATACTTCGAGAATTGACGAAACGGAGGAAGAGTCTAATATGGCTGAAGGAACTACGTTTTTTGCAAAAAGTTTTTTTTTAAAGTTGCATATTGAAAAATTCTAAAAAGTTATAGTCTCTAAAAAAATGTTCTTTAACGATCAAAATTCTCGTATAAAATGAATTTTTATTATTTTTTTATTATTTTTTATAGATCTCAAAAATATGAAAATAAGAATATCTAATACTATTAACAGATCTCAATATTATTTGAAAAAAATGTATATAATTTGTTTTGTTTTTTCTAATATAATAAATTTCTTAGAAAAAATGGCGATTTTTGGCGATTTTTTTTTTTCATTGGGCGATTTTGGGCGATATTTTTTTTAAATCTCGCGCTTTTCTCAAAAAAGTTCTGGCAACACTGCTTGTACCGCTTAAAGTTTTTGTTCGCTACTTTTTTCACACCCTCAGCCAAAGAACTAAGAGATAAGGAAGCGGTGAAGTTGACCAGAAATTAAGTATTTTACAAATACAATGAAGTTAATTCAAACACATTAACATTCAAACAGGGCCGCATTAGGTTATATCGTAAAGAAAGGCGAAAACATTTTGGTGTTCAGACGTATTTTTATTATTTAATTTTTATTGTACTTACACACCACTTATGAGGTATACAATATGAAAATATAAAATAAAATATTTTTCAGTCAAAAATAACAATTAAAATTAGACTTTTATTTTTTCGGTTTAAAGGAAACACTCCTTTTTTTATTGTCTCAGTTCATGTGAATGCGTATTTGAAATCATAGATATATTACAAAAATGTCAAAAATACGGGACAAATTTTGTCCCAACAAGACACTTAAAAAATTATGCAAAATACGACTAGCCATTCGGCTCATTAGGGGGTTTCGGACTATACTACATGTAGGATGGACATGTAGGACGGCAAAATAACGGGAATGTCTGTTCGAGCTTTCGAACTATCCTACATGTCGGATGGACTTCATTATTTTTCAGCGTTTAATAAGAGAGCATCGTACAATGGCAACACAATTTGTTGCTGCTCTAATAAATTATGATGTTTTGGAAAAAGAAGAAGAGATAACTACTTCCAAAACACAATATGCGAAACGGCTGCCTTATGAATATTTTCAACTATGCGCTTTGTTTACCTTTTTCTATATATGTTCACTCCACGACGGTTTTTGTAGAATGAGAAAATGTATGAAGTCGGATGAACGAGCGTTCGCACTTACTACATGTAGGACGGACCAATAGAAAAATCAAAACATTTTGATTTTCATGCTACATGTCGGACGGACCGCAGCATTTGCTTTCACACATACTACATGTCCATCCGACCTGTCAAGTTGATCCTACATGTAGCATAGTCCGAAAGGCCCTATTAGCATATTTTCGGGTGCAAAAAACGTGTACCGGGTAAGCGAGTATTGAATATAGGATATCACTTTCATACATATATATTTGACTGGAAAAAGAAGTCATATTTTAACATTTATTTTTGACCGAAAAAATAAGTGATATTTTAACTTTTATTTTTAACCGAAAAATAAACATTTTATCTGTTATTTTTGACCGAATAAATAAAAGTAATAACAAAACAAATAAAACAAAAAACCGGTAAAAATAACCATTATTTATCGACTTATTTGAAAAAATTTATAACAGTTACGGTCCCTGATTAAAACTTATCTTCAATCGAAAAAAAATTAGGGCCCTATGGCTTGCCACCCTAACGAATGAATGCGCTCATGAAGCTGAACTTGTGTTTTGACAGAAGCTCTTGCACATGACTCATGCACACAAATGGCGGGAAACCAACAGACTATAAAGCAAGATTACCTGTGAAATGAAATCTACTTATTATGTGTTTTTTGTGAACTTTCACAACTTTTCACGGCACAACGCATGCTTATTTAATTATTTATTTTATTTATGTTCGTTTTAATACAATTTTTAGCGATGACAATCACTAATTATTTAATATTTCCTTATAATAAGGAATTCCTTATATTTTATTTCTATGCCCTCAGCTTGTTTGCTGCGTAAAGGAGCAAGCTATATAAACATATACAACTTTCCTTGTTTAACATGACAACAAAATGTAAGAATGTGTTATCCCCAACTCACACGGTGATTGCCAATCAAACAATCTAGTCGTTTTGTTGTTGCTTTCAATGTAAAACTGTAAAAAACTCTGAGAGCCAAAGCGGATGAACACAGATTGCAGCAATCTAAATTTGTTCATTTTCAGATTGCTGTGCATGTCAGCAATCAGCAATCTGAATAGTGTTGCTAGGTTACGAAAAAAAAATTTCAAGGAAATTGCAAATTTTGATTGGCGTGTCGTGTGAGCTACCAACAATCTGAATGCGAAAGAGAGTAAGAAAAGTTCATCGATTGCCAATCAAGCAATCCCGTGTGAGTTGGCCATTAATAATATTTATTGTTAATAACCACTTTATTCTTCCAGAAAATGTCAATGGAAAGACAAAAGCATGTCACTAAGATCGGCCGTCGAAAACAAATGACAACATAAATACAAAATGCTGCTTTATATTTAGTAGTATTTCATGGTAGTAAATAAAATGTCGTGTTTCAGAGTTGAAAAGAATGATAAAACTGAGTGCATTCATCAGATTTTTTAAGGCAACAAGAATGGGATTGATATTTCCATAAGTCTTATTCCTTACAGAGCATTGAGTGTGCATTCTTTTATCTTCAAAGAATGATGAATTGTGCATCTGTAATTCACTAACTCAACAGAAGCATAAGATTGCAATCTGGTTGATGCAGCTTTTGAATGCATTAAGAGTGTGTGCATTCCGAAATGATTCAATCTTTTTACAGCTCTGGTAATGGACAACTCACACGGGATTCCTTGATTGGCAATCGATGAACTTTTCTTACTCTCTTTAACATTCTGATTATTGGTAGCTCACACGACACGCCAATCATATTTTGACATTTCCTTGAAAATTTTATTTCGTTACCTAGCAACACTATTCAGATTGCTAATTGCCGACATGTACAGCAATCTCAAAATGAACAAATTTAAGGACGTAATAGGCTCTAGCTGGCTGCAGCTAATGTCCAAAATAAACGAAAAGCTAGCTCAAGTTCTGTCAAATGCTTAATTTGACCAAAATGACTTGAGCAGAGCTCGCCTTTATGTCATAACTACTTTTCACATTTGCTTTTAAAATTCAACAATTTCTGCATCAATTCGTTATGTTCGTTTTAAATGGAAAAAATAATATTTATGGCAAATAATGGGATAATATGAGACAAATGGAAAAATAAATGAACTTTTCATCTAACATCATCATGACTTTCAACTTAACTTATTACGCAAATACATACTTAAAGTAGTTTTACAAATTTTATAGATAAAACAAATGCTAGTTCGTACCAAAGCAATCCAGCAAAGTTCCAACCAAGCAAATTTTCAAAGAAAACAATGAAAGTTGACAACTCTGATGGGATGAAAAATAACAGAACTTTTACAAAACGACCGTGGTGAAAATAAAAGCAATTTACAAATACAACAAGTGCCAAAGTTTGCAACCTTTGTTTGGCGATTAAGAATAAAATAAGAAAATGCATGTAATTATTGGAGTGTTAAACAGATTCCTGTAATACAACTTAAAGATTTAAATATTCAAACACTCAATCCATACATTATTTTTCTTGTTTGTAAACGAAGTTTGAGCAGAAAATAGCACAAGAAGAACAAGAGCGTTCCTTTGTTAAATTTCACCTCGAATAGCGGTGGTTTGTGTAAAATAGCGGGGGTTTGTGTAAAATTAAAATTTTTAAAAATGTTGACAAATACAACAACTGAAGAAATTGGCAAGCTTTAAACGCATTTATGAACTAAAATAAAGAGACTAATACTTTGTTTACATATGGAGATTAAGGGCAAGTACAGGGTCCGCCAAATAACTTTTTTTTTTGAAAATGCTATAAAAAAAACTACTGAATATTTTCTCAAATTTCTTTTTTTATTTGAATGTACAATCCTCCCGGTTAATAATGGAAAATAATTTCATTCATGCTGCCTCGGCTGGCCATGCAGTAGTCTACACGATCGGTCCAATTTTTAAGCACATAATCGATTGTGTGCAGCTGTATTTCACCAATGGCTTCACGAATATTGTCCTTTAAAGCGTCAATTGTCTCTGGCTTGTCGGCGTAACACTTGTCTTTGAGGGCACCTCACAAATAATAGTCCAACGGTGTCAAATCGCAGCTCCGAGGTGGCCAAACGACATCAGCTCTGCGGCTGTTGAAGCTAAATGTTGCCAATATCCTCCTCTTCAATTTTTGTGAACAAAAATTCGTTCAACATGGCCCAATAATGATGGCCATTGACTGTAACGGCCACTCCTTGCTCATTTTCGAAGAAAAATGGCCCAATTATGACTCTGGACCAAAATCCGCACCAAACAGTGACTCGTTTTGGGTGCATCGGATTTTCAATGTAGGCGTGCGGGTTTTCTGTGCCCCAAATGCGACAATTTTGCTTGTTTACATACCCGCCAAGATCAAAATGAGCTTCTTCTGAAAAGATGATTTTTTGGCAAAATCGGCAAAATCGACAAACCATGATTTTCAAAGTAATGTCGCATTATTTCCCAGCGTTGTAACTACAAGCGTATACACAACCATATTCGTTCAGCGGAAGGATAAAACTAATTATCTGTCAAATCAGACATGTGCTTAATGTTACCATTAGGGCACCTCAAACGATACATGTCGGATGGACATGTAGTTCGACAAAATAACGGCACTATTTTTCGTTGGTCTCAAACGGTCGCACATGTTGGATGGACTTCATTATTTTAAAGTTGCCAGCAAGTAAACATCGAGTAATTTTGCAGTGCTCGATATATTTACAAATTTTTTTTTTTATGAATTTCACTTTTAATTTTCCAACTCTCTAGGAGACTTCTATACAGCTCAAAAATTCCTTCTAAAAATCTCCATTTATTATATTCGCCAATTTGCCGCGCTGTTTCTCACTCAAAAACTTTTATCGAATAAGAAAATGCACTAAGTTGGATGGACACGCACCCAAACGATCGCAGATGTCGTACGCATATCGGATGGACCGAGCAAAAAGTCAAAAATTTTCGCCTTTCATCGGACATGTCCATCCAACTTCATTTTTAGCACACGAACGATACTACATGTGCGACGACATGACAGGTCCATCCGACATGTAGTATCGTTTGGGGCGCCCTATTCACGAAATAAGCACTAGTTGAAAAAATAGTTAGATGGCAGACCCTTTAGATTAAGCTAATCTTCTTCCTTAATCTAAGCTGTTTACAATATCTTTCAAGAGATTTACTTTGATATTTCGTTGCTTTCTTTTGTTTTATGTATTTACCTTCAGCCATTTATTTGTATTTATTTTCCTTCTCCAGACAACTATTTGCCATTTCATTTTATTACTTCTTTACAGTGTTGCATTTTTTAAGGAATTATCGCTGTTCACCGCGTTGCAAACCTTTTTTGACGAGATTTGCAAGTAGATTAATTTTTAATCTTGTTCTGAGGGGATTAACTTTAATATGACTAATCTCGTCAAATTCAACAAGTTTAATACTACGTTTACATATGAGGATTCAGAGAAAGAAGATTAGCCTAATTTCCTACTGAAATCTCAACTGTTTACAATAGCGTGATCGAGATTAACTTTGACATTTCGTTGCTTTGTTTTGTTTTATATATTTACCTTCAGCCATGTTTTTATGTATTTGTATGTATTTGTTGTTGCAGCCATTTTCCTTCACCAGACAATTATTTGCCATTTCATTTTATTACTTCTTTATAGTGTTGCATTTTTTAAGGAATTATCGTTGTTTACAGCGTTGTAAACCTTTTTTGAGGAGACTAGCAAGTAGATTAATTTGTAATCTCGTTCTGAGGGGATCAACTTTTGTATGGCTAATCTCGTCAAATTCAACAAGATTAGCGAGTTAATCTCCTCAAAGCGCTTAATCTCGATTTAATCTCGATATGTAAGCGTACTATAACGAGTTAATCTCTTCAAAGTGCTTAATCTCGATATAATCTCGACATGTAAACGTACTATTAGTAATCAGTGGCCGAATCGCCGCATCCGTGAACGTAACAGCTTTCGTATGAGAAAAAATAATCGTATGAGAATCTCATGAGATACGATATTAATCTAGAAATAGAAAATAGAAAATAAATCGTGGCTTTAAGCTGGTATTTTAAAATAATACTTTTAGACAGGGTGTTGTTAAGAAATATTTGAAGAATCCAAATTGAGCAAAGTTTCTTCGGTACCATTTCTGGTACCCGAGATATAAAATCTTATATTCTTTTTTTTTGAAAAAGTTAAAAATTGCATTCAAGTATACATTTCTCAAAAATAGCAAAATGCATATGCAAAAATTATGCTAATTATTAATTCGGCAACTATAAGGAGTACGTTAACAGTATAATCAATACCACCAAAATTTAGACTATTGGGTAACAATCGAAAGTTCTGTGCTATCTCGATTACAACTTTTGCTTCGAATATCCTTCACACAGGACACTGTGGATAAAAATCGTGAGTGGCATCGTGTTTAGCAATTTATTGTTAGTTTAAACCTATACTTACTTTTGTTTTAAGACATACGTAGTTTTTTTATAAAAGTCAAAGCATTTTAATGTCGTTATTTTTTACTGTTTTCTTCAAAAAACAAGTTTGTCCTTGCGGAGCAGGAAGACATCCTTTTTTTTCCTTAAAATTTTTTTTGGGTGATCTTGACAACCCCATGCAACTTTTGAGACCTCTTAGAATGTGAAATTCGAAAAAAATTTGTAATTCGATATGCCCTTATGTGTACACTATTATTTGCAAGGTTAGCAACGCATCGTTTCATTATGCACTAAATTCCAGGGATGGTTAAATTACGAGAAGAACACATGTTACAAATGTGATTTCAATAAATTTTTTCTAAATAAACTTTATATTTTTGGCCGGCTATTGAAATTACTTGATTTTTCGAAAAATTACTGTAGTACTGTATGAGCAGTCAAAATACTGTAGAAAACAGTAATTACTGTGCCGTTAACATCAGTGCCTTCTGCTTATGTCAAAAAGCATTTTAGCGATGCCACTTTCCGTATATATCATAAATGTGGGATAAACACATAAAAAAGGAATTATATATAGGGTAAATAAGAAAAATTTGAATCAATGTGCCTATAATTGAAAGAAAGAATTTTTTAGTTATTTTATAGCTTATTTTCACTAATTTAATATTGCCCGTAATTTTCTTGTTTATCTTTTTGTTTTCTTAATTTCTTGTTTAAAAATTTTATTCTAAAGTGCATACGATAAACTTTTTAAGTCTTCCTAAGTTAGTAGAACTGTTGAAGATATATCAACATTTTTCAAAAGTTCCGCATATATCAATATTTTCAGCAAAGCATTTTATATAAAACGCTTACCTACTGAAACCATGAAACATGGATTTGTCATAGGATTTTTTCTTAAGATATGGCAGCACACATCCTTACCCTTCCTTTTTATTGTATCATGTCCTATGTTTCCATTGCGAGTTAGCTCGCGGCTTACTCGGGGTTAACTCGCTATGGAAACGCGAGTTGAGTTGAGTTTCGTTAAATCCACGAAACTCCACGAAACTTGTAAGATTTAACTGGGTTCTATCTGTCAAAGTGAATGCTGCCATTTAGTATCCATTTCGCTAGTAAAACAATAACAAACATGCAAATGAAATTGACAAGTTTGACTCAACTCGATGCTGTGCATGGAAACACTATCGAGTTAGCGACGCCATTTTCTTAACTCGACGAAAACCCTAACCCCGAGTTAACTCGCCATGGAAACATAGTAATGGGCTCGAGCTGGTTGCAGCTTGTCAAATTTTATACGACTACATAGAAATGATGCGTACAAACCATAATAGCTCTAGCCAGCTTTTTCGTCAAGTTTCGTTAACTTGATCTGGCTGCAGCCAGAGCGATACAAATCGAATGCTCCGTAAGGAATCGTTTGTTTTAATTTATTTATAAATTTACTTCCACATTCCATTCTTATAATTATAAATTCAAACGAACAAAGCGAATTGATGTAGAAATTGTTGAATTTTTCAAAGCTAATGTGAAAAGTAGTTATGACATAAAGGCGAGCGCTGCCGAAGTCATTTTGGTCAAATTTAGCATTTGACAGAACTTGAGCTAGCTTTTCGTTTATTTTGGACGGGGAGATTACGATTTCCGTGGCCCCTCGATTTGAGTATGCAGCTTTGAAGTACTCTTTGAGAAAATAAGATTCACTGAAGGATTTATCGATATATCGATTAGTTATCGAGATATCGATTTTTCAAAAAAATGTTTACTCAACGGAACCAATATTTAAATTCGGTTATATCTTTGCTAATATTTGTCCGATCTGAATGATTTAGGTGTCATTCGAAAGATATTTAAAATGTTTAATATGAAATGAAAAAAGAAATATTTTTTCGTAAATCGGCCACGCTACAGACTTTCTTTCTGCATAATATGTTTTATTTTTGCATAAAACCGTTATTTTCTCTTAAAAATGCGTTATAAAGATTAAATAAAGATATAATTAATTCAAAGCTTAAATATTAAGCTTTTGTTTGGTATACAACATGTTTTTTATTTCTTTTATTTTGACCGATTTTTGATGTTATGTTCTAATTTAGGTTGATCAGTACTATCATATAGCATAGGAAAATGTTTCATAATTGGGCTGAATATATTTGATTTGCTTTATAAATTGTGCATTTATACTGTAAATGGTGCAAGAAAGATCTTCATAAAATTTTCGATGCATTTTGAGTTATTGAATAATTTTTTTCAGTTGTTCTGCCTTTTACATAATGTACTTTTCCTGTAAAAGGAGCCAGATAGACTTTAATCAAATGTTGTTTGTTGTATTCTGAAGTACATATTGATATTTTTCCTAACCTTTTTTTGAGTTATTGAATAAATTTTTTTTAGTGGTTCTGCCTTTTACAAAATGTACTTTTTCTGTAAAAGGATTCAGATAGACTTTTATCAAAGGTTGTTTGTTGTATTCTGAAGTTCATATTGATATTTTTACTAATTTTTATAAAAAAAGTGGCTCTGCCTTTTACAAATTGCACAATTATTGTTTTTTTTTTTTTTTTGTTTTTTTGTGAAATAAAATGAGAATCTGTATATCTTATTTAAAAAGAACACGTTGCGAATCATTATTAATATGATTCGAATATTCTTTTTTATTTTACATAGGTGTGCGACATGCTTGCGATTTTTCTGTTCTTCGTGATGAAGATGAAAGCTGTTGATGTTTATCAACAGTACATCAAAATTGTACGTTTAAAAAGCAAAATTAAAAACCGTATGATTGTTCTGTTTAATCTAGTAACAATATAAAAATGAGAATAATGGTAGAAATAGGGGAAACAAGTATAACATATTATACACCAAACGAAAGGTTAATGTTTCAGCTATTACTATATGTTATGTTCTACTTATTTTTATTACGTACTTTTGAAGAAAATAACGGTTTTATGAAAAAAAAATATATATCATGCCGAAAAATCATCTGTAGTGTAATTAGATTAAGTACCAAATTTTTGTTTTATAAATTATTTTGAAGATATTTAAGTTTGTTATCGAATGATACCCAAATTATTCTGATCGGTTAAATATTAGCATAGATATGATCGAATTTACCTTAAGACTTCTTTAAGTAAAAATTTTTTTAAAAAATCGATAGCTCGATATCTAATCGATATATCGATAAATCCTTCAGTAAATCTTATTTTCTCAATGAGTTCTTCAAAACTGCATATTCAGATCTTGGGGCCACGGAAATCGTAATCGTGCCTTTTGGACATTAGCTGCAGCTAGCTCGAGCCTATTATGTTTGGGCCTTAAGATGGCGAGCGTTCAGGGAACATGTTGTGTGAACGCTTTATGCTACATACCATCAGTCCGAAAGTTGTGCAGCAGATACGTAGCAAATTTTCTGCTGAATGCACTCATTGTGTTAGACTATAGTGGGTTTCAGACAATACTACATGTCATTCGGACATGCAGTTCTGCAAAATAACGGCATTTTCTTGATGAGCGTTCAGACATACTACATGTTGGATAGACATCATTATTTTGCAGCGCTTAAAGCGAACACATCATTATAATCGCACAACAATTGCTTGCTGCTCTAATTATTGATGAAGTATTGAAGGAAAAGGGGGAGATGAAAAAACTAAAAAAAGAAAAAAAAAGGATTTGTGTTAAGGAGTGGAGAAAAGAAAAGCTAATTTATTCAAATACATTTTTTTTTTTGTTTGCTTTGCGTAGCTGTTCACTCCTCGACGATTTTTGCAGAATGAAAAATGCAACGAGTCCGATGAACGTGCGTTCAAACAATACTACATGTCGGATGGACCGGCAGAAAAATCAAAATCATTTGATTTTCGTACTACATGTCCGATGGACATGTAGTTTTAGCTTTCACACATCGTACGTCATCGGACACGCAATGTCCATCGGACATGTAGTATTGTCTGAAACCCCCTTATGAAGCATTGTATTTATTGCGTTTCTGAACACTCCCAGGCACTTGATTATTGATAACATTTGTCATCGAATTTTGCTTTATGGGTCGGCCATTCTTGTGAATACATTTTTTTCTCGTAATATCGTGAAGTTATTATTGTTTTTCGGTAAAAAAGTTCAACTTTATTTTACTTTCGAGGTAGATCTTTATCAAATACAAAAAGCATTTATATTTTCATTCAATGCAAATGAAAACCTATATTCTGTGCTGAGTCGCAAATTTGCTTTACTGTTTCGTGAACTCAATTTGGTTTTTAAATGGCGTCAATGCCAAGATTCGTTTGCATTTTTCACAAATTCAACTTTGTTAAAAAGTTGCTTATATTCAACGGTTAAAATTATATTGTTAAAAATGATGCATAGTTAATAAATTAATATCACACGCGATTCATACTATTATATTGAAAATTCGTGTTTTTTTTTTTTGCGTAATCCGTTGTTCGTTATGTTTGGTTACGTTTTCGTAACTTGTCCCAATTTACGCCTGTGATATTTTTCCTGTTTAGATCGCTAAATGTAGGGAATTATGTCTGAAATGCCTTGAAAAGTTTGTGATAATGAAATCATACATGCGAAAATCATAATTTTAATGTGCACAATTTGTCGTCACCTGTTTTCGTTTCAAGGTGTGAGAGAGATCGATAGAACATAACAATTCCAGAAAAGGTCGATTGTCGTGGAATGTGGAATTTTAACTTGACGATTCAGGAAAAGCGACAAATTATTAAGCATCATTGAATTTATATCTGCGCATAACATCTCCAATACAAAGATCTGCATGTATGGTGATTGGTGTATGGTGACCAACATTTATAGGCAGGACGGTCCGTCACACCAAAAAATAGTACAATGTCTTCAGGGTCGGCAAACCTTTCATCAGCATTGAGTGTCAGCGGAAATTTTACCTCGAATCCGATTGCAGTCATTGTGGAGAAAGATAAAGATTCGCTATGGTATTTCACTGCCGAACAATTGTCAAATTCGCCCAGTCGGCGCCATGGCATAGATACAGATCAGGAATTGTCCTATAGGCAGATGACAGCTTATCTTATACAAGAAATGGGTCAGAGACTGCAAGTGTGAGTATAGATTAACCCTTGTATTTCTGTACCATTTAAATCCAACTATTTTTGTAATATTCCTGTGATATTTTAGGTCCCAGCTGTGCATTAATACAGCAATTGTGTACATGCATCGATTTTATGCATTTCACTCTTTCACTCATTTCCACCGAAATGGAATTGCAGCTGCTAGCTTGTTTCTCGCTGCTAAGGTAGAAGAGCAGCCTAGAAAGTTGGAACATGTTATTAAAGCTGCAAATAAATGTTTGAATCAGCCAACTTCTTCTACCACGGACGCATACTACTTAGAGCAGGCACAAGATCTTGTTTTTAACGAAAATGTTCTCTTGCAAACATTGGGATTTGATGTTGCCATCGATCACCCACACACTCATGTGGTCAAAACGTGCCATTTGGTGAAAGGTAAAAATTCTATGAAACAAATTCATTTAAATTCAGCTTGTATTGACATATACCTTAATTTCAGCTTGCAAGGATCTAGCACAGACATCTTATTTTTTAGCATCGAACAGGTAAACACATATTCCAATATAAGACCGAACATGATTAGGTTCAATTTAAGCTTCACTTAAAATGGTTAATCATTGCAAACTAGTTTGCATTTAATGTGACTCATTCTTCTAGTATATACATAGCTCCCAAATTGTCAGGTTATTTAATGTTTGATCAGAATAAACATTATTTTTACGGTTGTTCTCATCAAATTCAGTAGTTAAATCTTTTAATTAAAGAATTTCTTGAGAACTGTGCACTTTGGAATTGACAAAAACTGCACGTTCGTGTGTAACTGTATGTCCGTCGACTTCGTTTCTACTAAAACAAAGACCAAAAAAGCAAACTTCCGAACTCCGAGAAAAGTTCTAATAAATTCCATAGTAAAAGTCCTTGGAAACCCTTTTAAAACTATTAAAGAAATCCACTGCAGACTGCCGATAAGTGCACATAGCGGCCAACGCAACAGCTGTGAAGTTGCTCTTAAGTAGAGCTGTTGCCATTTTTTTCATAAATATGACGTAGACTTGGAGAGTATAAGTTAGAGAATTATTCATAATTCATTATATGCATCATGTATCTATAAAATGATGTATAGGAAAAATAATGACCACCCTAGAAGAACGAGTATATAATTGACACCTGCATTATAGTTAAAATAATTTGCAAGACCAGCCATATTAAGTGCTGTCGATGAATATATGTCATATTGATTTTATTTGCATTAAGTAATTTTGTTTGACAACCATAGTAGTACTTATTTTGATTAACGCTGTGTTATGATGGTAAATTAATGGTTTTAATTCTTTTAAGTTTTATATCTTTGTTAATTGTTATATACTATTTTATATTTTTTTTTTTATCATTTATAAGCGAAGTAAGCGTACTAACTTCATGCGTGGCAGTCCTTTATCGAGGTTAGTTTAAAAACTGCAAGAATCCAAACATGAATGCTGGCAAGTCAGTATATTTAGGTTTATACCATGATACAATTATACAAGGTAGGAGTGACAGTTTAATCGTCTTGTACCAACTGTCAAAAATGAAAGAACGAATGAAGTACAAAAGAAAATAGAAAATAAAATATACAGGCAAATGACAGTCGGTGCAGGACACTGCTGAGAAAATAGCCAGTTGTCACTCCTACCTCGTATAATTGTATCATGGTTTATACCATGTTTCCATCTCCTCGAAATCTTGCGATTTTGAAAAAGTGTTTTCAAAGTGTTTCCATCAGGCATATTATGACAGCTAGATTTCATTTGACAATTAAGGCTTCATTTGCTTGCTTCTGATTGGTTGCTAATTGTTTTTTGTTTTTAATCATTAATCAGTTGTCATTACCAAATGTCAGTATGACAATTTTAATACGAGCTGAATAGGGCTGGATAGTGATGTATAACTTTTCAGGGATGCTGCATAGCATTTTATGAGATTTTGTATAAGATTTTGTTGAAATCTCGAGATTTTGAAATCTTGAACTTGTATGAAAATCTCACTAGATTTCAATGTAGATTTAACGAAATCTCACAAAATCTCAAGATTTCGAGGAGATGGAAACGTGGTATTACGTCGAATTTTTTGACACTTAGCCAAATAGCCCATTCAAACGTGAATTTTTGAAAATTCTTAGACTGGATTTGTATAAACAAAATATAAACAATAACGAATAATAAAAAAATATAACTATATGTATTGTAACAATTACATAATTCACAATTGTAAGCTCTCAACCTAAATTGAAGTCAAAAGCTATTAAAAAACGATATTAACTATTTGTAATTTTGATATGGTATTTCCATGACTACGCACGTGACAGTCGTACGTCTTCACAAAATATAGAGCGATAGGGTAATGCAGCTCTCTACCCATGCAAAACACCTATCCTCAAGAAACATTCTGAAATCAGATCAATCTTTGATTTGCCATTAAATAAAAGCTTTTGAAAATATTTACGCTCATTCATTACGTCCATGTAACAATATGGAAGTTTTTAAAAAATAATGACATTTTTAACTAATTTGTTATAAAAAATCTTGATATCTTGTAATTTTAGCCTCCATTTGACTTCAATGTGTTTACAGTATAAGCCGACAGTCGTCGCTTGTTTTTGCATTTATTTGGCGTGCAAATGGTCCCGATGGGAGGTAACACATGAAAATAATTTTTTAAAAAACTGTTAAAAATTTAAAATATATAATAGATTCCTCAGTCAACTGAGGGCAAACATTGGTTCCATTATGTGGATAAAACTGTTACAATGGACTTGCTTAAACAGCTCACCGATGAATTTATTGCAATTTACGAAAAAAGTCCTGCTCGTCTGAAATCCAAGCTCAACTCTATCAAAGCCCTTGCCCAAGGAGCAAGTAATCGAGTTGTAAATAAAGACAAAAAAGCCAAACCTGAAGAGTGGAAAATGGTGGATATGATGAAAATGTACCATTCCTCCATTAACACAAATGACTCAAACAATGTAGTTGCTTCATCGAATACATTGCCAATTTCTCTGACGTCTGATCAACATCAGCAAAGTGGACAGGCTGTTTTATTGCCTCCACCTCATTCACACCAGCAAATCAGACGACCAGAATCACATTCTAGTCAACACCGTGCGCACCACTCATCATCAACGTCTCATCATCATTCGAAGCAATCTTTTTCTAGCAATGACGTTCCTGGTAATAATATAAAATGAAGCAATTTTCAATTAGCTTATTTGCACATTTATTTATGTTTCAGATCAAAAGTCCACATCGAGTCACAAGCAACAACATAGCAGTACAGCTGGAAGACCACGTGATCACTCACAATATTCGCAAAACGTTAATGCGATATCAATTATTCCATCTACTAGTTCATCACGCTCCAATGTTTCATCAGGAAACAACAACACTAGCCGACCTGTAATGCCAAGTGGTGTTTTGTCTCAAAAACTTTCTTCGCAACCACACGATACAAGTTATCACAAATCACGTGAAAGAAATTGTCTTCCAGCACCCTCAAATTCCTCAGTTGCTCTAATTCCGTCGCATAAACTACAACAGAAACCAGAACTTAGTCGCATGACATCAAAGGATCACATTGGAAGAATGTCAGAGCAAAACAAGCCCACAAATAACAAACTATTTGTTCCTGCAAATGTTTCTCAAATTGGAAGTACTCAGTTGCTCAGTGGAGTAGATACATCTCGTAATGTTATACAACAACATCAACGACAACCACCATCTGGATATCACCAACCAACAATTTCACGAACAAGTAACAATAAACACGAACAGTCAATGCCCGTCCAAGTGCAGCAATTACAAAATAAACATTCTTTGTCTCTTGAGCCGCAATTTAGTTCAGCACCCTCTGAGTTCATGTCTACACATTCTCTTATTTCAACTTCAACTCACTCCAATTCAAGAACAGTAGATGCAATACAGAACGGCGATGAAATAAATAATGAGAATCCGCAAATATATTCCTCGTTGATTCCTTTTCAGGGATTTAAAGCACAAACCCAACAGCAAACAAAAATATCTATGTTTAGCCCTGAATTAAATGAAACAATGCAACATCAACAGCCAGGAGCCGTTAGCAATAGCAAGAAAATAGAACGCGAACGAAGTCTGGGTACTCCAACTAAGAAGGAGCGTAATCGTATGTCATATGCGGGAATTGATATTCCTAACCAGTCGGCAACTGCAACTCGGAGTAATTCACAATCGATGCAGAAATTACAAATCCAGAAAAAATTGGAAACTGGCAATGTTTCAAACGTACTTGCGGGAACAAGTGCAACTGCATATTCTAGTATTAAACGTCATAATGATAACGTACCTATTCTGCAAGACGAAGATCTCAATCGAGACCCAAAAATTAGAAAGCTGGAAAGTTTAGCTGCTAATCCAATCGTATTAAATTATTCTGATGCACGCACTGCATATGATTCCAATAAGTTACAAATTGTGAATGGCATTGAAACTAATCCAGATATGGTTCGGAATTTACTTAAGGAAGGTTTATGTACTACAAATGCTTTAATAAAAACTGAACTCCCTCCACCATCTAATTTTCATCCACCTACACAACTTCTTGAACCTGCAAGCATGCAGCTTATAGATGAGAAGGCAGTATCATCTATCCAGGCACCCATGGAAATTGATGAAACCGCGGGCGGTAAGTCGGAAAAGAAAAAGAAAAAGGATAAGCATAAGCACAAGGAGAAAGACAAATCTAAGGATCGTGAAGAACGTAGGAAGCATAAAAAAGAAAAAGACAGGCACAAAGATCGAGAGTTGGAGATCTCCGAACCAGTTAAAATAAAAATATCTAAAGAAAAATTGGACACCTCAAACAATACAGCTAAACCCTTAGGATTTAAAATACAAATATCAAAAGATCGCATAATTGGTGACTTAAGTTCAAGTGGCACCAACTTTGGGAATACTAGTACAGACAGTTCCAAAAGTGTAAATGTTAGCTCTCCTCCAGCATTAAAAATTAAGATATCCAAAGATAAACTTGAGAATTATAGCAGTGGCTCGTCTGATTCAGCAACTACATCTTTTAATGCTTCACATAATCAGAATTTATTAAATAATCCGCACGTTAACGTTGTGAGTAGCAATAGCAACAGTAGAAAGAAAGATCGTGAACGTGACCGAGATCGTGATAAAGAAAAAAAGCGAAGCAGCTTGGAGCACACAAAATCCAATGCAAATGGAAGTGGTGTTACAATTATTGGGGGCAATCAATATTCACAGTCTTCATTATGCTCCAAGAATACTAGTTCCAGCAAGGTATGTTGACCCATTCTTATATCGTCCTTCAATAAAAATACTATTTTATAAGCGCATATATAATAACTGCATGGTGTAGTATATTGAATTCGAATCAAACTGTTTTGAAACTGATTAATTTTAACTCATTACTGTATTTTACTGAATGCTGTAGCTATATATTCTATGCATATAAATAAATATTAACATACATTATTGGGGAAGAGGTATATATTGTTAAGACAATGCTTATATGCAAGTTTCAAGAAAAGAATAGAACAAAAGAAATCATTTTGCAGATTCAACATTACAGCAATAATATGAGCCAGTTGTTTGGGGAGTCTAACGACGATGACGATGAGGATGACAGGACCTGTCAGAGACCTAAAAAAACAAGTTTACTTAAGACTGTGAGTTCAGCTTTTTCTTCAACACAGAATTATCAAACATCATCGAAACAGAACATAGAAATCGGCTTCAATAACGAAGGAAGTTTTAATATGCAACAACACCACCAGCAACAGCAGTATCACCCACACCAACAGCGTCAGATTTATCAAAAAAAATAAAATGACTTCGAAAGCAAATAGAACAAAAAACAAAAAAAACGAAAAAAAAACTGAATTATTTTTTTAATATTAAAATTACGGTATCTTTTACCGTAGTAACTAAGTGTATATTTATTTTTCGAGAACACACAATATAAATTATTTATTGTATGCAAATATCTTTATTTCGTTTGCATCTTATGGATTGCACAGATTCGTTAAATAAATAAAAATAATGTTAAATAAGTTTATTTTTAATTTAGTTTTAGTGACTTCAATCAAATCAATTTTATTAATATTAGACCCGCCATAGCAAAATATCAATAGCTAAGTAAATTTATGGCTTTAAGTTCGTTGCAGAAATATCACGTATCGTTTGGTTTTGATTTTGATTTTCAAATAAAGTTCCGTTTTATTTAGAGTTAGATTTATAGTTATATAATGGTATAAGTCTAGAAGTAGTAGTAAAACTATAACCGTTGTTTTTTTATTCTTTATTTTCAAACCATTACGGTGTTTTTACAAAAAAAAAAACAAGATTGATAGAGAGTGAGAGGAAAAATAATTATTTATTCCATTTTTAAGAGAAAAATTTTATATAAAAAGTATGCATTTGAGTTTTTCCATAATTACACAATACATTGGTAAAAAAACCAAGCTAAATCAACGAAACTGAGTCTTTTTTTGGGAAATTCTTTGTTTCATTCGTTCATATGATTGTGAAATAGGATGCATATAAAAAAGTTGGTCAAACAATATTGACTGTGTCTTAATAGAGTCCTGGCCTAAAGACCGAGATCGTGTGCTCAGATTTTTGCTATCAAGTGTGACCTTTATGTGGCTTCTGTGGTCAAATGTTTGTATGAAAATGCCTGAAATGGCCTGAACAGATTTCAAATCATTCTATATAACCAATAAAGCTCATCGAGGTGGCGTATTGCTTTTTTTGTGTCATGTCTGATTTTTATATTATCAGGACTCCCAAACAAAACAAAATTAGGATAATTAGTACATTAAGCTTTTTTTAACATGGGATGTATTAAAGTATTGATAAAAACGAAGTTAACTTACATTGGTTACAAAACGGTTATCATCCAAAAGTAGACATATTCTTCTATATTTCTGACTCATACTTTTGAGGGAAGCAGAATTTGTTTAGCAATCTACCCAAAAAAATAAAAAACAAGAGTTTCAAAATTGTATTTTTAAAGATGACACTGAACTTATTAATATATTCCCGTATTTCTTCGGGCAATTAATCAATTCAATAAGAATAAATGCATAATGTATCACTTTTTTTTACGTTTTTCATGAAGGTTAATTTCCCGCGATATTGTTTTAAAAATAAAAGTCAGCAAATGTCTAAGAAAATGTTCCCCATTTTCCCGTGGAAGTATTAGTTCTGCATATTCAAAGTCATGACATAGAAAAGAAGATAGGACTGAGCACATCATTATAATTCTTCATGTCTTATCAACTTTAAGCAAAATTTTCAACAATAGATAATATTCAATTGAGTCAATGTCAGGGACTGAGAACTCAAAGAACAAGTCAAATTTTCAAAATTTCATAAAATTATTTAGGTTAATTTATTTTTTTGTTCAAATAAAAATGAATTACCACCCCTGCATTTTCGTGAGTAAACATTTAGGTTTGGTCTTCCCGGAATTCAAAAGAGTTCTTAGTTATTTCCCGGAATTCAAAGTTCTACTTAGTTATAAAAAAAAAAATATAGCATGTGTAGCTTTTATTTCTGCATATGCGTTTTTTTATTAATTTTTTATCCCAGTTTTCATAGACCAAAAGAGTTTTCCATTCTCCAGTTTTTTTTTTTTTTTTTTTTTTTAGGCTAAACTAACGCTAGGAGATGCCCCCTATAAATACAAAAGCATTGTGTTGATTCGGAAGAAGGGTGATAATAAGTTGGAGGGTGGAAAGATAGAGTAGTCTCGGTGAAAATTAGTTTTAAATTTACATAGCTCATAACTGCTGGGGAACACGCTCGCAGGGAGATTGTTCCACAATTTTACTGTACGACCGAAGAAGGAATTATCTCGGTAATGCGAGGTTCTATTGGGCATCAAGGCTGCTCGGGATGGGCTTGGTGAGCTGATTGCGTCAGGTCATGTATCTCCCTTGAACACTTCCCATGATAGTACCTGCACAAAAGGCTTAGGCAACCAACATTGCGTCGATGCCCAAGTTGAGAGAATATGAAATGTTTTCATCCACAACCATATATATCGCACGTCGTTGAATTCGGTCCAGAAGCTCCAAATAAGATCTTGAAGCTCCTGTCTAAATGTGCGAATATTTCAGCTTTCATAGATCAGAAGAGTCTTTCATTCTCCAGTTGCCTTCTAGGTGGATAGAATTTGAGAACAAGAACTAAAAAGCTGTTTTTATGTGACTTTCATTATTATTTTTTATTTTCTGTTTATACATGAAAAATATAAATTTTTAAGTGTTTTAGCGAAACTAATGGTCGCAATCGGAATATGATGAACAGGTCATCAGTAGGTTCGTGAATTTACTATATATAAGATCATATGCCACTTTTTTGAGCGCAAAATAGCTGTCAGTATCAAAAACTCCGAGATACGAAATTGATCATGGAAAGGCAAATTATTATTCGCTTCAATATCGCGTCTGTGTAGCAGCTTTGTCTTTGCAGTAGAGCTTTGCAGCTGGAAAATTATGGGGATTTTGATGAAAGAAATAATCTTTTCGATTAAGGCATATTATCATCGGGGTTTATTTCATACCGTTAGACTTTTGTTATGGGGGCTCTTAACACAATACTTTTCGAGCTTACCGTACCCATCGGAAATGTGCTGCAAAACAGGAGCCAATTAAGGGTGAGTTCCTAAATGCATTTATACAAAGCATCAGTGTGTTTTTCCTTGAACTGTGGCTTACCAGATTAACTAAAACTGCGCAACTAGATTGTTATTTTTAAGCGCGCTTTGGTTGCGCAGTTTTGGTGAATCTGGTAAGCAGCAGTTCAAGGAAAAACACTGATATTTTGTATAAATGCATTTAGGAACTCACCCTAAATTGGCTTCAACTACTAGAACCAATCGGAAGGTTTACTCTTTCTAATAAGCAATATCATTGACAAATATTTAACGGTGCTTCTTTTGTAGACCAGCCTTTGCTACAAATCTTACTAAATATTTTTAACAGATCAAATCCAACATATTGTGTTCTTTATTGGGGGAATAAATTTAAAGAACTATCTTTAACTTAAGTTCTTGCATATATAATAATACAATATTGCATGATATAAATACACTTTTCAATTACATATTGCATGAATGAAAAATTACTTATAAGCCTTAAATACCAAGATTAACATCCAAATGCGCGCATCTGTGTACTTCAACTACACATTTTTTGATTGTGAAAAATTCTAAATTTGAATGATTGAAAAGTTCTAAATTTTCGCTTAAAATATACATGTCTTTGTCATTAGTTCGAGGAAATGTTTAAATTCTCGTTAATAAGACGGTTGCATTATCAAAACAAGAAATTAAACGGAATGACTCATAATCAAGTTCACTTAAAGGTAAACACAGCATTTATAGTCGTTTACTGGCAGGTTTCATTTTATTAAATGAAATTAATGAACTCAATCTTGCAAGATGTAATAAGTATTTTCAAAGCTTATTAATAATTCAGAAGTAAGGTCTTGCCACTGAAATATTTACAAATGCATGGAATCCTAACACGTATTGGTCTATATCTATGCTTACAACATAAAACAACATTCTTTTACTGAAAAGTATTACTTTATCGTCTCCACTTTAAAGATTCTACTCATTAACAAGATTGTTACAGATGGTAGATAACACCTTTGAGATATTTCACCGTTGACTCAATCTCTGATCGAAGCACCTTGAAAATAATTCGATGTCAACAAGTTAGTTTTGGTTACCTAAGTTTGGACTTAAAGCATATTTTACAAAAGAAGGAAGGAATGTATTATCTTCGGCTTGGCCGAAGTTCAGATACCTTCACACTCGTGATTTTTGTATAATAACCGAAGTTATAAAGGTTTTATTATTTTATTGACGTCAGTTTGTATGGGGAGAGGTGTGCGTTTCATTCGATTTAAAAAAATTTTAAATATGAGCTCGTATTTGATATCAAAGCTTATGTTCAAAATGACAAGGTTCTTGGATAATTTTTGTAGAATTTTTGGAGATTGTACCATTTTGGTTTAGTCACTTTGGTTAATTTTAATCTTCCTTGAACTGGATTTTCCTTTCTTAAAAATAAACTTATAAAAATAAACGACGAACAGACACACAGACGGACATGGCTAAATCGACTCAGGTGGTGATGCTGATCAAGAATATATATGCTATACCTATTACACCTCATTACGCCAAGGAGTGCCAAAATTAATTTTCCTCTTACGAATAAATATAAAGTGCAAAAAATAATTGAAATTATTTCCTTTCAATGTTTGTAGCACTATATTGTGTTGTACGTGTGTAAGTTTTGAACATGCTTTCTCATGGGAAATTCCGTAAAGATTCGTGATGTATGTTAGAGATCTGTAAGCAAACTAGAAATTTTCTGTAGAGTTTACATTTTCCGAGTTCGTTGAGTAATGGCGATTTTCTTTTGAACACGACTCTTGTTGTTTTTTGTTGTTAGTGTGATAGTGTGAAATACTAGTTCAGTTGTTGGTTTAGTTTGTAAAATATGTGTTGTTTTCGTTTATGAATGAAAAAGAAATTGATAGTTCAGTATATGTTATCTTTTGTATGTATTATTTTTATATTATAAAGTATATTAAACCTAAATCACTTGTTCTAACAACACATACACATGTTACTTGTTTTGCAGTTTTAATTTATGAAAACGGATTGTTCACTATAGCAATCCTATGAACCCCTTTTCAGCGGATTCTAAAGGATGCAGGATACAACATAACAGCTTTTGCCAATATGTTGTATTTGGATATATGAGCAACAACAGTTTCAAGCACAGAAAATTGTTATATTTATTAAAATAATGATTGTTTTTTATATAACATTCATATGTAAATAGTGAAATAAGCTTATTCTTGCAATTAGTAATTAATATTTTATGGATCATAATGATATATATATATATATATATATATATAGGTATATCTATAAACATATAATATATATGTTTCTATTTAAACTTCCTGAAATTGTTTACTAAGCGATATATATTATATCATCATATAACAGTTGTTTAATTCTCTTTCTATTGCATGAATTGCGGTATTCTTTCAGATAATGGTGTGTTGTAATAACCTTTACAAAGTTAACCTTATTAATATTTATATCAAGATATTAAAAAAGTTCAAAATGAAACGCTTCTCAATTTTATAAAAACGTAAACTTCGCCGATATACAATAGACTGTTCATATATAAAAAAAAAATAAATATATACCTATATATTTAAAGAAACCTAGATTTCAAGCACCTATTTGAGCCAATATTTGTTTATATTATCAACAAAAAAATAAATTTAACGAACTTATTCGTTTAAAAGAAACTTGCAAGTAATGGTTTTTCGTGTCGTTACAAGCAGTTGTTAAAATAAAGTTTATAAAATATAACATAGATTAAAATATTTATAACTTATTAATGCAATCACACGAAAAATTTAAAGCAAGTGTATTTAAAGAAAACTTCTTAAATTTTTATTAATAATTGGGATTTTTATCTCTTATTTTACTTAATGTAGATAAAAAACTTTTCTCCTGAGTCTCACTCATTTTTTTCAGCTGCGTCTGAGATTTTAAATATTGTTTGTTATCTTTTAAATTGAAAAATTTGCACACAATTTCATACAAAAGATCAATTATCAATAAATTAATCAAGATCAATCTAGTTTTAAAACAGTTTATGAACGTCGTTAAGTGCTATGTGCTAATTTGCTTATTTATTTAACGTGTTTGTTAAATAATTACTTGATTTTAATGCTAAATAAAAAATTTTAAAAAGCTTCTTATATTCCCTGAAGTACTTCAAAAGAAGTCAGCGAAGAAATGACGAAATATTTTAATGAACTGAAAGTTGGTTTTTTTACATTTGATAAAATTAAGAGCCCAAAAATTAATAAAAATCACAACATATAAAAATTGGTAAAATTCTTAATATCACAATACATGTTAAAGCTTACATAGTAATATTATGATCATATTATATTGTCGTTTAAGAAATTTCTATAAAACAAAAAATCATAAATTCTTGTTCTTTAACAGAAAAAATACATATATTTAACTCTATTTTTACAGCTGCAAATGCTAAGAGGTCGGTTATTAAAATACTTTCCAAGCCGATGAACTAATTATTTGCAACTTCATTATGTACATATGCTTAAATGTTACGATAAATATTGAAATTTAAAACTATCGGAAAACTTCAAATTTGTTATAAAGAAACAATATTTTCACATTTTATTTTTGTTAAATAAATTTTGTATAAAATTGGGATTAATGGGATAATTTCCTGAAAACTGGATGATATTAAATAAAATGTTCAATAAGAGTAGAAATCTTTTATTTTATTAATTTATAATAAAATAATAAAAACGCATATATCATAAATATAAAATATTTGAGTACCAAACTTTATTTCTTTATACTGTCTGTCATGAAGAGTGAGTTCTAAGAAGAGGTAAGCTAAAATTAATGTCCAAGTTATATAGAGAAATAGTGATCTTTTTCGTTCAGCATTTTGTTGGTAGTACGATGGAGTAAATTTTGCTTTTTTTATAGAGGTAGAAAAACAAAACTTCCACTCTTCTTCTCATTAAAAAGTTCTAAATCGGATAATGTGGTTACTTTATTACTATAGCTAATTTCGACAATTACGAGCAATTTTTTGTTTATTTCTTGTCAAAAGTGGCTAGATCTAGTTGACATAGAAACTACAGTTTTCAGAAAGAAGCAACAGTTTTTTGTGAGTGATATAATAAAAAAAATATTTTGCAACGAACCAATTAAAACTCAAAAATAAGCATTTTACTTCGCAAAAATGAAACTTACATTTTTGTGTAATTTTATAAGATAAAAAAATACTTACAAAATAGCATTCTCAAAATGATGGCATTCTCAACAAAAAGGGGACTTATTCTCAAATTGAGAAATAGGGTTATTCTCAAATTGATATCAAAGGTTGATCTCAAACCTGTTTCAGATGTGATTTTCAAACTGTTTAGAAAAACATTTATTCTCAAATCAAACTTAAATCGAACTCAAATATTATTTTAAACATTAATTCTCGATTTGATAAATGGTTTGAGAATCACATTTGAAATCAAATTTGAGAAGAAAAAAATTCTCAAACCTTCGACTTGTGTTTGCTGGAATAGTATGAGCTAAATAATTTGAAAATATATGAACATGGTATAATAATATAAGGTAGTATTGACAGTTGCTTGGGCATCGACCATCTGTCAAAAAAAATGTCTAGAAAGAGAGCGTTCAATTATTTCTTATGTTTTCGCCATTGTTTATGTTTCAGCGCTTGCAAATAACCAAACCAAACCAAATGGAGGTGTTGCAGCCTTTGTTGATGAAGATCTTGAATGTGAGTCCGCTTGTTTTAATCTTCAAAGTTCGGATATATTAAAAATAAATTGCACGATTGAGAACCAAACATTTTCGTTTATATGCATCTATAGGTTTCACGAAGGTACTTCGAAGGATGTATTCTTGAGTAACCTTAATGATATATTGTCAAAGGAGAAATGTGATAATCTGATAGTCTTAGGAGATATGAATATTGATATTTTACAGGAATCGGCTTGTGTCGACAATTATATGTTTTTGTTATCTTCTTATGGTCTCGAATGTTGCATTAATCAACCAACTCGATTAACTAACGCTTCTGCCTCGTGTATTGACCACATTTTTGCACGTATAAAAAAACCTCAGAAACTGTCACTGAGTAGTGCAGTTTGTAATTTTTATGTGTCTGATCACTGCCTGGCATGTTTAAAATTTAATGACTGTGACTTAGGAATAAACGAACGTTCTCCTTTTTCTGTAATGAGTAAAAAAACCGATTTCAGAGAGCTGAACAATAGGCTTTTGTTTGAACCTTGGGAAAGCGCTTACAATGAATCTAATGCATCAATAGCATTTGAAAACTTTATAAACATTTTAATAAACCATGTTAATATTTGTACTAAAAGTATTACTAAGAGTACAGTTGCGAATGAAAAGAAGCTTAAGCCATGGATGACCTCAAATTTACTTCGTAAAATAAGTTTAAAAAATAAGCTTTATAAAAAGTGCGTAAAAAATCCAGGAAATAGAAATATTCAGGAGGATTATAAAAAATTAAGCAAAGACATAAAAAAAGAGATTTTGAATGTCAAAAATAGTTTTTACTTAAATGAATTTAATAAAATTAAGGGCAACATTAAGAAAGAATGGGATTTAGTGAACAATATTTTAAATAGAACTTATAAAAATGAATCAATTCCAAATATAAAAACAAATGGTATCACCTTAACTGATTTAAATGATAAAGCGAATGTCTTCAATGAATATTTCTCTAATATTGGTACTAACGTTGTCTCTGAAAATGGTTTATTAAGCTCTTCTTGTGATTGCTTAGATAAGGAGGTATTCCTTCCAAATAGCTTTTATTTTGAGCCTGTATCGTCATTAGAACTGTACAAAATTATAATGTCTCTAAACAACTCGAATTCTTGTACCGAGAAAAGTTTTTCTAGTATATTTTTAAAAAAAAATTGTTTATAATGTCGTCGATGTTCTGTGCTACTTGTTAAATAAAAGCATTCAATCAGGTGTTTTTCCAGAAATGCTTAAAAAAGCAGAAGTAATTCCTCTGTTTAAAAAAGGAGATAAAAGTAATCTTAATAATTACAGGCCAATTTCGATTTTGTCTTCTTTTTCTAAAATATATGAAAAAGCTGTGAAAATAAGAATGCTGAACTTTCTAAATAAGTTCAAGTTTTTTAATGAGGGTCAATTTGGATTTAGATCTGGTATGTCAACTGAAGATGCACTTTTAAATTTCTGTACAAATATAAATGACAGTATAAATTGCAAAAAAATTACAGCAGCCCTTTTTGTTGACATAACCAAAGCATTTGACACTGTCGACCATAAAATTTTACTTAACAAATTATTTAAATGTGGATTCCGAGGGGCTATTTTTAATTGGTTTTCTTCTTATCTTTCAAATAGAGTTCAAAGAGTAAAAATAGATAATCACTTTAGTACATATAGCAACATTAAAATTGGCGTTCCTCAAGGATCAGTTTTAGGTCCTGTTTTATTTTTAATATTTATAAATTCACTTTTGTCACAAAATATTTCAAGTAATGCAATAGCATTTGCAGATGATATGGCCTGTACATATTCCTGTGATACATTATTCGATTTTAATATTAAAGTTAACCGTGATCTAGAAATTCTAAGACACTGGTTTACTACTCACAAGTTAATTCTAAGCGACAAAACGAAGATTATGATTTTCAATGTTAGTGGAAAGGAAATAAAAGTAAATGACTTTACGTTCCATTGTGCAAACTGCAAAAAGTTCACTATTTGTAAGGATACATGTTGTTCACAAAATACTGTCCAAACCTTTGATGAATCAAGTGATTGTTCATTTAACTGTTTTCACATAGAATGTGTTAAAAGTTTTAAATATCTTGGTCTTATGATTGACTGGAAAATGAATTGGTTAGATCACACAAATTCTCTTAAAAAATACTTAATCGCAGCAACGAGACAAATATATCATTTAAGGGCCTTCTGCTCGGAAAAACTACTCACTTGCATCTATTTTGGGATTTTCCATTCTAAATTAGAATACGGTCTCACTTGTTGGGGCGGTACGCATATTAATAAAATAACTCCATTACTTACTGCGCAGAAACATACCGTTCGAATTATTTGTAAAAGACATCGCCTTGAAAGTAGTTTTCCACTATTCAGGCAACTCAATATTTTGCCAGTTAAGCATTTGTTCTTTTATAAAGTCTTAAAAACATTTTTCATTAAATCTGGTTACTTGATAAATAGAAGTAATTCCAATTATAACTTGAGAATTAATCATCTTAATATTGCTCATGTACCATCACATAACTTGCAACATTTCCTGCTTTTTTATTCGACTATAGCTCCCAGGCTGTTTAATTATCTGCCTATCAATATTAGATGTATTCGTAATAAATTTGTTTTTCTTAAAAATGTGAAATCGTGGCTTTTTACTTTGTCATACTTAAATGTTAACTCACTTCTTAATGTAATGTATTAACTTGTTGTATCTCGTAAACACACTCAAACTATACTACTACTACTATTGCTTATATTTTTACAGTTATTTGTTTAAAGAACATGTTATATGTATAATTTTTCAAAATGTTTAATGTTTTAAGTGACCCCTTATATTATATACAGTTTTAAGTTATTCAATTATTCTACCTGCATTTGCCACTAATTCCTTGTGAATTACAGGATGTAGGGTTAGCATTATTATATTCTTTTAATTTATTTAAATTCAGTCATTGCTTATATGAAAATTTGTTAAATTTAAAAATTGTAAAAGATAATAATAATAATAAATTACTACTACTACTACTACTACTACTAAACATTTTCTTACAAAATATTGCCTATTTTATTTAATCAATAGTGAATTATTATTACTACAACGAAGATAACTTGTGAACTTTGTGTTATTAAGTGCAAACATAAGAAAAAATGTTGAAAACGTTCAAATGTAGCAACCTCAGCAGCTGCAGATGCATGTGGACGAAATTGAAGAAGTTTTCAATTAAAATTAAAACACCACGCCTGGAAAACGTTAAACACATATCACACATAATTTTTTCACAACTTTCATTATTATATTTGAATATTTTGCGGAATATTTTGCGGAATTTATTTATTTTTACATTCGTTTAATTCTTGTTGCACGAACAACTGTTTTTGACAGATGGTCGTTGCCTTGTTGCTGAGAAAATCTATACTTGTCAATGCTACCTGTATAATTATATCATGATATATGAATACAAATAATTCCCAACAAAATAACTGCTATCTTATATTGTAAATATTAATATGATTATGACGTTTATGATGATAAATGATTTTTTTTTTAATTTCATAAAACAAAAATGTGTTTCAACAGATAGATAATTAATTCAACATTATGAAAATGATACTAAAAACTTAATAGTCTCATTATTTTTATACCCCTACGATTAAAAAACGTAAACGGGGTATATTAATTTTGTCACTCCGTTTGTAACGCCCATAAGGAGGCGTGGCAGGTATAGAAAAGTATATATATTCTTGATCAGCATCACCACCCGAGTCGATTTAGCCATGTCCGTCTGTCCGTCTGTCTGTCTGTGATCACGATTACAGCCATAATTTTAAAGCTGTTATCACAAAATTCGATTTTAAGCTTTTATATATAAAATAAAGGCCAAGTTCGAAAATGAGCCAAATCGGTAACAACCACGCCTACCTCTCATACAATGTGACTTTATTAAAACGTTAGAATCTCTTAGAATTCCACAGAAACTAATATATGGACTTGAAATTTTGCACATGAGCTCTGCTATTTAATATACACTCTGAGTATGAATTTCAACCAAATCTGATGAAAACCACGCCTACCTCCCATGCAAAGTGAATTTATTAAAAAGGTACAATCTCTTTAAATTCCACAAAAATTAATATATGGACTTGAAATTTTGCATATGAACTTTGATATATAACATGTACTCTGTGTATAAAATCAAGTGAAAACAACACCCACTTCCCATACAAAGTGACTTCATTAAAAAACAATGAAAAATAAAAAATAAAATTTTATTCATAGGTTAAAACAAATTGTGATCTAATTGAAAATGTGGCTTAATAATTTGTTTTTTTTTTTCATCAGCATAGTTCTTTGGTAATCTAGTTGTATGGGAGATATATCTACAAGTTAACCGATCCAAATGAATTTTTGGAATAACGTTCAAGCGTATTTAAATAAACTAAAATTATTCTTTAAAAATTTGTGTTTTTTACGGTTTTTTCTTAAGTAAAAAAAATATGGATTGTATGGGAGGTAGGCATTGAAGTTGACCTAGAATTCTAATTTTTTGTTTTACTTAGTTTTGGCTAAGATCATTGGTACAAAATTTCATTACCCAAGCTATTATATTTTCTGATGCAATTGTCATCCTTAAATCGAAAAAAGCGCACTGTGTGACGGGGTGCAGCGCAACTTGCGCCAAAATTGCTGAATTTCCATCAAAAATATTTTCGCAAAACTTTCGTTCAGGAGATGCTTTTAACGGACGATATGAACATTCATCGCGTCATTACTGGTCGCGAGATTAAGGTGTATGAGTATGACGTCGCAACAGCTCAACAACCTGCAGAGGGGCGCTATTCATATGAGCCGAAACCCAAAAAACCACGACAGTTGTTCAAAAATCAAGGTGATGTTGATTTTTTTTTTTCTTCGATTCTCAAGGTGCCGTGCACTCGGAATTCCTTCCGCAAGGTCAATCTTACAAAGCTAAATATTATTTGAGTGTTTAAAAGCGTATTAAATTCCATAAAGAATTATGAAAAGACACACATCACGCATTGTACGCGATAATTTGACCAAAAACAATGTTAATATTGTTCAACAAGCACTAAATTCGCCAGATATGGCCCCGTATGACTTTTTCCTATTTCCCAAAAATTAAATTGTCGCTTCGTCAAAGGGAATTCGTAGAGGGTCTTTAAGGCCATTCCGAAATCAGCCAAGCAAGAATGCTTTCACGAATGGAAAAAACACCTCCAATTGTGATTATTTTGAAGGTTATAAAATAAATATTGAGGACTAATTAATCGTTGTTGTTTTATTTGCACAGACCGGGTCAATTTTGAACATAAGATTTAATAAAACAAGGTTAACAACAGAACTTTGCTTATTATTTCCATATCATTTTAAAGAAAATATAAACCGTTTTTACCAAAAGCTAAAATTATCTAAAAAATTTCATATAAAAGCCTTATTCATCAAAATATATGGATTTAAAATTTCTCAAAAATTCAGTAAAATGTAACTTTAGCGTTTTCCACAATTTAAAAAATACAAATAAGCTATGAGCAGAAAAATTATTAAAGGTCATAGTATTTTGTATCATATAAACTGATGCAAGCCCGGCCCATGAAAATAAGTAAAAATATTTTTCAAAACAAAAGTTCATGCCATCTTTAGTTTAATGCCATCTATATTTATATGCAAATCTTGAAAAACATTCAAAAAAATTGAGCACACTTTCCTTTTGGGAAGTTAATGAAGTCAGTTTTTCGAAATTTTACATATATTTAGCTATTCAAGTCAACTGCAGAAATCGCACAAAATTACTGAAGAGTCGTCGTAGCGGCCAACGAAGTACCCTTCAAGTCTGCCGGTGATTTTTTGCATTAGCACTGTCTTTTTTAAATTTTTCTTAAAAAACACGGTTACACATTTTTTTTTTATATTATGTTAAAAATTATCAATTTTAAGTATATGAGGGCTAAGATGTTTTGAGGGTGTCGCTGTCTATTAATATTTAAAATGGCTGTTCTGATATAAAGCCCGTAAAATTTAAAACTGCCTGTTTTTTATTATTTAACTTCTTGGGTTTCTATCGCAAGTCAGAAATTTAGTCCATTATATGGCATTTAATATGGTGAGAATTTGATTCTATGAGTTCTGTTCTCTTATTATATCTCACCAAATTCGGACCCGTATAAACAGATACAGTAATTTGTATTAATTTCCATCTGACACAGAAAGTTTTTTCAATTGAATTAATTTTTCTGCTCGGTCGTCATCTCTGCAGACAATGGCAAACCTCAGAGAGTAAATAATGCCATGTAAAGCTTCTTGAGAACATGCACATTAGCCGTTCGAAGTCGGCATAAAATTAGTAGGTCCAGTTCTCAGTTAATTGTGTACAAACAATTTGATCCTAAGAAGTTCGGTCAAAGTCCTTTCAAGGGCTGAAATGGCCAGTTTATTATATTATTATTATTTGTATTAATGAATCGTTATATTGAGTTGAACATCTTGGATGTAGGAATTTCTGAATTAAAATTTCACATTCTTCAGCAAAGTACATACATTTTTTGGGGATGCATTTAATCAAACCTCTTAGATCAGACTATGGTAAAAATTCTCATTGTCGGTTTGAACTGCTTAAACTCTTGCTTTTGCTTATATGTAAATATAAAATTGGAGGACATTTACGCACATTATTAAAGATTTTTGAATTTTAACTGCGAGGAACATCACATTTAACCAAAATATAAAATTTTTATGCCACTTGTATTCCTCAGATCTAATTAAGCATTTTTATTTGCGCCAAATACTCTGCTACATTTCCATAATCCAGAACAGGTTTAAATTTTTTTATGCTTGGTATGTCACTTTTGAGGGCTTAAGCGCATTAAATAAAATTGCAGCATAAAATAAGCCCATTAAAAATATTGAATTCTTTATCAAAATCTAAAATTCATTTGCTTTGGTTCCGTTATAAGTTTTTTTTTTTGTTTAATAACTAATCAAATCTAGATTATTTCGCAAGCATGACTGCATGAAAATATTTATCCAAAAGATCACGAACTGGCATCTAGGGAACTCCCAAATGAATAGTAAAGGAAAATATTTTCATGATGGTCAATACTGCAGTGATAATGACGTATAAAACCAGTTTTCCCCAAAATGTGATTCATAGATTCTTGTCGTTGGTTTCAAGTACTGGTAAATTGTACCTTGTATATTGTTTATACGCATGGTACAATGTACATGGGTAATTTGCTTTCAAATCAAACAGCAAACAGCAGTCATTTTTCGCGTAAGTTGCGCGGCAGCAACAAACCATGATGATGCTGCAGCCGATTTCATAAATTAAAAATATCTTGACGAGTATTCGTAAATATTGTGATTCTCATTTAAGCGTCGTCGGGGAGTGCGTGGTTTCAGAATCTCAACATATTATAGTAAATCGTAACCAGTTTGAAGTCGATATATTAAACATTGAATTTGATTGGCTGTATTCTTAAGAGTGTGCAACGTTCTTGAGTAATCTCTCAAGTACAAGTGCATCGAACGCAGTTCTAATTCAGAGTTTGAGCTTAAACACAAGCTATAAAACCACTCGCAGCCCAGTAATCTGTTCAGTTTGTTGGAAGCAGGTTAACATTTGGAAGGCAATTCAGAGAACTTGTTTTGGATATCGTGATAAATGTAAAAAGTCTTGCAATTATTTAAATAATACTTTAGAAATATTTAAAGCAAAAAATGGAACATAATGCACAAGGTCAAGGGTTGAAAGATGGTCATTCATTTGTGAATGGAGCATTTTGCAGTGATGAAAATAGCTCGGAAGCGGTTTTTCGCAGAAAGAGTGCTAATTCGAATGGACTACAGCTTGAAGGAAACGCGATAACAGTTACGAAAGGTGCTAGCAACCCTTCCTCCACCATTGATTTTGATGATATTCTACCAATGATAGGAGAGTTTGGAAAATATCAAAGAATTCTGTTCTTGTGCATGATTCCTTTCGCGTTTTTTGTGGCTTTTGTTTATTTTTCACAAATTTTTATGACGTTGGTGCCCGAACAACACTGGTGTAATGTTCCAGAGCTAAGCGAATTTCCGCTTCCTGAAAGGTAAGTACCAACCACAAATATCAAGAAAAAACCATCATACAAAAATAACACATAAGGTCTTGGAGTAAACATGTTTCCGGAATTAAAAAAAAATTAACGTTGAATGTTAATTTTAAACATAATGGTTTATGTGTTCAGTTTAAATTTTACAATAGCAAAATCTTACTTGTGACCTTCAGTTATTAGAAACGAGGTGGATACATATGAATGCAGTATGTATGTCTTTATCTATGATTATTTGATTATATCTTTTCTCGTTGCGTGTGTTTGTGAACAGAGTGGACCATGCCGCCGTATAAAGCAATGGTTTTTAATTTTAATAACGTACTATACATGCGATTCTTTCTATACGTTTTTTTTATTTCGGATCTTTGAGCTGTTAAACAATGCATTTGAATTTTCAGCTTAGACTTCGTTAACCTTGTTTAATATCATTAAATGTTCTATTATAATTAAATATGGAGTCTGTTATTTTGGTGTATCAAGAGCGACCACTTGACAGCCTTGATTGGCTCCACTTTAATACGCACTGTATAAATTTATTAATCACAGAACAAACTAATACACATTTTTTTTTAAATAAAAAGCTTCACTTGTGGGCAGGAAAACAGGAAAATGGGTAGCAAAAAATAAAAATCCAGTAGTTTCGAGTCATTTGAGAGTTTGTACATTTGGAGAAGGAACGAAAAACTTAAAATCGTAAAAATAATAAGTGGTTCAAAAATAAGTTCGTAGTAAAAGCTTTGAAATCGTATAAGATATCAAAATATAAATAAGTAAATTATTTTTTGATGTGTTTTCTTATTCATTAAATCAATATTATAAAAAAAGTCATTTTGTCCAAAAAAGCTAAATTTTTAATTTAAATTTTTTTATAATAAAATAAATTCTTCGCAATTTCATAGATTTGATAATTTAATGGCTTTTATTCGATTGAAATAATATTAAAATTTAAAACTTTAAAATAACAAAGTAAGCTAAACAAAATAGGCATAATTTTTTATATTTTTTCAAGTTTTTGTATGGAAGCATCCGTAAGGAGTGTTCGGATGGGATAGGTCCTCAAGGAAAAAATGTTCCTTTTGCAAAAATAATGGGGGTTGATCGTACATATTAACCCTCTCCGGCCTCCCTTAAAGCCCCCCTGTTCAGTTGTAGGGAATAAATATATAAAAATTGTTAAATTTGATTTAGGCAAAACGACATCTAGTAGTAAGTAAAAGCAACATTTTTGTTTTTTAGTACTCTTGTTAGTATAGCCAATACACAGACTATCAAAGGCGCCGGAAGCTCATTTTAACTGGGTGGGCAGTACAACTGGGGGGGCAGAACATTTTTTATTACATTAAAAATGTCATTAAGACGAAAAAACATATCAATAAAATATTACGAAACGATTGAGGTAAAAATAAGTGCGATAAAAGCATGTAAAAACAAACAAAACATTTAAATTCAATATGAAACGAAAAAGTACATATTAACCCTCTCCGGCCCTCCCTTAAAGCCCCCCTGTTCAGTTGTTGGGAATAAATATATAAAAATTGTTAAATTTGATTTAGGCATAACGACATCTAGTAGTAAGTAAAAGCAACATTTTTGTTTTTTAGTACTCTTGTTAGTATAGCCAATACAGTCTATCAAAGGCGCCGGAAGCTCATTTTAACTGGGTGGGCAGTACAACTGGGGGGGCAGAACATTTTTTATTACATTAAAAATGTCATTAAGACGAAAAAACATATCAATAAAATATTACGAAACGATTGAGGTAAAAATAAGTGCGATAAAAGCATGTAAAAACAAACAAAACATTTAAATTCAATATGAAACGAAAAAGTTATTAGTTTATAGTTAAATCTATAATTTTTTAAACAACCACTTTATTTTTTCTGGTGCGAATTTTCACTAGTATGGTCTCCACGGGTTAGAAACAAGTGAAAAAAAATTTTTTCAAAACGAGAACAAAATTGGTAATAATAAATTCTCGCATAATGTCTAATAACCTTAATTCTTCCGTTTTTTCCTTGTGGATATGAAGAAGTGCCGCATGCAGCTGCCTACAGCTGATTACAAAAATTCGATGTGAAAAGAAATTAAAAATTGTATTGTAGTTAAAATTAAATTAAACTTAAAATTAAAAAATTCAATCTGTTGGATAAAAACATTTGTATTAAAAAAATTATTGTGAGAGTTTTTTACCGAGGGTTGTTACCGAGGGTGGTTATTGTGTATTGGCTAATGGTTATTGTGGGAGATGAAGGATATGTAGCCAATACACATTGCTATAAATAGATTATTTTGATCTACTGCAACATAGCTTTAGTTAATTCTTAATATTGAATCAGCAATATATACCAAGGAAGATTTTTAGTTCGATGGTCAAAGCGTTAAAATATCAGTAGAGGTAATAATGATGTGACGAGTCGAGTTTTTTTTACTCGTTAACTCGAGTCAAACTCGAAATCGAGTCGACTCGAGTCACTTTTAGCTGTGACTCGAGTTGTCAAAAATTAAGCAAGTTTTTCCGCATTCGTTGTTATAAAATTATATGCTTGCGAGTTTTTGCGAGTTCGTTTGCTTTGCGCTTGCATATGAAATTATAAATAAATAAATAAATAACTGGCCATTTCAGCCCTTGAAAGGACCTTGACCTAGCTTCTTATGATCAATTGTGTTGTGCGTGTTATTAAGTTTGTACACAATTGACCGAGAACCGGACCTACATGCTTAACGCCGACTCCGAACAGCGATGAACGGAATGTTCTCGTTCTCAAGAAGCTTTACATGGCATTTTGATTACTCTCTGAGGTTTGCCATTGTCTGCAGAGAGGTGGCGGCCGTACAGAAAAATTATTTTAATTCAAATAATTTTCTGTCGCTGCTGGGGTTCGAACCTGGGTCTCCAAAGTTCGTTGACATAGCGGCCACGCACTTTAACCAACTACGCCACGGTCGCCATATATGAAATTATAGTAAAATTCAAAAACAAAGCAAGCGTTGAAAAATACATTTTCAAGCATGGTATAATTAACAAGGTGGTTAATTACACCATGGTTTCAAGCATGATGTAATTAACAAGGTGGTAGTGAATTTTTCACCACACACTCAATTTTGCTGAATCTGGCCGTGTGCTATTCGCAGTGTTGTCACTTGAAAATCTTAAATAGTGGTAGATTGCGTCTAAAAAACGTGGTAGATTTAAAAAGTGGGTGGTAGATTTTTTCTCCTTAAGAAAACCATTCAAAATCCTTATTTGTATGTACACATATACACAATTTTAAAAATCACGTATTTTTAAATTTTTAAGTTTTATTGAAATAAAAATAGAAGAACATACATAGGCATTGCATTTTATCAATCATTTTTAACTAGTGAAAAAATACTTATATATAGTACTGCATTTTACATTCAGTTTAATACTAAAGCTTTGAGAAAATATCAAAAATAAAAAATAAACATAACAAAAACAATTCATGAAAAAGTATGAAAGCTAATTTTGTTTATGAACTTTCGAACCTTTCACTCAACCCTTTGAAATACTGAAATAATGCACAGCTTGTCCTTATTTCACAAATATTTTTCCTTGTAATTCACTTGGATCTGTTTCTTTCACTTCTAGCCGATGAGCAATCATAATGACACGCCGAAAAAATGCATTCACAATGATAAAATTCAAATAATAAACAGAGCTCAGTAAATATTAAAGTAGTAAATAAAATTTGTGATAAAAACTGAAAAAAATTTTATGACTGAAATAAAAAAGTGGTAGATTTTAGCAAATTGAAAATAGTGGGTGGTAAAAGTGGTAGAAATGAAAAATGTCGAAAAAAGTGGTAGATCTACCACAATTGTGGTAAAGTGACAACACTGGCTATTCGGAAACTTTTCACTCGTGGTAGGAGAGAATTTACTGAGTTGAATACAATTTCTGTCTGTTGAAATAAAATTGTAATTTTTGCTGTGCCTAAAGGACGATGAAATTTTGACAACTAGAAATGTTGACGTTTTAGATTTTGGTAGTGCATTAGCACAAGAATATAATATAATTTGCGAAATTGTTGATATATATTGAAAATTAGGGATTCTGGTTGCTATGCTGTCGGAAACACAAAATTTTTAACTGCTTTACGACTCACAAACTCAAGTTTTTTTTTTCATTTTTGCTTGTGTCAAAAATTCTCTTTCCGATTGTCAAAAATTAAACTAGCCCCTGGGGCTACATGAATTTTTGACAATCATATTCACCGCACAAGTGCCAAATATTCTCTTTCAGACTGTCAAAATTTCATCATTCGAGTGAAAAGTTTCCGAATAGCACACGGCCTCTGTCAAAAAATTGTGACATAAAGAGAGGACCTGTTGGTAAGTGTCAAATCGTTCTTTGTTTTGTTTGCTTGCTAATGGTAGTTCTAGCTAATAAGAATGAAACTGCAATTATATGTAGTCTTGTTGGATTTTCATAGAGCCGAATATGGAACCACACTGTAATTGGCTGCAAGCATGGATGATCTGGCCATGTAGTTCCACAATACCAATAGCAGCAATAAGCTGATCCATTTAAAATCTTCGGCGAAATCTACGTAAGAGCCTGAACAGAATCAAAAACGTTGCGGCCTCCGATCTTTGTTGTTGGAAAATACATGCAAAATGTAGAAAAAAACGCAGCTCTTTTTCCGCAACGATAAATCGCACAATTAGAATCTATTCTATTTTTTCTCTTGCGACCGTCGATTCTCTCTCTGAGTGCCATTTGTGTTGCCATATTTTTGCTAAGAATTGGCTGTGTTTTATGAAATTTGCTTAGTTTTGTTTTATCTTCTGACATTTCTTGTTTGTGTGTGTTGTATTCACACAATTGAAGAGACCAATACATTGAAATGAAATAGAAAAAATAAATAAAAAAATACTAAATAAAAGCAACTTTGAATCGTTAATCGCAAACGCATCATTCTGGACACATTCTCTGCGTTCGACGACCAGAGAGGAACGTTGGTCGCAACGATTTTTGATTCTGTTCAGGCTCTAAGCTGTATCACAATCCGTACGAGGTGGTACATAATGCTTCAATAATCCAATCTTTTATCTTGAGCTGCCGGAGAAGTAGTTTAATCAGTTTGAGGTTAAGTTTGATATTTGTTGGTTTTTTTATTGGATAATAGGTTTGCTTTAGTTACAACGCGAGCCAACGCAGTCTGTGGCGCACAGCGTCTCAGCAAGTTTTTATTCTTATCCATGTTTTTTGCAACTTTATAATCAATCAAATAAAACTTTCACAATAAGTTAAAATTTCACAAACTGTGTTTTGTATGGCTTTGCTTAAAATGTGCAATCAGCTGTTTTTGACAGATCGAGAGTTCATTTTTGTGAGAGAGGTTGAAAATTTACTACCACCTTGTTAATTACACCATGGTTTCAAGCATGGTATAATAATACATGGTAGCATTGACAACTGCTTATTTTCTCTTCAACAGGAAAACATAAACTGTCAAACACAGCTTGTTGTGCAAATACATCAGCGGCTGCTGTGGTTGTTGTTTTTTTTTTCACTTCAAGGTTTTCAACATTGCTTGTGTTTTCAATGGCGGATTGTAAGTGCTCTCTTTTTGAGTATATTTTTTGACAGTATATGATTTCCCAAGCAACTGTCAATGCTACCTTGTATTATTATACCATGGGTTTCAAGTATTCTTCACGACTACGCAACAAACTTTTGAAGTTGGTGTTGTTTTTATTGCTTTATTGTAGTTTTATTTGTGTGGCAGCGAGTCTCACTCGAGTTGCGGGTCAGACTCGAGTTGCGAGTCACTTTAAAAAAATAAACACGTAAGGTAGCATTGAATTTTTGATCAACAGTTTTAAAAATGCCTCGGGAAAATAAAAAATCGAGCGTTTGGGAATTGTTTAATAAATCAAGTCATTATTTTATTGAGATGCTAAGCCCTAAGGCTTTATAGCATTTTAAAAATTCAACAATTTGTTTGATTAACTTAAACACTATACAATTCATTATACATTTTATTATTAATTTAAAGGATTTCAGATATAATATACATAGTAAAAATGATGTAAGGTTGTATATATTCTGGATCAACATCTTGATATTAATAGATCAATTGATTAGAGCAGTGCTCACATATGTGAGGCTGATAACCAAGTTCTATAATGCGTGTAGGAACAGGGATTAGAGCAAAGCTCACATATGCAAGGGTAGACGGACGGGGTCTACCTCCGGCATATGCCAGGTGAGACGGACATGGTCTCGCTCTGGATAATCATGTTTGAATTTAATCAGCTTGGTGTAAAATTCCCAGGTATGATGTGAAGTTGCATATTCCGGATCATATATTTAGAGCATCGATCCCATATGTGAGGCTGATAATCAAATACTATTCTGATGTATGTATGTAGATTCATGTAAACAGGGATTAGAGCAAAGCTCACATATGCAAGGGTAGACGGACGGGGTCTACCTCCGGCATATGCCAGGCGAGACGGACGTGGTCTCGCCCTGGATAATCATGTTTAAAATAAATCAGCTTGATAGTATTGCCAAACATAGCCAGGAAAATATAAAGTATTCTTGGGAGAGCATAATCCAAATCAACCTCGGTACTGGAGATAATCTAGAATTTTAAGTTTAATTGAGTATATGGATTCATTTAAAGAGATTACATCTGAAACAAAATTAAAGTCACCACAAGCACTTCTCAGCGGTTCATTTTGCAAGTAGTTTGTTCTACAAAAGTTCATGTAAAGTAATTCAAAAGATCTTCTAGGACGAATAGGAATATTAAAATAAATTTTACTTAATAAATATGGACTGTCAACATATCCATGCAGAAGTTTAACAATCCAGCTTACATTAAGCATAGTTCTGCGATTTTTTAAAGTAGGAAGATTTAATAGCTGTAATCGATATTCATAAGGTGGAAGATGAAAGTCAGTTCTGCAGTATAAATTGCTTAAGCAGAACAGAAGAAATTTTTTTCTGAACTGATTCAATGTCGTCAATGTAACAACAATATCGTGGACACCATATAATTGAGGCATATTCTAAGATAGGCCGCACTAGTGAAGTGAACAAAGATTTCGTAATAAGGGGATCATTAAACTCTTTTGCCCATCGTTTGATAAATCCTAGGGTACTATTTGCTCTATTTATTATTTTAGTTATATGAATATGAAAGCGAAGTTTAGGATCCATGGTAACTCCAAGATCATGGAAACTATCTAGAGATTCTAGTGTATAGTCGCAGATTTTGTACGTGCTTCTAAGCCATGGCTTACGCGAGAAGGTCATGTGCATAGGTCATAATAGAGTGAATTAATTGAAGCATTCATTTTATTTATATGTGGAAACGTTTTGTCTATTATTTGTTTTCTTTTTATCTTTTTTTATTAAAATTAAATAAAATAAGCATGACCTTTATTTTATTTTGAGTAATAATTATTGCAAAATAATATGTCTTGAAGCTAAGTTGCTCAAAAGTAAAAATAAAATAATCAAATCGTCAATTTTCATACCAAGTAAAAAATCCCTTACTCGCTGATTGGTAAGCTGAAACTCGACTTCGAAATGATGACTTGCTGACTCGCCAACTCGAGTTTCTACTCGAGTTAAAATTATTTCGACTCGAGTCGATTCCGAGTAAAAAAATAGATTCCGACGCAAATTGGAAGCCATTGCATTTACCATTCTTGTAAATAAACCAACCAGCAAATTAAATTTTTATTTATTTATATTTGTCAAGAAACAGCTTTTATGCTTGAAACTTACTTGAAGTCGTTTCATACTTTTTGACAAATTTTCTCATTTTGACATAATCAAATTACTCCCTATTACTCGAACTTTACTTGAAACGAGTACGGAAACAGACCTAATAGTTACAAAGCATGGTATAATAATTACAAGGTAGCATTAACAGTTGCTTGGCAAAAATAATACATACACGATTATGCCATGCTCATGTCTGCCTACGTCATGATCGACACATTGTCAAAATCACCTGTTTTCCACTGAGCAAAACATAAGCAAACAGAACTGTAACTGAAAAATAAATCGCACAGAACTATTTTGCCCTATATTTCGTATATTCTTGCACGAACAGAAAATCAGTGAGAAAAACAGAAAGTGTCATTTCCTATCTAGGTCACGAAAGACCTAACGACTTGCGCATGATACAATTACAAGGTAGACTCATATTGGAGAGCAGGATGCGCTAGTTGTCTAAATCAGCTGGTAACTTTAAGTTTTTCTAAATGTTGTTGTTGCTTTTGTCGTTTGAGGTTTGTAGCTCCTACAGCTTTGTTGTTGCAAAATTTCTCATTTGAGCATCAATATTAAAATGAGCTTACCTTGTAATTGTATCATGATCTTGCGCAGAACGGTGCAACTTTTTCTGCCTCTGCTGGCGTAATCTGATTTCTATTAATTTTGGTTGCTTGGGAAACCATCTCCTGTCAAAAAATATACTCAAAAAAAACCGCTACAAATCATTGAAAACACAATGTTGAAAACGTTGAAGTGGAAAAAAACAACAACCTCAACAGCTGCAGATGCATTTTCACAAACAGGTGTTAGTGAGTTTGACACTTCTCTCTCAAAATGATAAATTTATGTCGCCCCGTTCCTTTCAAAAACAGCTGGTGGTGAATTGCATGGTGTAATTAACAAGGTGGTAGTGAATTTTCAACCTCTCTCACAAAAATGAACTCTCGATCTGTCAAAAACAGCTGATTGTATATTTTAAGCAAAACATAGTTTGTTAAATTTCTGCTTATTGCGAAAGTATAATTTGATTGATTATAAACATGCAAAAAACATGGATAAGAATAAAAAATTGCTGAGACGCTGTGCGTGACGGACTGCGCTGGCTCGCGTTGTAAATAAAGCAAAGCTATTAGACAATAAAAAGCCAACAAATATTAAACTTAACCTCAAATTGATTAAACTTCTTCTCCGGCATGGTGTAATAATAATAAGGTGTTAGTGAATTTGACACTTCTCTCTCAAAATGATAATTTTTTCGCCCCGCTTCTGTCAAAAACAGCTGATGGTGAATTGGAATGAAAATAAATCAGCTAACGTGCAGTCGGTCGAAGCTCAATGCCATGTCCCTTTCTTTTGATGGCTATTATCAGTTGAGGTATTGAACATCCTTTCATGGCATTCGGTATTTTCTTGAAGCAGTCGCACTTTATTCGCACAGTAACCCATAAAAACTATAACACATCATCATCTAGCAACTCGTACAAATAACACAATTTGACAACTATCAACGGCTCCTCTCTTTCGCTCTCAATTTTTTGACAGAAAGAAAGCTATTCTTGGTGTTGTCAAAAATTCACTAACACATTATTATTACACCATGGGTAGGTTTTATTTCACAGGTAATCTTGCTTTATAGTTTGTTGGTTTCGCGCAATTTGTGTGCATGAGTCATGTGCAGGCAAAAATAATAGAAATCAGATTACGCCATCACAGGCAGAAAAAGTTGCACCGTTCTGCGCAAGACGTTAGGTCTTTCGTGACGTAGATAGGAAAAGACACTTTCTCTGTTTTTCTCACCGATTTTCTGTTCGTGCAAGAACGAGACGAAATATAGTGCGATAATTATCTCCGGTTTATTTTTCAGTTAAAGTTCTGTTTGTTTATGTTTTGCTCAGTGAAAAACAGCTGCTTTTGACATTGGGTCGATCATGACGTAGGCAGACATGCGCATGGCATAATCTTACATATATTATTTTTGATGTGCAGGTATGGGCAGAGAGCGCTCTGGGAGCGCTGAGCATAAGAATTGAGAGCAAAGGCTTATGTAGCAACACAAAACGCAACAACAAATCAAAGACAAAAGACAAACACAGAAACAACACAGAAGCTTTAAATGTAGTGGTGCCCATATCCGGTCATGTGCAAGAGCTTCTGTCAAAACACAAGTTCAGCTTCATGAGCGCATTCATTCGTTAGGGTGGCAAGCAATAGGGCCCTAGTTTTTTTTTTTTATTGAAGATAAGATTTATCAATTTGCATTTTTTTAAGTGCCTGCCGGGACACAATTTGTGCCGTATTTTTGACGTTTTTTGTAAAATATCTATGATTTCAAATACAATAAAAATTAAATAATAAAAATTCGTCTGAACACCAAAAAGTTTTCGCCATTGTTTACAATATAACCTAATGCGGCCCTGTTTGAATGTTTATGTGTTTGCATTAACTTCATTGTATTTGTAAATTACTTTATTTCTTTTCAACTTCACCACTTCCTTATCTCTTAGTTCTTTGGTCGAAACTCAATGCCATGTCCACTTCTTTTGATAGCTATTATCCGTTGAGGTATTGAACAGAGATAATGAGATGGGAAACTTCTTTTCTATTGTGAATTCTGTTGATTTTGACAGCTTAAAATGCTTCTTCTCCAATTTTTTATGCAATCACGTCTTGTGTATGTGAGTTCACCTCATATTTGTCAAAAATAGGTATTACACCCAAAAAAGTCTTCCATATTTAAAAGAAAATTGTTTTTAGCTGAGCAAGAATATTGTTAATAATAGTCGATAAAGAACTTTTGTTAACATAGAAATGTTAGTTTTGTCAATCTAATTTGTGGAGTTACTTTGATAACAGACAAAAATATTTTTGATAGAAAAAATTTGATTTAAAATGAAAAAAATTGTTCTATTTACAAGTTGTGTTGTTAACAGAAAAACATAATTCAATTTCTTCCAAGAACAGCTATATTTTTGTTTTAAAAACTCTGTTCTAATTTTTAAATGCATGAATTTGTTTGAACAAACATTGTAGGCTAGCTTTTCCCTATGTGTACAGTGGTGGCTTAGCTGTCGAAAGTGAAATATTCACCAGCGCTCATGTCCATCCAGAGGGGTGAATTCATCGAGAATCCATCGAGAGGGGTGAGTTTGTCATGAAATTTTACTAACACATTTATAACATTTGCATTAGTATTGACTGCATTTTAGCATATGGCTATCTCCTTTTTGCCGAAGTTTCCAATCTCTTTATCTCTGGTATTGAACATTCTTTCATGGCATTCGATATATTCTTGTAGCAGTCGATGTGAATGCAAGACAATTTCCATGCTGGTCAAAACTTCATGTCGGTGCTGTGTTGCCAGTATGGCAGTTTTGCCTGCAAATGGCAGTTTTTTAACTCTGAGCAGGTTGGCAATTTTTTAAAAATAAATACAGTTTTTCCATTATTAATGCAGTTTTTCAGGGTAAAATGCCGTTTTTATGAAAATATAAAATCTTATGTAGTTTTCAGAAATTTTCAATACCAAAACATCATTATAGTTCAATTACTTTTTTAAAGCAGACCTGCTTTAAACTTCAACGGCAGCTTCAGCCAACTTCACGCATTGAACATTGAACATAAACCAACCTCACTTCTCTATTTGCGCGAATTTGCGTGTTTTCTTTACAAACCACAAAGCTGTAAGCCTTGTAGATCCTAGGAGGAAAATAAGTACTTGAAAGGTTGGATTGGCAAAAGCGGCAAGATGAGTCCCTTAGATAACTAGAAATTCTAACCTTCTCAGAAAAAAAAAAAAAAAACAATTATAATTGTTCAAGCTTTGACGTATCAAAAACTATGACACAAAAATTTAATAGTGATATGTATAACCAGGGTTAAGGTTATAATTGTTATAAGCGATATCCAAAAAATTAAGATTTAATTATTATTTTTAGTTTTTTATTTTATTGCGCAACAATAAAAATTATCTTACGATTTTTATTTTATTCATCAAAAATAAGAGTTATTTTTTTATTTTTATTTTTCTGTTCAAGAATAAGAGTTATTTTTTGATTTTTATTTTTCTGTTCAATAATATCAGTTATTTTTTGATTTTTATTTTTTCCCTCAAGAATAAGAGTTATTTTTTGATTTTTATTTTTTTACTCAAGAATAAAAATTATTTTTCAATTCTTATTTTTCGCTTAGAAATAAAAGTTATTTCTCAATTTTTATTTTTTACACTCAAAAATAACAATCATTTATTCAGTTTTATTTTTTATAGGTAGGGAATAAATATATAAAAATCATAAAATTTGTATGAGAGCCCCATAAGGAGTGGTCGGAGGGAATAGGTCAGTTAGGGAACAATTTTCCTTTTGCAAAAGTAATGGGAGCCGGTTGTACATATAAACCCTCTCCGACCCTCCATTAAAGCCCCCCTGTTCTGGTGTAGAGAATAAATACCCCAAAATCATAAAATTTGTATGGGAGCCCCCCTAAGGAGTGGTCGGAGGAAATAGGTGTCTAATGGAAAATTGTTTTTTTTTTTGCAAAAATAATGGGGGACGGTCATACATATTAACCCTCTCCGGAACTGCCTTACACGATTTTTTGTATTTATTCCTACACCTGAACAGAGGGTCTTTAAAGAAGAGCCGGAGAGGGTTACTGACCCCCATTACTTTTTCAAAAAGGAAAAGTTTTCCCTTGAGGACCTATTCCTTCCGACGACTCTTTATGGGGGCTTTTATACAAATTTGATGATATTTATGTATTTATTCCCTACCTACAAAAAATAAAACTGGACAAATGATTTTTACTTTTAAGTGTAAAAAATAAAAATTGAGAATTAACTTTATTTCAGAGCGAAAAAATAAAAATTGAAAAATAACTCTTATTCTTGAAGGAAAAAATAAAAATCAAAAAATAACTCTTATTTTTGATGAATAAAATAAAAATCAGTTAATAATAATTAAATTAAATTTTTATTGGTAAAACTCAAAAAATAAAAATCATTTCTTATTTCGATAGATAATTAGAAATTGAAGTTATCCAAAATGTTCTCCGACATTTGGAACATGTTGAATTTTGCTATTTAATTTTTGGAAATAATCGTTATTTTCTGTCCCTGTGTATAACTAATGCAAATAATAATATATGTAAAAAAACAAACATTAAAAATACCTGAATTACTTATCTTAAAATGATCTGAAATGTGAATAAAATACCAGAAGTTTTTTTATATATTAAATACAACAACAATTTTATACACAAATGAATTTGTTTTATTTCTGTTTTTAATAAAAAATTAAAGAAAATGCTTAACAAATCGTTTGTTCGAATGGCAGTTTTTGTTTTCAAAATGCAGTTTTTTTCTTCGGATTTAGCAGTTTTTTTTTTAAATTATCTGGCAACACTGTGTCGGTGGCACCTTCCAGCGCACGATTTCAATAAAATGACAAAACCATTCAATGGCGAACTTGGCAAATGGGCGAAGACAACTTCAATAACTTTTTGTCAACACAACACGCCACAATTAATTGCATTAAATATAAATTTATACTTAATTCGCATAATAACCTATAAAAACTATAACACATCCTCTAGCAACTCAAACAAATTATATATTTTTACAAGTATCAACAGTTCCGCTCTTTCACTCACAATGTTTTGACAGAATGAAAGCTAATGCTAAAGCTAAAGTTCATGATACAATAAGAAGGTAGGGTAAGGAGATTTGACAAGACCCATGATACAATTATACAGGTAGTATTGACAACTACTGATTTTCTCAGCAACGAGGAAACGACCATCTGTCAAAAACAGTTGTTCGTGGAATAATGTGAAACGAAAGTGAAAAACATAACTTTGTGCGTTTAATATAAAATAATGAAGCGTTAAATTTTATTCAATTATGCACAATTTTAATTGAAAACTTATTTCATTTCGTCTGCATTTCGTCCATATGCAGCTGCTGAGGTTGCTGCATTTGAATGTTTTCCTTATTTTTTTTTTATGTTTGCACTAAATCACATTGAGTTGACAAATTATTTTCGCTAAAGTAATAATAAATCACTATTATTACAATGCTCACTATTTATTATTACATAAAATAGAAAATATTTTACAAGCAAATGTTTGGTTAACGCAAACAATGGCGTAAAACATCAACAATAATTGAACACTCTCTTTCTAGACATTTTTTTTGACAGATGGTCGTTGCCCAAGCAACTGTCAATACTACCTTGTATTATTATACCATGGACAAGACCTACTGCTCAATACTTACTGCTCAATACTGTGCTACCATATCTTAAGAAAAAATCCCATGACAAATCCATGTTTCATGTACTATGTTTCCATGAAGAGTTAACTCGGGGTTAGGGTTTTCGTCGAGTTAAGAAAATGGCGTCGCTAACTCGATAGTGTTTCCATGCACAGCATCGAGTTGAGTCGAACTTGTCAATTTCATTTGCATTTTTGTTATTGTTTTACTAGCGAAATGGATATTAAATGGCAGCATTCACTTTGACAGATAGAACCCAGTTAAATCTTACAAGTTTCGTGGAGTTTCGTGGAGTTTCGTGGATTTAACGAAACTCAACTCAACTCGCGTTTCCATAGCGAGTTAACCCCGAGTAAACCCCGAGTTAACTCGCCATGGAAACATAGTAATGGTTTCCGTGGGTAAGCGTTTTATATAAAATGTATTGCTGAATATATTGATAATCGAGAAACTTTTTAAAAAAGGTTAATTTATCTTCCAACAGTTCCACTGTCTTAAGAAGACTTAAAAAAGTTTTTTTAAGATATCGTATGCACATTAGAATATAATTTTTAAACAAGAAATAAAGAATACAAAGAGATAAGCAAAAAATGATGGGCAATATTATATTAGTGAAAATAAAGCTATAAAATAAATAAAAAATTCGTTCTTTCAAATATAGACACATGTTGATTCAAAGTTTTCTTATTTACCCTATATAAAATTCCTTTTCTATGTGTTTATCCCTAATTTATGAAATATACAGAAAAGTGACATCGCTAAAATGCTTTTTGACATAAGCAGTAGGTCTTGTCAAAGCTCCTTACCCTACCTTCTTATTGCACATCATGCTAAAGTTGTCAAAAACTCACTAACACATTATTAGGTGCGTTTTTTTGGCATCGCTATATGCGCTTACCAATATTTTTCATACAAAAAATTGCTTCGCTAAGACAGAATAGTTATAGCCGCTTAGCTCATAGTCGCCGATAGAAACACTATTGCCAGATCAAGAAAATTATAGTCTACGTAATTTATTGGCATCACTTTTTGAAAAACAACTATGTTAATGTCACAAAAAATAAAAAAAAATCACAATCAAAAGTAAACAAAGCAACAAATGATAAAATATGTTCTATTTATCGATTTATCTAGATTTATTTGGATAACGCAAAAAGAAAGACATTTCCATAAGATCATATTTAGAAGATTATATATAAAATTATAAATTAGAAAAAAATGTACAAATTCAAAAACTCTCTGTTTTGCTCAATAAAGTCAAATGCTGCTGGCTAGGTTCGGTACTTTAATCTCCATGTCAGCGATGGAATTTTGATGCTGTGTTGATGATCAAAATAGATTTAGATGTATTTTAAGAATGTTGATTATTTCAAGAGATTCGATTAAAGTGCTGATTAATTCTTGTTAAAAATTGGTTTTGTTTTTTTTTTGTGGAATTAATTGTAATTGTTTTTCTTGCGGGTTATTATTGAACTGGATGTTGTGGTTGTTGTTATTGTATTTGGCTATGCTGCACTTATTCGACCCCGAGCAACTTAACGTCAAAGGTGAGTGTAGCGTTTGGCGGAATTACACCTGGATGTCCGCGACTGCCATAAGCATAATCCGGTGAGCAGATCAACTTGGCACGCTGACAAACAGACAATTGGGCAACATCCTCAACCCAGCCGCGAATTACCTCGCCTTTGCCAATGGTGAACTTGAAAGGCCTTTGGCGATCACGCGATGAATCAAATTTCTTTCCATCAGCCAGAGTTCCGGTATAGTGCACAGAGACCACTTGTCCATTCTTGGGAAACGTGCTGCCGTCTCCTTCAAGCATTCAATTCAAGCATGCCAGAAAGAAAATCAATGTGGACATTGACTTGGAAGTGGAGTACCCCTTTGAGCCAATCAATGTGCCAGAGTCACCAGAACTCGAGCCTGAGATGCCTTCTACATCCGCTGCTGCTACAAGCATCAAAAGGAAGAGTTCTTGAGAGCTGTATTATGCAGAGACGAATTTGTTAGTATTATTACTTGAGTTTCCTCAGAGCTGTCCATTTTAAGCAGAAAATGTGTTACAATTTGATAAAAATAAACTTTGTCAATTTGTGCTTATAAATAATTGGGCCTATTCTGCGCAATATTTTATGAAAAAATTCTGTTATTCTGTTATGTTATGTTTATCTTATGTTCAATATTTGACAGTAACACGCAATGCTGCCAAGTTTCGAAGAAAAAAGTTTAGCGAAATATTAAGCGCCGATGAGCGTTTTTTTGGACAAGCGTATATAGCGATGCAAAAAAAACACACCTATTATTACACCATGGTGCGGCGTTCTCCCTCAGCGACTCCCACAAGAATAAGCCGTTGAATTAATTCCTTTTTTGAATCGTGCTTAGATTAGAATCTAACCTGATTTTAAGATATTATTCTTCGAGTATATTGTTAAAAAGGACTACAATTCGAGAGTTATATTTAAAAGAAAAAAGTCAGCTTTGGGATATGTTTAACTAATTAAATATACATTTATAAAAATTCTTTTGTTTTATATTGAAAACGAGTTATTGAGCTCTAGGCCAATCATGTTGAGAACAAGACAACATGAAGAACAAAGAAGGCGACAGCCAACAACAACAACAACAACGGCTCTGTATAGAGCCAATCACAACAGCTTTGACTATACAGACTGTTTCATTGGTCGCTACACCAACTCATCAGTAGTCTTTTGTGTGACTTTACACTGTGATCCACTCAAGCTACTTAGGTTCTAGTTATACTGCCAATATGCCGAGAAAGTTACCCGGAATTTTATTTTGGCAGAGAACGCTTGAATTTTTGTAACTGAGTTCTTATCGACATTAGATGCAAGCTGTACCAAGGTTGACCTAAATCGTATCATACTTTTAGGCCTAGCCTTAATTCATGTGCATCTTCGAAACTCGATCACGTGGTTTGCCGCTATCAGAGCATATTGAAGTTGTTGTTATTTTTGCTTTTTAGCTCCTCCCTTTTTTCCACACTTCCATTTTTAGGGTTCAGTTAGTTTAACTGATGGTACACCTAACATGGTGTGGAGACCATTTTGTTATGAAAGACTTTGTTGTTTATGTGATTAACACACAACTAATGATTTTCTTAACATTTTACGGGCGTGCTCTCCCAGAAATTTTAAATCTTAATATTTTTGAATACGGCCTTTTCATTATTTATATTGAAAACGAGTTATTGAGCTCTAGGCCAATCATGTTGAGAACAAGACAACATGAAGAACAAAGAAGGCGACAGCCAACAACAACAACAACAACGGCTCTGTATAGAGCCAATCACAACAGCTTTGACTATACAGACTGTTTCATTGGTCGCTACACCAACTCATCAGTAGTCTTTTGTGTGACTTTACACTGTGATCCACTCAAGCTACTTAGGTTCTAGTTATACTGCCAATATGCCGAGAAAGTTACCCGGAATTTTATTTTGGCAGAGAACGCTTGAATTTTTGTAACTGAGTTCTTATCGACATTAGATGCAAGCTGTACCAAGGTTGACCTAAATCGTATCATACTTTTAGGCCTAGCCTTAATTCATGTGCATTTTCGAAACTCGATCACGTGGTTTGCCGCTATCAGAGCATATTGAAGTTGTTGTTATTTTTGCTTTTTAGCTCCTCCCTTTTTTCCACACTTCCATTTTTAGGGTTCAGTTAGTTTAACTGATGGTACACCTAACATGGTGTGGAGACCATTTGGATCACTTGAGTGGATCACAGTGTAAAGTCACACAAAAGACTACTGATGAGTTGGTGTAGCGACCAATGAAACAGTCTGTATAGTCAAAGCTGTTGTGATTGGCTCTATACAGAGCCGTTGTTGTTGTTGTTGTTGGCTGTCGCCTTCTTTGTTCTTCATGTTGTCTTGTTCTCAACATGATTGGCCTAGAGCTCAATAACTCGTTTTCAATATAAATAATGAAAAGGCCGTATTCAAAAATATTAAGATTTAAAATTTCTGGGAGAGCACGCCCGTAAAATGTTAAGAAAATCATTAGTTGTGTGTTAATCACATAAACAACAAAGTCTTTCATAACAAAATGGTCTCCACACCATGTTAGGTGTACCATCAGTTAAACTAACTGAACCCTAAAAATGGAAGTGTGGAAAAAAGGGAGGAGCTAAAAAGCAAAAATAACAACAACTTCAATATGCTCTGATAGCGGCAAACCACGTGATCGAGTTTCGAAGATGCACATGAATTAAGGCTAGGCCTAAAAGTATGATACGATTTAGGTCAACCTTGGTACAGCTTGCATCTAATGTCGATAAGAACTCAGTTACAAAAATTCAAGCGTTCTCTGCCAAAATAAAATTCCGGGTAACTTTCTCGGCATATTGGCAGTATAACTAGAACCTAAGTAGCTTGAGTGGATCACAGTGTAAAGTCACACAAAAGACTACTGATGAGTTGGTGTAGCGACCAATGAAACAGTCTGTATAGTCAAAGCTGTTGTGATTGGCTCTATACAGAGCCGTTGTTGTTGTTGTTGTTGGCTGTCGCCTTCTTTGTTCTTCATGTTGTCTTGTTCTCAACATGATTGGCCTAGAGCTCAATAACTCGTTTTCAATATAAATAATGAAAAGGCCGTATTCAAAAATATTAAGATTTAAAAAATTCTTTTGTTTTGTAAACTGTAAATATGGGTCTAAGAGAACACAATATGCCAGACCGGATTTTAGACCGTAAAATTTACCAATCATAAACTGAATATTAAAAGTTAATTTAACTTTATATAGAAAATATTAACCATCTTACGTGTTTATTTGCCGTGTTTTATCTTACATTATTATTATTGTAAACACCTAATTGTTTGTCACCTAAGTGAAAATCGATTCATGACAAGTTATACCAAAATTTTGTTTTCTTTTGTCATTTAAACTTTAAATTTAAACTATTGAACCATAAACTATGCCTAGTAAAATCATTAAGTAAATTAAAAAACGCAGTGTTTTTCACATTTCAAATGTGTATGGGTGTTTCTCGTCACATTCAAATATATTTAATTAAATTTGTATGTAAGTAAATTATTATCTACTTGCAGATTGGCTTTATCGATTCCGCTTATAAATGGAGAATACAGTAATTGTGTTATGTATAATGTTAATTATACGGATGTCTTAATCAAAGGCATAAAGGTTTCGGATCCAAAATGGCCAATAGCTCCTTGCAAATATGGTTGGTCCTATAATTTTACAGAGATTCCTTACGAAACGGTTGCAACTGAGCAAAATTGGGTCTGCGAAAATGCTGCACTTCCAGCATACGCACAATCAATATTTTTTATTGGTGCAATTGTCGGTGGACTATTGTTTGGGTGGATTGCAGATCGCTTTGGACGAATCCCAGCTTTAGTTGGATGTAATTTAATTGGATTTACTGCGGGAATTGCTACGGCTTTTGCTGGCAATTTTTGGCAATTTGCCCTTATGCGATTTTTTGTAGGGTTTGCATTTGACAATTGCTTTACAATGATGTATATATTGGGTAGGTGGTTAAATTAATTAATTGCGGTTCTGCAAGATAATCAAAATATATTTATCTCGACAGTTTTGGAGTACGTTGGCCCGAAATATAGAACTTTTGTGGCAAACATGTCAATAGCAATTTTCTTCACAATGGCTGCCTGCTTGTTGCCATGGATTGCGTACTTTTTAGCAGACTGGAAGCATTTGGCCATTGCTACATCTGCACCATTAATTTTGGCAGTATTAACTCCATTCATTGTGCCTGAATCAGCAAGGTAAAATTTATTAAACAAATAATCTTTTCATGAAATATAAACATAATTTTTACATAATGTGCATTTTCAGATGGTTAGTTTCACAGGGCAAAACTGAAGAAGCCATTCAGATATTGAAAAAACTGGAAATACAAAATGGCAAAGATATTCCGGCTGAAGTATATCAATCTTTTCGTGAAAGCTGTCAGAGATTTTCCCAAGAAGAGCATAAAAATGAGAAATATTCCGTTTTGGATCTTTTTAGAACACCTAGATTGCGACGTACAACAATTATTCTGATTGTAATTTGGATGGCCATTTCATTAGTTTTTGATGGCCACGTTCGAAATGTGGGATCACTGGGACTTGACATATTTTTTACCTTTACTGTTGCTTGTTTTACGGAATTTCCTGCAGACACTATGCTTACTTTGATACTAGATCGCTGGGGAAGACGTTGGTTAGCTTGTGGTTCTTTGGTCGCTAGTGGACTCTTCAGTCTGCTGGCTACAACAGTACCAATGGGAATATATTCAGCTACTTTTGCAATAGTAGGAAGGTTTTTCATTAATATATCTTATAATATTGGACTTCAATATGCCGCCGAAATTTTGCCGACGGTCGTAAGAGCACAGGGTGTAGCATTTATTCACATCATGGGATATGTTGCAAGCATAATTGCTCCATTTGTAGTTTATCTTACAAATATATCACCCTCTCTACCTTTGATAATTTTAGGAATATTGGGAGTCATGGGTGGCTTACTTTCCCTTTTCCTTCCAGAAACGCTTAACCACGACCTACCCCAAACTCTATTGGATGGTGAAGAATTTGGAAGAGGACAAAGTGTTTGGGACTTTCCCTGCTTAAATAAAAAAATTAATGATGGAAATGAAGAAGAATTAAAAACACAAAATTTTGTAAGATCAACTCAAACAGGTGCTTCGCTTACAGCATCTTCACGGGGTGAAATTCGATCAAGTATCCTCAGAAGATCTGTGCGATCAAGATATTCTTCAAAGCTTTAATTGTTGGATTTCTAGTCAAATCGTATCTATTCCACTTGTTTTTTTTTTAACCATAGGGACCATAGCAAGCTCTTGCTTTCAAAAATACCTATTTTTAATATAACTTAGTTCTTAGTTTAAAGATATTTCCTTTCCTCTACTCTCCATCTTATGATAAATTTATTGTTGTTTTTATTCTTAAAGATACATATAAATAAGCTCTAGATAGTGTAAGTAATAACTGTGTGATATTAGCTTTAAGTGCTAAGTACCTGGATTACATTTTACAAAATTTATAAAATAAAAAATATTACATTAATAAATTTAGTTGATATTAAAGCGTTTTTAATAACTGTGGTTACACATGAAAAGTTGCTATTCTTCGTTTATATGAGCCTAGATTTCGACTTCGTTTCCGTCGATCAATTTAAAAGTCACATCTTAAGATATAGAAAAAAGTTTAAAAAGAAATCAATTAAAAGAAATTGTTGAAGGGTTGGCAATCTAGAATTTAATGTTGCATGTAAATTAAAACTTGATTGTTCAAATATTTAAAAGTAGTTGAAAGATTAAAGTTTATTAATTAAACTGAATTCAGTTTATTAATTAAACCAGAGGTGCCCAAGCCCTATGCACTTGGTGCACATTTGTTTTTGTAAAAGCACTTAGACATAGGCTGTGTATTCTAATATACACACACAGCACTCCGCACTAAGCAATACAAAATACACAAGCAAATTTGTCTTTTTTGTTTTTGATCTTTTTTCGTTGCTTATACCGAAGTGCAATAACAACACTTTCGTATGCTTTGTTGGTACATTTTGGTGACAGTGGTCTTCTACGTAGATTTTGTTGTTGTCTAACGTAGTATGCTTTCGTTTACGAAAGTTTGTAGGATTTTATATGTATTAGTGTTTGCACTTCCATAAGAAAGTTTTGGGCACCCCTGAATTAAACTGAAGCAATGGTCATAAATTGTTTAAAGCTTTAAATGTACACAATTTGTTGCTTTTATGTTATTTGATCTATTGCGCTCAAGAACACGGTTGTTTGGAGCTTTAGCTCGCTATCTTTGAAATAAAAAAAAAAATAAAATTTAAAGACTTATTGCAAAAATATACTCCTTATCTGAAAAGTCACATCTGTGATCGTTTTATTACTCACCAATATATTCTGTATTCAATATATCAATATATTGTGGTAATCAATGGAGCTAGGTCACATGGTCTGATGAATCCTTGAAATTAAAAATTTAAAGTGATAGGTAATGAAATCACTTTGTGAAAAAGAAATTTCTTGTTTGGATTGGCTTGCGCAAATTAGACCACAATCAAAAAGAGAATCTGTGGAATATCCGCAAGAAAAAAGTAATAATGCGAAAATTGGTTCCTCAAAGCCTAGAAGATCTATGGACTGCTGTTAACCAATTCTGGTCCAGCATAAGCCCTAAACCGAGCAAAATTAAGAGAGTATAAGCTTGAAAATCTAATAAACTAATAGGTCTCATGGTATAATTATACAAGGTAGCATTGACAACTGCTTATTTTCTCTTCTACAAGAAAACATCTCCTGTCAAAAACAACTGTTCGTGCAAATGCATCTGCAGCCGAAGAAGTTGTTGTTTTTTTCACTTCTACGTTTTCAACATTGTTTGTGTTTTCAATGGCGTATTGTGAACGCTCTCTTTTTGAGTATATTTTGGGAAAACAGGAGATGTTTTCCCAAGCAACTGTCAATGCTACCTTGTATTATTATAGCATGAATAGGTCTGTTCCCGTACTTTTTGGGCTAAAAATGGTAAAAGTGTCAAAAACGTGAGAGTAAGGAAAAATCTCTCAAAAATATTGAAAAACACAAAAAAGTACGGGAACGCTTTTTGGACTAAAATTGTGTAAACTGTCAAATAAAATCGTTTGTTTGATGTGGAGCATTCGCAGTGCAGACGACATGCTAAAGATTTTAAACAATATAAAAATTAATTCTCAAATAAACATTTATATTTAGTTTTTACACAATTTACCATATTTTTGGTTTCCATTCCAACAGTTTTTTATTTATTTCAAACAACTTTTATTGTTTTACAATTTCTTTGCTAACATGTAAACAAGCAGTTTGACACTTTTACCATTTTTGCCAGAAGAAATTTCTCGGACTAAAACTTGCAGCTTTTGACAGGGAGGGGAAAAAGAAACAAACTTTGAAACTGACATTTTAGAACTGACACACATGAGCTGTCAAAGAATTTCAGTTTCTAAAGAAATTAAAACAGGTGTGTTCCCGTACTTGCAAGTTTGTGAAAACTTTCGAAAACTTGCACAAGTTTTTATTAAATTGCGTTCCCGTACACCAAAAACTTGCAAAAGAGAGCGACAATGAGAGAATAAAACATTTCCCCCGTACTTTCTGTGCTTAAAATGGGAGAAGAAGAACAAGCATAAAATCGCTCTCTCGAGCACACAAAGTGCACAGAGAGTGCTAGAACTCGAGACTTCGAGTAAAGCATGATGTAATTAACAAGGTAGTAGTGAATTTTTCACCACACACTCAATTTTGCTGAATCTGTCAAAAAATTGTGACATATAGAGAGGACCTGTTTTTAAGTGTCAAATCATTATTCGTTTTGTTTGCTTGCTTGTGGTAGTTCTAGCTAATACGTAATAAACTGTAATTTTATGTAGTTTTATTGGATGTTCATAAAAATCATTGAAAAAAATGTGAAAAACTAGAGCCGAATATGGAAACAAACTGCAATTGCCTGCAAGTATAAATTAGCTGGCCATATAGTTCCAGAGTAGCAATAGCAGCAATAAGCTGCTCCTGTTAAAATCTTCGAGGAAATCTACGAAAGCTGTATCACAATCCGTATGAGGTGGAACATAATGCTTCAAGAATCCAGCTCTTTATCTTGAGCTGCCGGAGAAGTAGTTTAATCAATTTTAGGTAAAGTTTAATATTTGTTGGTTTTTTATTGGCTAATAGCTTTAATTTATTTACAACGCGAGCCAGCACAATTTTTTATTCTTATCCATGTTTTTTGGACGTTTATAATCAATCAAATTATACTTTCACAATATGCACAAATTTCACAAACTATGTTTTGCTATGGTTTTGCTTAAAATATGCAATCAGCTGTTTTTGACAGATCGAGAGTTAATTTTTGTGAGAGAGGTTGAAAATTCACTATCATCTTGTTAATTACACCATGGAGTAAAGTAAGAACAAGCATTAAGAAGAATAAGCATCAATAAGAAGAAGCTAATTTAAAATTACATTTAATAATTGTTTATGTTTTGCGTTAAATAAATTCACAAATGTGTGCTTAAAAAGAAATTTACGTACAATAAATAAATAATAATAAATAAAAAATAAGTAATTGTTCAGTTTTGCATTAAGAATGGCTTTTAATAATTTGAGTGAAAGTGTTTTAAATTTTGTGCTGCCGTCTGCAGTCGCTTTGTCTGCTTCTGCAGTCTGCCGTCTGCTTTGTGCTTGAAACTTACTAGAAGCTGTTTCCGTACTTTTGCAACTATTCTCACATTTCGTTTTTACTCTCTAGCACACATTTTACACAAATCTTACACAGTGTAGAGCATGGTATAATAATACATGGTAGCATTGACAGTTGCTTGGGAATTCATATACTGTCAAAAAATATACTCAAAAAGAGAGCGCTCACAATCCGCCATTGAAAACACAAGCAATGTTGAAAACGTTGAAGTGAAAAAAACAACAACCACAGCAGCTGCTGATGTATTTCCACAAAAAGCTGTTTTTGACAATTTATGTTTTCCTGTTGAAGAGAAAATAAGCAGTTGTCAATGCTACCATGTATTATTATACCATGGATTGCTGCAATCTGTGTTCATCCGCTCTGGCTCTCGAAGTTTTTTACAGTTTCACATTGAAAGCAACAGTTGGGGATTACCCACTGAAACCATGAAACATGGATTTGTCATGGGATTTTTTCTTAAGATATGGTAGCACAGTATTTTATGGTTTTGACATTAGCAGTAGGTCTTGTCCAAGCTCCTTACTCTACCTTCGGGTTGTATCATGATCTGGATAACCTTATAATTTTTGAATCATGACACAGTGTGAGTCATGGTATAATAATACATGGTAGCATTGACAACTGCTTATTTTCTCTTCATAAACATAACTGTCAAAAACAGCTTTTTGTGGAAATACATCAGCAGCTGCTGTGGTTGTTGTTTTTTTTCACTTCAACGTTTTCAACATTGCTTGTGTTTTCAATGGCGGATTGTGAGCGCTCTCTTTTTGAGTATATTTTTTGACAGTAGATGATTTCCCAAGCAACTGTCAATGCTACCTTGTATTATTATACCATGAGTGTGAGTATGGAAACAGACCTATAGGAGTGTTCACATTCATCAAATTATTGGTCAAACAGTTTGACAAACAAAAATATATATGGGATTTGACGACGATTTGATGATAATTTGATGTGTAAACACTCATCAAACTGTTTGTCAAATCGTTTGACGAAAATCAAAATATTTTGATTTTTCTGTTGTTTGACCAACAGTTTGACGAGAAATTTGACAATGTGAACACTCGTCAAATTTTATAGTACAAATTTTGCCAGTTGAAAAAAGATTTCAACGTGACCACATCGCATAAACATGATAATAACATAAGAATATATCTGGAACAAATTTTTAAAATATTTCCGGACACATTCAGAGTTTGTTTGCTTCGTTTGGTTCATGTTTCAATAAAATATTAATAAAAATTGCTCCGTCATGGCAACGTTTTCACTTCGATGCGCTAGCAAATAATGAAATTTGACGTAAAATTTGAGAATGTGAACACTTGTGTGGTCAAACTGTTTGACCAACAATTTGATGAAAAATTTGACAATGTGAACACTCCTTATTGTGTACGGAAACACACCTATTGACTTTTTACTCAAAAATGACACAAAAGTTGTTTTTGTTGTTAAAATAATAAAAACTCAAAATTGCATTTTCGACTACCTTTTACATGACATAGCGCTTAATAGCAAAAATGCTTCCAATTTTACAAAAAAATTTATTAACTGCTTCTGTCATCAAAAAACATGATCCTACCCCCATTGATTTTTTAAAGAAATTAATTTTTTTTCAAAAGTTGTTTCTATTCTTTTTATAGAATAGTTAAGCTCAAAGAATAATTTATGTGAACAAATTGTACCAATAGGGGGTTTCGGACTATACTACATGTAGGATGGACATGTAGGACGGCAGAATAACGGGAATGTCTGTTCGACCTTTCGAATTATCCTACATGTCGGATGGACTTCATTATTTTTCAGCGTTCAAGAAGAGAACATCGTACAATGGCAACAAAATTTGTTGCTGCTCTAATTATTAATGATGTTTTGGAAGAAGAAAAAGAGAGAACTCCATCCAAAACACAGTATGCGAAACAGCTGGCATATTAATATTTTCAACTTTGCGCTTTGTTTACTTTTTCTTTATATGTTCACTCCACGACGGTTTTTTTAGAATGAGAAAATTAATGAAGTCGGATGAACGAGCGTTCGCACTTACTACATGTAGGACGGACCAACAGAAAAAATCAAAACCTTTCGATTTTCATGCTACATGTCGGACGGACCGTAGCATTTGCTTTCACACACACTACATGTCCATCCGAACTGTCAAGTTGATCCTACATGTAGGATAGTCCGAAAGGCCCTAATAACTCTTTCCGGTCAAAAGTTATCGCAATAAATATATTTTCTCGGCCCCTCTGCATCTCTTTATTATTCAAAAAACATGGTCCTTTAATATGAGCAATCGTAATAAATTCAGAGATTTCTCTTCATCACCTTTTATGGATGGAAAGTTTAATTTTTGCATATTTCCATATTCTTTATGGCAAAAACTTAATTTATTCTGGCACGAGGACAACATCAAAACTTTACATTTTTCTCCCCGAGTACCACCGCGTATATCAGCTAGTAATAAATATAAATTTATTGTTATGATCAGCTATGGGCACAGAGCAAGCTTTCGAGCAGGCTGCGGAGCATTAAGAGCAAAGGTTTATATAGCAATACAAAACGCAAAGACAAAAGACAAACACAGAAACAAAACAGAAGCTTTAAATGTAGTGGTGCCCATTCCCGGTTATGATATATTCAAACTCACGATAACAAGAAGCAAAACAAAAACAAATTGGCCATTTCAGTCCTAGAAAGGACTTCGACCGAGGTTCTTATGAATAAACTGTGTTGTGCGTGTTATAAAATGTTCTCTCTAAGGTTTGCCATTGTGTACAGAGAGGTGACGGTCTATCAGAAAAATTAATATCAATTGAAATATTTTCTGTAAGGTGGAATTCGATCCTCGAACTTATTGGTTCACAAAATTTACATCAAACGATTCACGCAATTTAACGCTTTTGGCCACAACGACATGTTTACGTTATTAAAAATATTCATCCTTTCACATTAAAAATGTACTCATCCAATTTAATTTATTGCAACATATGTATATGGGCGTTATTAACACACTTATTAATTAATTCGTAAACAACATGAGCTGCTTCTTTTCTATCTTCTTTTCCTTCCGATTGATGTTTTCTTTCCAGGAGCTCGTTGGCCACGACCACCTTTTGGTTTTTTGCCAACTGATTTACGACTTCCTTTTCCTTTCTTGCGGTTAAGGGATCCTTTCGCAGTTGATTTAGGATTCTCATTACTATAAAAATAAGAAATATATATCCATATAGAACTCAGATTTAATTATCATAAACAATTGTACATTTGGTCTCTAATATTATTGAGATTATACAGCGAATAATAAACGTTTTTAAGGCCTCAGGCTGCTGTAGAGACAGAAAAAATTAAGCTAAACTATATTGAACAAAATTGATTCAAATCGAATTGCAGCATACTCCAACAATTATAATCCGATTGACTTCAAGTTTTAACTGTAGGTTTTGTATTAGATTTTGATGGAAACGTGGAATTTAAACAAAATTAGTTAAATAAATTAAGTAAGTAACTTACAAAACATTTGTAAATTTTGGTAAGCTTTTTCAGAAGATCGTTCAGAACAAAAATAAGTTTTCAATTATTATATAAATTTTACGAAATTTGCATATCTTTTTAGCTGTAGTTTTGACAATATTAAGCAAAATCTAGAAAGAATCTTCGACTGGGCCGTAGTTAAAATACCCCCACAGCCGAACCCAAAATCACAGTTTTAAGCAGTCAATAAAATGTTTAATCGTAAAAACATTTTCGGCACAGTTTTAACAGAAAATATTCGTTTTTGTTTTTTTATAGTCACTTTGTATGGGATGTAGGCATGGTTTTCACTCGATTTCGTTGAATTATATACTCAGAGTGCATATTAAAGCTTATTTGCAAAATTTGAAGTCAATATATTAATTTTTTGGGAATTTCTAAGAGATTTTACCATTTTTTAAGAGATGTTAGCGTGTTTTTCAATAGATTTGACTCATTTCGAACTTCATCTTTATTTTTTAGATACAAGCTTAATTATCGAATTTCGTGAGGATAGCTTGAAAATTACGAAAATTATGAAAATCGTGATCACAGACAGACGGACAGGCAGACAGATGGTCATGGCTAAATAACGTTTACTTTTACGTTTTTTAAACGTGGGGTATAAAAATGAGTGCTCTCTTTTAGTAATTTAGTACTTACTCAAGTTTCATTTCATGCTTTTGAAGAGAGACCGCTTTTTCTACGTCGTATTTCGGCTTTTTGTTAAGAATGCTTTTCATCAAATCAAGATTTACTTCTTTATCGGATTGTTCCAACAAATGTGACGATTTGCGCTTGGCGCCAGGTATTAACTCCTTAACTCCAAGGCCACGGGCAACTTTTTCTTTTGGAAGTTTACTTTGGAACTTCCCAACAGATGCTGTGGATGATTTAGCAACAGTAACAGCTGTCAGCAGTTGTCCGGCGGATGCTACTTCAGGTCCAAGGTAGCCACTGTGCGGAACTTCTAGTTTTTTTGCACGGACAATGTTCTTCATTCGCTGGATTTCGTTTTTAGCAATTTTTTCATTACGAAGATCAAGTTTTTTCTTAAACATATCTTCGTAAGGATCAACATTCTTTGGTACTTCCAATGCCCAATCCTTTTGTTTTTCAGCATCTGCTCGTTTATGGCCATATGTAGGTACCCATTTCTACCAGTAAAATATTATTAATGAGACCAGAGATTTTTTTATTCAGCTCACCTCTAAGACTTCATCGTATATTTTCTTATCAGATTTTTTCTTTTTAATGCCCTTCTCCTTAGCGAATTTTTCCCATTTTGTAAGGGGTTTAGGTCCAGGAATTTTTCTGAGTCTTGGCAAAACAGTTGTAGGTATTGGTAGCTTTGCTACAATGCATTCATCCACCCTCTCCGTTGGTAGTTCCCAAATAGCGTTGACCAAAAGCTGCGTGTTGTCTCTCGTCAAATCTTGTAAATAAGTCTCCCTAGATTTGCTGTACATATAAAATAAATTGTTTTCAAACATAAATTGTTTCAAAAATTTTATTTAGAGAAGGTGCATCGATCAATGGTAAACCTTTCTTTCGGCACTATTGGTTTAATTACTTGAGCATATCAAATTCTAAATCGTTCGGATCTGAACACAACATCATTCCTACATCAATACGACATTCCAGGTGTTTATCAACGTTAATTGGTTTGTACTTCTCCAGATCACGCTGTTGTTGTTCCAACACTTTTTTCACAATTTCCATCATAGAGTATTTATTTAAGTTTTAATAGAAAACTCTAAAAAACTTTAAAGTTTTTAATCACCAAGATACCGATAGTTTGATATAATCGCACGTGGAAAAATAAATTTAGTATTTTATTTAGTCAGAGTTGATGTTAAATTTATTTCTGAGTTGCATTAAGTTATTATTATGGTTGCCAAGTAAACAAATTAGGCTCGCGGTAAAAAGTACACTGACACTCATGGTATAATAATTACAAGGTAGCAAGGACAGTTGCTTTGGAAACCATCTCCTGTCATAAAATATACTCAAAAAGAGGGCGCTTACAATTGGCCATTGAAAAAGTTGAAGTAAAAAAAACAACAACCTCAGCAGCTGCATACGCATTTTCACAAACAGCTGTTTTTGACAGGAGATATTTTTCTTTCTTGGAAAAGAGAAAATAAGCAATTGTCAATGCTACCTTATACTAATATACCATGATTGACACTAAGAACCAAGAGTCAGAATTTAAAAAAAAAATGAACAACAAAGCAAAAATAAAAGGAAAATTATTTGTAATGATTTTGACAGTTTTGACTCAGAGCGACAATACAATTTGATCGATCATATGAAGCTTGGTCAAATTCCTTTCAAGGTCTCAAATGGCCTATTCGGTTTTTCTATATGTGTGCATTGTACATTGCATGGTTGAATAAATAAGGTTGTCGCATGGGTGAGAGCGAGTTCCCATAAATGTCAAATCGAAGTTGACAGCTCATACAAAATCTGAAAACGAAAATTAATAACATGAAAAGCCGTTGAAGTTGTTGTTGTCGCTTTTCATTGATTTTGACAATTATGGGTACTCAGAAGAGAGTACGATCAGCCACGAGACAACCCTATTTATTCAACTATAGCTGCGTTCGATTCGCCAGTGCTCAACTCAACTACGAAAAAAACGGCTACTCAGTTAGCTGTTACTTACTGCATAGTTGGCAACACTTTTGTTTTTACAGACCACATAAAGTCCATGGTATAATAATACATGGTAGCATTGACAACTGCTTATTTTCTCTTCAACAGGAAAACATAAACTGTTTAAAACAGCTGTTAGTGGAAATACATCAGCAGCTGCTGTGGTTGTTGTTTTTTTTTCACTTCAACGTTTTCAACATTGCTTGTGTTTTCAATGGCGTATTGTGAGCGCTCTCTTTTTGAGTATATTTTTTGACAGTATATGATTTCCCAAGCAACTGTCAATACTACCTTGTATTATTATACCATGCCAACAATCAGAATGTAAAAGAGAGTAAGAAAAGTTCATCGATTGCCAATCAAGCAATCCCGTGTGAGTTGGCCATTATTTTCATTGGCTGCATTCTGGCAGAAACAGCGCTCAGGTAGCGAAGTAGCATAAAGTGATACATTCTGCTGAATGGGTTTTCTTGAGAAACGTCAAACTGCAAACAGCTGTCCATGATTCGATTCAAAAAAAATTAATTAAAAGCAATATAATAAAATTAAATTCGCAAGAAAATCATGGAAACGATATTTAATTAAGTATTTTTATATGAAAATACTAATCTTATGATTTTACAGCACAACTTCACAACAAAACACTTTTTTCATCTGTCAACATCAAGTGAGCGCAAACCGCTCAATCGAGGTAGCATAAAATATTTTCGCTACCTAAAATGGCGACCGCTCAGGCAACATGTTGTGTGAGCGCTTTATGCTACATACCATTCAGCCGGAAAGTTGAGCAACAGTTGCGTAGAAAGTATCGGCCAGAATGCGACCATTGATTATCACATTTTTTGCTGGCCCCATACATGGTGTAATAATATTAAGGTGTTAGTGAATTTGACACTCCTCTCTCAAAATGATAAATTTTTTCGCCCCGCTCCTGTCAAAAACAGCTGATGGTGGATTTGAATGAAAATAAAACAGCTAACGTGCAGTCGGTCGAAGCTCAATGCCATTTCCACTTCTTTTGATGGTTATTATCAGTTGAGGTGTTGAACATTCTTTCATGGCATTCGATATTTTCTTGAAGCAGTCGATGTGAATGCAAGACAATTTGCATGATGGCCAAAGCTTCATGTCGGTGGCACTTTACAGCGCACGTTTTTGATAAAATGACAAAACCATTCAATGGCGAACTTACCAAATGGGCGAAGATAACTGCAATAACTTTTTGTCAACACAACACGGCACAATAAATTGAATTAAATATTTATTGAACCTTTATTCGCACAATAACCTATAAAAACTATAACACATCATAATCTAGCAACTCAAACAAATAACACAATTTGATAACTATCAACGGCTCCTCTCTTTCGCTCTCAATATTTTGACAGAAAGAAAGCTATTCTTGGTGTTGTCAAAAATTCGCTAACACCTTATTATTATTACACCATGGCCCCATAGAAATAAAATATAAGGAAGTGGTGTTCTACTCACACATTCTATGCGTGTGTTGAAGAATTTTTCAAGCGAGATAGAGCATGATTTTTGACATAAGCTCTTGCACATAAAAACAAAGAAAATGAGTGGTGAAAAAACATTAACATTATATTAAATAATTAGCGATTGTCATCGCTATAAATTGTTTTAAAACGAACATAAATAAAATAAAAAATTAAATAAGCATGCGTTGTGCCGTGAAAAGTTGTGAAAGTTCACAAAAAACACATAATAAGGAGGTTTAGTTTCACAGGTAATTTTTACTATGTTTCCATGGCGAGTTAACTCGGGGTTTACTCGGGGTTAACTCGCTATGGAAACGCGAGTTGAGTTGAGTTTCGTTAAATCCACGAAACTCCACGAAACTTGTAAGATTTAACTGGGTTCTATCTGTCAAAGTGAATGCTGTCATTTAGTATCTATTTCGCTAGTAAAACAATAACAAAAATGCAAATGAAATTGACAAGTTCCATGGTATAATAATACATGGTAGCATTGACAGTTGCTTGGGAAATCATATACTGTCAAAAAATATACTCAAAAAGAGAGCGCTCACAATCCGCCATTGAAAACACAAGCAATGTTGAAAACGTTGAAGTGAAAAAAAAACAACAACCACAGCAGCTGCTGATGTATTTCCACAAAAAGCTGTTTTTGACAATTTATATTTTCCTGTTGAAGAGAAAATAAGCAGTTGTCAATGCTACCATGTATTATTATACCATGACAAGTTCGACTCAACTCGATGCTGTGCATGGAAACACTATCGAGTTAGCGACGCCATTTTCTTAACTCGACGAAAACCCTAACCCCGAGTTAACTCGCCATGGAAACATAGTACTTGCTTTATAGTAGGTCTGTTCCCGTACTTTTTGGGCTAAAAATGGTAAAACTGTCAAAAACGTGAGAGTAAGGAAAAATCTCTCAAAAATATTGAAAAACACAAAAAAGTACGGGAACGCTTTTTGGACTAAAATTGTGTAAACTGTCAAATAAAATCGTTTGTTTGATGTGAATCATTGGCCCAAAATACACTGTAGTGCTCAGTCTGCGTGAAACCGGGTTTCTTAGGCAGGGGAGGTGAGTCAACAGACGTGAAGTGCGTGAAATTTCACTCACCGAAAAAGCTGTAGTGACGATTGACTGACACGCACACATAAGTCAAGTCGTCATATTTTATTTAGGGGTTCACAAAATTTACCACACTAATACAATCAAACACAGTTCATGTACACGAAATACAACTGGTTTCACGCAGACTGACCAGTGCAATGTGTTTTTGAATGATTGACTGCTCACGCAGACTGAGCACTACAGTGTATTTTGGGCCATTGGCAGTGCAGACGAAATGCTAAAGATTTTGAACAATATAAAAATTAATTCTCAAATAAACATTTATATTTAGTTTTTATACAATTTCCCATGTTTTTGGTTTCCATTCCAACAGTTTTTTATTTATTCCAAAGAACTTTTATTGTTTTGCAAATTCTTTGCTAACATGTAAACATATGATTTTAAGCAATTTGACACTTTTACCATTTTTGCCAGAAGAAATTTCTCGGACTAAAACTTGCAGCTTTTGACAGGGAGGGGAAATTTTTTACTCTCACGATTGCACTCTCTTTTACCATTTTTTCGAGTACGGGAACGCTTCTCGGACTAAAACCTGTAAAAATGGTAAATTGGACTAAAACTTTAGAGTACGGGAACAGACCTAGTTTGTTGGTTTCCCGCCATTTGTGCGCATGAGTCACGTGCAAGAGCTTCTGTCAAAACACAAGTTCAGCTTCATGAGCGCATTTATTCCTTAGGGTGGCAAACATAAGGGCCCTAATTTTTTTTTGATTGAAGATAAGTTTTAATCAGGGACCGTAATGCTGAAAACACATGCGCAGATATTCTGTTGCAGCAAAATCTAAACTCATTTATTCATATGGCGAGAGACACATGTATATTCTGCACAATAACGCAGCGCTGCAAGTAGTCATCAAAATAAAAAATGCTGCGCATATTCACTGCTACCAACATACAAACTCAAAATTTATTGATTTATTTAAAATGAGACTGTAAGTGAAAGTGAGACAAAACAATTCATAATTTGAAACAATGCTGCTTCGCCAATAGTTGTGTATGTAGCCTACTGTCAAGAAAAAATCTGCACATCTATTTTGTTTGCAGCGCTGCGCGCAGATTACTTACAGTTCTGCGCGCAGAAACGCTGCACATGTGTTTTTAGCAAAACTGTTATAAATTTCTTCAAAAAAGTCAATAAATAATGGTTATTTTTAGCGATTTTTTTTTTTTTATTATTTACTTTTATTTATTCGGTCAAAAATACCCGTTAAAATATGTTTATTTTTCGGTTAAAAATAGAAGTTAATATATGACTTATTTTTTCGGTCAAAAATTTATATATGACAGTGATATCCTATATTAAATACTAGGTTACCCGGTACACAATTTTTGCACCCGAAAATATGCTAATGAGCCGAACGACTAGTCGTACCATATGTGCCGTATTTCACGGGACGTGCCGTATTTTGCAAGATTTTTTTAAGTGTCCTGCCGGGAAAAAGTTTTTCCCGTATTTTTGGCATTTTTTGTAAAATACCTATGATTTCAAATACAATAAAAATTAAATAATAAAAATACGTCTGAACACCAAAAAGTTTTCGCCTTTATATGACAGTGATATCCTATATTAAATACTAGCTTACTCGGTACACATTTTTTGCACCCGAAAATATGCTAATGAGCCGAACGACTAGTCGTGCCATATGTGCCGTATTTCACGGGACGTGCCGTATTTTGCATGATTTTTTTAAGTGTCCTGCCGGGAAAATCTTTGTCCCGTATTTTTGACATTTTTTGTAAAATATCTATGATTTCAAATACAATAAAAATTAAATAATAAAAATACGCCTGACCACCAAAAAGTTTTCGCCTTTATTTACGATATAACCTAATGTGGCCCTGTTTGAATGTTTATGTATTTGCATTAACTTGATTGTATTTGTAAAATACTTCATTTCTGTTCAATTTCACCGCTTCCTTATCTCTTAGTTCTTTGGGTAATTGCATGGTGTAGTTAACAAGGTGATCGTGACGTTTACTAATTTCCCTACGGTTGTCAAAAAATGTTGAGAAAGTAAGAAACAAAAGAGACAAGCTGCGGAAAAGTGTCAAATCGCTTGCACTCAATAAAAAATTGTAATAGATTGTTTTGCAACTTTTGCTTGGAATTTACCAACAGCTGTTTTTGACAACGGTGGGTAAAATTTTTTTGAGATAAGCTAAAAATTCACGATCACCTTGTTAATTACACCATGGGTGTGAACGTAGTATTACGCGCGTTTGGCAAATTCTGATCAGAGATTTTCTCGATTCAATCGTCAGCATACAGTTAGATCCTGCCGCTGCTTTTGTATGTTCGAACATGTGCGCACTCGCATCGTAGTCGTTGCTACACACAATTTTACGTTTGCATTTTGTTGTTATTGTTGTTGTTGTTGTTGTTGTTTTTGTTTGTGTGAACATTTTTATCATGCGTGTGTTCACACAACCACATACATGGTGGGCCAAATAAAAGTTTTGACGTAGAATACGTCATTCTCGGAGGTAAGTAGGGTGGTTGATAGTGATCAGGTGTCGGTATTTACATTACTTTTTGAGCCTTTGGTGGGCCTAAAGTACTGATTGTACAATGTTGATGTTAGCACTTGTTGGTCTGCTTGATCCTCAATGCGACAAAAATTCATGTTAGAACTCTCTAACTTATATAAATTTTACACAATTACATGAAATATAAGCCAACATTTGATGTTTTTGTTTGCTTAAACTTGCTACCTATTTATCGACAGTTTCCGGTTTTATCAACAAAACCATAAAATTTGTATGGGAGCCCCCCTAAGGAGTGGTCGGAGGGAATAGGTGTCAAAGGCAAAACTGTTCCTTTTGCAAAAGTAATGGGGGTCAGTCATACATATTAACCCTCTCCGGCACTCTCTTAAAGGTCATATGCTCAGGTGTATGGAATAAATAAACAAAAACCATAAAATTTGTATGGGAGCCCCCCTAAGGAGTGGTCGGAGGAAATAGGTGTCAAAGGAAAAACTGCTCCTTTTGCAAAAGTAATGGGGGTCAGTGATACATATTAACCCTTTCCGGCACAAAAACCATAAAATTTGTATGGGAGCCCCCCTAAGGAGTGGTCGGAGAGAATAGGTGTCAAAGGCAAAAATGTTCCTTTTGCAAAAATAATGGGGGTCGGTGATACATATTAACCCTTTCCGGCACTCTTTGAAAGGTCATATGCTCAGGTGTATGGAATAAATAAACAAATACCATAAAATTTGTATGGGGGCCCCCTAAGGAGTGGTCGGAGGCAATAGGTGTCAAAGGAAAAACTGCTCCTTTTGCAAAAGTAATGGGGGTCAGTGATACATATTAACCCTTTCTGGCACAAAAACCATAAAATTTGTATGGGAGCCTCCCTAAGGAGTGGTCGGAGAGAATAGGTGTCCAAGGCAAAAATGTTCCTTTTGCAAAAATAATTGGGGTCAGTCCTACCTATGAACCCTTTCCGGCACTCTCTTAAAGGTCATATGCTCAGGTGTATGGAATAAATATACAAAAACCATAATATTTGTAAGGAAGCCCCCTAAGGAGTGATCGGAGGGAATAGGTGTCAAACGCAAAAATGTTCCTTTTGCAAAAGTAATGGGGGTCGGTCATACATATTAACCCTCTCCGGCACTCTTTTAAATGTCATATGCTCAGGTGTATGGAATAAATATTTTGCTAAATAGTTTTTAAAAAAGATGTCATCAAAAGCGAATTGACTAATTCTACGTCTTGTGTTACGACATAGTCGAAACTACTGTATCTTTTTTATTAGTCTTTTTATAAAATGAACAAAATTAATTTTTTTTTCCATGCTATAGTACATGGAAAAAATTTAATTTTTTTAGCTCTTGAATCGTTTCCGGATTGTTGACATAACATCGGTCCTTAAGGGTTCCCACAAAAATCGCAGCTCCGAGGCGGCCAATTGACATTGCCAACACGATTTGAATGTCGACCTGTGCACCTATAATCGTGCTAAGAACTTTTCTCGAATAAATCAAGAAAGAAAAAACCAAACATATTAAAATTTAAACGTAGTCAGTTGCAGTTATTGAGGTAACTTTTGTACATAAGTTGCACTTATAAATGTCTCGTACTGTTGCAAAAATCGAGGAATTGCGTGTATCAAGGGTTGAGATTATCGAGTCTGTACTGTTATATTTTATATAAGTCTCGGTTTACACACGTCAATAGTTGACGGTCAGCTTTTTCATATTCCCTTTTAAACTTGAAGCTTCAGTTTACACTCGTCAAGAGTTGACGGTCAATTATATGTGTATCATATATAGCCGTTTTATTTCATCTTATAATGATGAAATGAAACGACACCAATGATGCGCAAGACGAATAGAAAAAGTAGCGGGACAACGAACGAACACAAAACGAATTGCCCAAGAATTGACGTACGGTTAATTTTTTTCTTTTCCTTTTGTTACGATTCATCGGCAACTATTGACTTGTGTAAGCCGGGACTTATATAAAAGTTATATATGTACATAGATATACCTTTTAGAATTGGAAAATGAGAAGTTATCACTTCTATCGTGTGGTCATAGGCACACAGCTTTTTTTTTTTTGGTAAATATTTTGAAATTTTTTTACAAATTTTCTTATTATTTTCTTTTTTCTTAGAATGTTTTTATATATTTTGAATTTTTTTGACATATTTTCCAAATGTTTGAAATATTTTTGACAATATTTGCGCTCAAATGAGAGCAAATAATTTTAAAAATGCTTTATGAGAGGTTTATAACACGTTTATAACACAGCTGGCTAGGGTAGATAGGGACATAGAAAATTGTTGTCATGAGGTTAGATTAGGGTTTACACTTCTAGAAAAGGAATTAGATAATAGGCCTTATTTAGGTGTTAGAATTTTTGGAGTTTTTCTGAGAGGTTTGTTAGATTCGGGAGCTTCAAGGGCCATGATTGGCCGCCCAGAGTGGGATATTTTGAGTTCTTGAGGTATAGAGTTGTCTTCTTCAACCATTTCTAGGGTCGCGTTAGCGGATGGCGAGTTTGTTCCAGTACGCGAAGTTATTACACTTCCGATCGAGGTCGAGGGCAAGTCGGTCCTTATAGAGTGCCTCGTTATACCAGGCTTACCGCAAAACCTGATTTTAGGCATTGACTTTTGGGTCAAGGCGGGCATTGTCCCGGATGTAGCCAGAAATCAGTGGAGGTTTAGCGATAGGGTAGAAGTGTCGGCAGTGGCAAGCATCGTGGAAAGGTCGGAATTGACCTCTAGTGAAGCCGCGTCGTTGGAACGCCTAGTAGGAGAGATTTTTGAGGCGATGCCCGAGGGTCTTGGCTGCACACATTTGGTCGAACATCGGATCAGACCAAAGCCAAATGTGGAGCCCATCAAGCAGAGATACTACCCAGTGTCTCCAGGCATCCAGAAGCACATCGACGCGGAAATCGAGCAGATGTTGGAGAAGGACGTGATCGAGGTCTCTCACAGTCCGTGGGCCTCACCGGTGGTCATGATCAAGAAGAAGGACGGCTCTTATCGATTTTGTGTCGACTATAGAGCACTCAACAAGAACACCGAGTGTGATAGTTACCCGTTGCCGTATATCTCCGCAACGTTGGATAAGCTGAAAGATGCCAAGTATCTTTCAAGCTTGGATATCAAGTCAGCGTATTGGCAGATTCCAGTCGCGGAAAAGCCAAGGGCGTTCACCGCTTTTACGGTCCCAGGTCGGGGACTCTACCAGTTTAAGCGAATGCCCTATGGCCTGCATAATGCGCCTGCCACGTGTCAGAGATTTATCAATACGGTGATCGGAGCTGATTTGGAGCCGCACGTATTCGTATACCTGGATGACATCATCATCCTGGCGAATACGTTCGAAAAACACGTAGAGGTTTTAAGGGAAGTCCTTCGTAGAATTGGCGACGCCGGGTTACGGCTGAATAGGGAAAAATGTAATTTTTGTTTGTCTTCACTTCGATATTTAGGTTATGTTGTTGATAGGCAAGGTCTACACGTAGACCCAGAAAAGGTGGAGGCGATGCTGAAGATACCCGCCCCCAGGAATGTTAAAGAAGTTCGTTCTTTTGTAGGTACTATCTCTTGGTACAGGCGTTTTGTACCAAACTTCGCCGATCTAGTGAAACCACTTACGGATCTTCTAAAGAAAAACAACAGATTTCACTGGTCGGCTGAGTGCGAAGATAGTTTTCTGAAGGCTAAAGAGCGCCTTGTCACTGCCCCTGTTTTAAGTTGCCCAGATTTTGATAAGCCCTTTTCTGTACAAACTGACGCCTCTGATTTTGGCATAGGCGCAGTCCTGACCCAGCAGTTTGATGAGGGCGAAAAGGTAATTTCTTACTTGAGTAGGTCGCTTAGTAAGTGTGAAAAAAATTATTCCACAACGGAGAAGGAGTGTCTGGCAGTTTTGTGGGCAGTGGAGAAGCTGCGTCCATACATCGAGGGAGTTCATTTTACGGTGGTAACTGATCACTACTCGCTCGTGTGGCTGAACAACTTGAAGGACCCCTGCGGGAGACTGGCCAGGTGGGCCCTTAAACTACAGCAGTACGATTTTGAAATCGTGCATCGCAAGGGCAAGGACCATGTTGTCCCGGATATGCTGTCACGGAGTGTTCCAGTAGTCAGTGAAATCACCGATGGACCAACGGACCCTTGGGTACTGGAGATGAGTAAAAAGGTGGCACAGACGCCCCTTGATTTTTCCGCGTGGCGTTTCGAAAACGGTGTTTTATACAAACACGTTAAGGCAGGGCTTAGCAACGTTTACGATAGGGCTTATGAGTAGAAGCGAGTGTTAGGAAAAGGTGAGAGAAAGGAGGCTTTGCGCGAGTGCCATGATGATCCGTTAGCAGGACACATGGGCGTACGGAAGACGTTAGCTAGGGTGGCCGACAAATATTATTGGCCAAAGATGAAGGCAGATATAGCTAGGTATATTAAAGGATGTCAGGTTTGCCAAAAGGTGAAACCAGACAATAGGAAGCCAGCTGGTGGAATGGTATGTAGGATCAAGGATTTGGAGCCATGGGAGATGATCTCCGAGGATCTGGTAGGACCCCTTGTGAAGTCTAGTCAAGGTTACAGTTATATTTTAACTGTGGTTGACTACTTCACCAAATTCCCGCTTTTGTTTCCGTTACGTTCAGCAACGGCAAAAAGCATCTGCAAAGAGCTGGAGAACAACGTGTTCTTACTCTTTGGCGTCCCTAGGTCAATAGTGTGTGACAATGGCCCTCAATTCAAGAGCAGAGAACTGCAGTCCTTGTGTGACTCCTTTGGAGTCCGGCTCCGGTTCACTGCCAACTATCATCCGCAGGCGAACCCGGCCGAGCGGATTAATCAGATAATTAAGACAACCCTTAGGGCTTATATTTCTGAAAATCACCGAACGTGGGATACTCACCTTGCTAAAGTAGCCTGCTGCATTCGCACGTCGCAGCACGAGGTGATAGGGCAATCTCCCTATTTTGTAAATTTTGGCAGGAACATGGCGGTCCGGGGAGATAGGGACTATCGACGAAAGGATGACTTAGACGAACCGACTTGTAATAATAGTGAGGAACGAGCGGAACTTATGTCCAAGTTGAGGCAAGACATACGGACGAAAATGGAAATAGCGAGCGCCAAGATGGCAAAGACCTATAATCTGAGACGTAGGGATGTACAATACTTACCGAACGAATTAGTCTGGAGACGGAATTTTGTGCTGTCCGATGCAGCCAATTACTTTGCAGCAAAATAGCACCCAAGTTTATAGGACCATATAGGGTTAAAAAGAGGGTATCTCCCTGGACTTATGTCTTCGAAGATGAGGATGGGCGTGAGAAAGGGACGTGGCACGTACAGGATCTACGGCCACATGTAGGGGGAACTTAGTATCCCCTAGGTTAGTTTTATGTAACGAAAGTTTCTCGGTTATCAGATACCGAGCAACTTTCGTGGAGGTGGGGGTGGGGTTGTCGCGGTCTAAAAATATAGTTGTGCCAAAGTGAAGTGCGGACAAAACTACACGGCGAACATGTTATGTGTGGTCATAAAATTACGATTTTGTTTTGTCCGGACGTAATCACTGTGCGTTTGGAGTGGCGCCCAACACACACATGCACTCCAGTGGTCAATAAACCACTTTAATTATTACTTTTGTGCCTCGGTTTGGCTAAGGTTTCTCCTTGTGCTCCATGCTCGACGAAACTGAAATCCCACGAGTGACTGAACGCACGGAATTGCGCGATAAATAAAACGAACAGGACTAGGACTGTTATTTACTATGTTTCTATGGCGAGTTAACTCGGGGTTAGGGTTTTCGTCGAGTTAAGAAAATGGCGTCGCTAACTCGATAGTGTTTCCATGAACAGCATCGAGTTGAGTCGAAGTTGTCAATTTCATTTGCATTTTTGTTATTGTTTCACAAGCAAAATGGATACTAAATGGCAGCATTCACTTTGACAGATAGAACCCAGTTAAATCTTACAAGTTTCGTGGAGTTTCGTGGAGTTTCGTTGATTTAACGAAACTCAACTCAACTCGCGTTTCCATAGCAAGTTAACCCCGAGTAAACCCCGAGTTAACTCGCCATGGAAACATAGTAATTGTGAGAAAAAGTAAAAATCACTTGGCCAAGTCACAATGAGGGTAGCCATTGTGGGCTGTGGAAGGTGTGGAGTGTTGCCACACCAATACTAGCATAGATGCCGCCAAGATGTAGAAAAACACTTGGTGGGTAGAAGGTTTTATTTAAATTTGCTCAAGATGCACCTCAAAAAATCCGTAAAACGATTTTGAAAATAGGTGTGAGCAAAGCCTTCAGGTGTGAATACCGGTTTCTGCGAAAACCGCATCTATGCTAGAAAAAAGATGGCTGTGTTTAGGTTCCCATCTTGTGGAACCTAAGCATCGTCAGTCTGCACCGCTGGTTGGCAGTTCAGTTCGTTCTGAACATTGAAGAAAGGTGGAAGTGTGCCAATAAGGTGGTAGTGCGTGCAAAACAAAAAAAAAACGAAAGTGAAAGTGCCAAGTGATTTTTCGACTAGCGTCGAAAACCATAGTAAGGACAAAAAAAAAGAGTGAGTGAAGTGGTTCCTGCGGACGCTGTTGGACCCCACGACAACCGACGTAGACCGTGGGATTTAGGACTTCGTCGCTGAACCAAGGAAAAGCCTGGAAGGCCAGGAACGGAGGACCTGGATAATTATCAGGGAGTACCCTTCTATATATGTATATGTAGCTATATAATATAGTTGAATATTTGCGTGTGTGTGTTGGTGCGCTCAACACATACAGTGTTTTACTGTTTATTCCCGGTTTTTTTTGGTGTTACCGCGCTTCTTTTTTTTTTCTCTTTTCCGTTCTTTTCTGTCGCGTGTAGTCGTGCTCCGCGTTCGCTTTGGCGCGTTTTTCTGTTTGTTAGGCCCCTCGCACTCGAGCCTAGTTCCGTCCGGAACAGGTAAAATAAATTAATTCCACCAGTGGTATTGTGAGAGGGTCCAAGTCATCTCCTTGGACCCGCAACTAGAGTGCGACCCAAAAATTGGGTTATTTTTTTGGGGTATTCCTTTTTTTTAAATCAATAATTAAAAAGGAAAAAAAAGAAGAAAAAAAAATCGCGATATTTCAATAATATTAACCATAATACTTTTTTTTGTGACTTAGTCTATTTTGTCCCAGTGTGCGTAAATTCGATAAGACCTTTATTATAAAGCCTTATCACACGCACCTGCATTAGTGTTTTCGGTTTTTTTTTCATTGCAATATATATACCCACTCCCGTCTCCGCTGAACAGGTGGCAACTCTTATCGTCGGCACTATTGTGCACTTAGAGTCCACAAAATAACTGAATCAGCTGTTCGCGCATAATTTACTTGTATTTAATTCGCGATCGTGCCGGTAAAGTTTTTTTTACTAATAAATTAATAAATAACTAAGTGTGCGCGGTTAACAAAACGTTTTATAATAAAGGAAAACCTAAGTGCCGAAAGTGTCGCCATAAGCCAATATTAAAAATTCTCTCATTTATAAACAAACATTTTCAAGCATTTTTTTACATTTTCTTTGTTTTTGATATATTTTGAAATAATTTTATATATTTGTGACAAAATTTGTGCTCCGATGAGAACAAAAAAATAATTTAAATGCTTTATCGAGGGTTTATTGAAGGTTTTAAACATTTTTAAAATTCTCTCATTTATGAAGCACTTAAAAGACACTTTTAAGGCTATTGAATAATTTTATGAATAATAAAAACGTGAATAATGTTTTTCAATTTTTCTCGATTTTTCCTTATAAAGGCTTTATAAGAGGTTCATAATTTTTTATGAATATTAATGTATGTAAATATAAAAATGTCGATAGAGTGCTAAAACAAAAATTATTCATTTTGGGAGAGCTTGTCTTTATTTTTGATATCCATCTCCAGCTGAATATATATTAACAACTTGACAATCGGTGATGAACAATATATTTTGTACAAAATACCTAGTATCCAATTATGCATTTGGCTCAGATAGCTCATGCTAAATTCTAAGCCTAAATAAAGAAAATTTTGCCTGCTAAAAGCAAAATATTTATATATATTAATATATGAGTCAAATAAATAGTCCAATTATGCATTTTGCATTATATCCGTAAAATTATTTATCAATAGTATATAAACTCAAATGTTGTATCACTTTTTCAAAGCTGTCAAATTTTTCAATGTACACAAGTGCAAAACTGCTCAAATCCTCAAGTTTAACGCTATAGTAGAAATGCAGATTTTTGACATATTTGAATTTTGTTTTTGTAAAGTGCACAAATCCTCAAGTGCACAGGCAAGTGTACTGAGTAGTGAATACCCCTATTATTAATTTTATTATAGCATGTTCACCCTGAGCAACTTAGTTCGGCTGATTCAAAATTCAAGGCTGAATTATATTCCGAATTAAGTAATTCGCCATAAAAACCTTGACAAGCTGAATTATCTCATTCGAAGTGTTTTGTACTGCATTGGAAACGCTTGCTACATTTTTTGCCTTTACGATTAGGCTTGGGCATTTTAGTACACCACAAAGATCACTTTTTTTAGTTCAATCGTATGCAATGAACTAGTTCGTTCATTTAGTTCTTTTCGTTCGTTCGTTCTTTTTATTCGTTGCATGTTTTACTTCGTTCGTTCTTTAAGTTCGTTAGTTCTTTTAGTTTGTTCGTTCTTTTAGTTCTTTAGGTCTTTTAGTTCGCTTGGACAAACCGAAAACTCAAACCATAGCTTGGTAAATTTAGTTATTTTTGCTCTCGTTCGTTTTGTTCCTACTCGCTGAAAAATCAATTGAACAAAAATGAACTAAAAGAACGAGCAACACTGAACCATGGTATAATAATGCAAGGTAGCATTGACAACTGCTTATTTTCTCTTCCACAAGAAAACATCTCCTGTCAAAAATAGCTGTTTGTGAAAATGCACTCGCAGCTGCTTAGGTTGTTGTTTTTTTCACTTCAACGTTTTCAACATTGTTTGTGTTTTCAATGGGCGATTGTGAGCGCTCTCTTTTTGAGTAATTTTTTTGACAGGAGATGTTTTCCCAACCAACTGTCAATGCTACCTTGTATTATTATACCATGCACTGAACTAGTTCACATCGTTCATGAGTAGGAATCTTTCAATTGAACTGGTTTGTTCATGAACTAACCAAGCCTATTTACGATCAACTGCTGTTAACTAGCTGACAATTTTTTTAAAATGAAAAATTCAACGAGTTGGACCAACATGCACTCACATGTCCAACATGTCAGATAGACATGGCATGTTTGACGACAGTAGTACCATGCGTAATCTAAAACGACATTCGATCCGACATGTTGGATGAAAATCAAAATGTTTTGATTTTTCTGCCGGTTCGTCTGACATGCTGGACATGTGAACGAATAGGGGGTTTCGCATGGTCCAACATGTTGGACGACAAAGTCGGATGGAAAACTAACGGGAAAATTTGATTGAGCTTTCGAACGATCCAACATGTGCGACGATATAATTTTTTTCTAACTCTCAAACAGGACACCCCGCCGTGATGGCTAAAAAATCTTTGACTATTTTTTTAATTGCCCAATTTTTGGGGGATATATATTTGATTTCCCTTAATTCAGTATAACTATTGTACTTTTTGATGAGTTTTAACCAAAATTCTGTATTGGGAAAGCTTGCCACATTTTTTGCCTTTATGATCGTTTGTTGTTCACTCGCTGGCAATTTTATTTAAATGAAAAAAATGCAGCGAGTTGGACCAACATTCGTTCACATGTCCAACATGTCAGACGGACCGGCAGAAAAATCAAAAATTTTTGATTTTCATCCAACAAATCGGGCCGACTGTCATTTTAGCTTACGCATGGTAGTAGTGTCGTCCAACATGCCATGTCTATCCGACATGTTGGACCATGCGAAAGCGCCTAATGTTAGTCCAACTTGCTGCATTTTTTCATTTTAATAAAATTACCAGCGAGTGAACAACAAACTATCGTAAAGGCAAAAATGTGGCAAACGTTTCCAATACATGATTTTGATTAAAACTCATCGAAAAGTACAAAAGTTACCCTGAAATAAGGAATATCAAAAATATATTTTCCAAAACTTGGCCAATTATAAAAATAGCCAAACATGTGTTAGCCCTCACGCCGAAGTATCCTGCTTGAGAGTAAGAAAATAATGATGTCGTCGCACATATTGGATCGTTCAAAAGCTCAATCAAATTTTCCCGTTAGTTTTCCATCCGACTTTGTCGTTCAACATGTTGGACCACGCGAAATCCCTAAAAATATCCGTTTGGCACAGAGCTTACATAATGTCTTAAAAGTAATATTAGAGATACCAATTCTCATTTTATCAACATCATTTCATTTAAGACATTGGCAACAATGGCTTATTTAGTTGCACTAGTTGGCTAAAAGTGTATCATGAAACCAGAAATAATAACAACAAAAACAACTTACGCCGGTTTAACAACGTTTGGAAAATGGGAGATTGCTTTGTATTTTTCGGTCTATATAAGTTATCTTATATATGGAATAAGCGAGTTGATTGCATTACGCTTTAAAATCTTAGACATCTCAAAGTATAAATTTAATGAAGGGTGGCCTCTACTGAATAGTCCTCGAGATGACTCAAATGATGATTTAGAGTATTTCACACTGTTCATACAGAAAAGTTGGCATTGGTATGCTGTACACATAGCCGTATCAGTGGCATTGCAAAATGGTCTACTCCTTCGACCCGGGTTAGCGTTCGGAGTCATGTCGGCTACGTTTATACTAGCTACATTCCATAAATTATCTATTGCGTTGCTTTGCGCCATGTTGCTATCTTACTACGCTATATCTAAGAAAGCCTCAAAGACTGCTGTGTGGATTATATCTGGATTTTGGGTCTTGATTATAAATGGTATTAAGAGAAATGTTACTGTTTATGATACTTTGGGATATGAAGAGTTTTTCAAGCTATTTTTTTTATTATCCTGGACGATGTTGCGATGTTGCAGCTTCGTATTTAACCGAATCAATAATGCGCCTGAAAAAAATACTAATGTGGTGCCAACAAAATCGAACACATGTGATTCAAAGTCATTCAGTGGAACCTACTCATTGGAACACTTTTTCGGTTACACACTTTATTTTCCAACTTTGATATATGGGCCATTTATAGGATTCCAACGATACATAGCTATTCAAGATACAGCTAGTCGGGCGGAAAGCAACTTCACTCTATTATGGGTTCTGTGTAAAGGATTGCTTCGATGGTTTTTTTGGTGGTGTGTGATGTATTTAACCTTGCACTTTTTATATATTCACTACATGGAACGGGATATTAATGCCATTAGTCTAATAGAGAATCCTTTCTGTCAATACGCTATAGTATATTGTATGGGCCAGTTCTTTTTTATGTTTTATGTAATAACATATGGTTTGGCAATAACTATAGCAAGCTTTGATGGACTCAACCCCCCGAACCCGCCAAAATGTGTGAGTTGCATTAACTCTTATTCAAAAATGTGGAAATTTTTCGACGAAGGACTGTACGAGTTCCTTTTCCAACATATCTATGCTGAACTGTGCGAGAAAAATTCTTCTCCGATAAACAAGCTTATTGCTAGTTTTGTTACGTTTGCGTTTACTTTTGTTTGGCATGGATGCTACATGGATGTGTTGATTTGGACATTACTTAATCTTGCTTGCTTGGTCGCAGAAAAAATATTAAACAATATAGTTTCGTCTAAAAAATATTATGATCTGGTTACTTTAAATATAGGATACCGAAAAAGCCAACGACTAAGAGATTTAATAGCAACTCAAATTTTTATACCAGCCTCTTACTCGCAATTGTATTTCTTCAGCGGATCCAGTACAGGCAATTTACTAATGAGAGGAGCGTATTGCAGTGGAATTACAAATTACTTGGTGCTCACATGTTGTTGTTACTCCTTCACTCAAAGTTCTGAAATAATATCAAACTATGTTACAACTTTAAAAAAAAAGTGCAGAAAAGTTTAAGTAACAATATGAAAATGTATTTATTACAATATTATGATTCAGTTGTATTATATAATAAATTTATTAAAAGAATTTGTATTGTTAGCTTAAACGACTTAGATAACATGTATCAAAATATTAACAATGATACTTAAGCCAAAATAAATAGACAAAATATGGAAGTAAGGTATTTCTTAATCATAGAATCTTTTATATCGCACACTAAATACAAAACAGTCACAACTCAAAATTTTCCAAAATCGAATTTTTGCCGTAAATAATTCACAACACACATCTCTAACTACTGCAAAACTTTCTTTCTTATCACCATCTTATGAGTGTTTTTATGTTTTTTGAGTTGCTGCAGCAGGACTAAAGAGTACTATTTTTAGTTGCGCCAAAATAGTACTCTTAGTGTGTATTTTGAAGAAATTTTCTCACAGGCGTACTAATGCACATCTGCTTTAAAATATATAAATAATCTGTATTAAGTGGACGCGATTCTCTATTGACAATCTAACAATACATACCACGATCGATGCTTTGAGGGCTTTACCTCAAATTTGGTATAACTCAGTCAAAAAATTATTTTTAAATCACATCTCATATTCGCTTAATTTGGTTCTGAAAGAGTTAAAACGTACGAAGAGTGTCAAATTTGAATAAGTTGAGTGAAAACCACGTTCATGAAAACTGTCTTTAAATAAAAAAAATATGTGTGTGGACACCACGCGCGGTAGAAGTGAAACTTTAACTTAAAAAACTTGATTTTTAAGTGGTGAATTAATTTACTCTTTCATTTAGTCTTACTAAAAAGTCCCATTTCATATAATGGCAAGAAAAAATTAATTGATTTGATCAGGGATCGTAATTATTATAATCAATATCCAAAAACTAAAAGTTTAATTTTTATTTTTAGATTTTTATTTTGTTACTCAATAATAAAAATATCCAAACCCTAAAATATCCAAAATCCAAAAACGAAAAGTTTATTATTTTTACATTTTTATGACGAATATGAAATGATCTTACGATTTTTATTGTTTTGATCAGAAATAAGTTATTTTTTAATGTAAATTTTTCTGTTCAAGAATTAGAATTATTTTTGAGTTTTATTATTTTGTCAAGAAAAAATATTGTTTTGAAATTTTTATTTTTTGGCTCAGGAATGAAAGTTTTTTCTCAAATTTTATTTTACGCTCAAAAATAAAAATCATTTGTCCAGTTTTATTCTTTTCCTCAAACATAAAACTCACAACACCACACAGCTTTGTTGTTGGCACATGTCAATTTTTATTCCCTACAGGGGGGCTTTAAGGGAGGGCGGGAGAGGGTTAATATGTATGACCAACCCCCATTACTTTTGCAAAAGGAACATTTTTCGCTCGGGGACCTTTTCCCTCTGACCACTCTTTATAGGTGCTCCCATACAAAAACGTAAAAGGGGTATATTAATTTTTTCACCTTTTATAATGCCCATACGAAGGCGTGGTAGATATAGAAAATTATGCATATTCTTGATCAGCATAACCACCCGAGTCGATTGAGCCATGTCTGTCTGTCTGTCCGTATGTACCTTATAAGTATTTACATAAAAAGAACAAATTGAGCACTCTCGAGTTGCTTAATACTTAAGAAAATACGAGCTGTTCTTATTACCCGATCGTTAATTATGTTGTTGGTACATGGTGTTTTGTTTTTGCATAGTGCGAAGGAAAAATTAACAATTGGCGAAATGTACGAAAAAACACGCGTTATTTACACCAGTAAATTTTATTATAAAAAAGAAATAATAAATAACTGGCCATTTCAGCCCTTGAAAGGACTTTGACCTAGCTTCTTAAGATCAATTGTGTTGTGCGAGTTATTATGTTTGTACACAATTGACCGAGAACTGGACCTACAGGTTTAACGCCGGACTCCGAACGGCGATGAACGGAATGTTCTTGTTCTCAAGAAGCTTTACATGGCATTTTTGATTACTATGAGGTTTGCCATTGTCTGCGAGAGGTGGCGGCCGTACAGAAAAATTATTTTAATTTAAATAATTTTCTGTCGCTGCTGGGGTTCGAACCCGGGTATCGAAGGTTCGTTGACATATAGGCCAAGCACTTTAACCAACTACGCCACGGACGCCACAATAAATCTTATTATGAGGCGACCTCGGTAGTCGAGTTGGTAGCGTGCTTGACTGCCACCCCAGAGGTAACGGGTTCAATTCCCGGCCAGGCCATGGTCCTTCGCTTAAAAAACCTTTCCAAACTTTCTATCCTCATTTCTAATCAAATTAAATTAAAAATTCATCAATATTTACGACTTGAAGTTGTAGTTGATGGTAGAGAAGTTTGTGGATGAGATTGTCTTATAACTTGAATTGACTGAGGTAAAGGCATAACACTTGCCTCTGATTCAAATTCACATGTTTCTTTGGCTTTCCACCACGCTTAGAACATTCTACACGTATTTCACTTGATTGCCCTTTCCTTCCCACTTATCTATCACCCCATTTCGAACCAAGGCATACTTGACTGAATAGGTATTCCACCTGAAATCCTTGGTTCAAAGCTAAAAAAAAAAGCTCAAGCCTGTGTTAGATAACACGGGCGCATAGGTCAGACGTAGAATACGTTAGTCATTTTGCAATTAAAATATATGAATTAAATATAATTTTTTTTTATCATACGAGTATCTCCTTTTAACGTAGAATACGTTATACGGGGGTGTTAATCTGGAGCACAAAATTTTGAGAAAATGTTTGTCACTTTCATTATAAGTTTTTAATACTTTATGCATGCATTGAAGAAAATTCAAGTATGATCGTAACATATTTAATATGTCTTCTTTTGATTTGTATTTAAATAATCATATTGCTACATATAATTTTTTTGATTCTATAAGTAAATCAAAATTTAACTCCTTCAAATTTTGTATTAATTTTCATATGCTTTGTATTTTATGTACTATAACATCATGTGTAAGAGCAGTACGATTATCTGTGTGTTCATCACAGAACCAGTGTGAGAAAGAGAAGAAGTATAATGACCAAGTAGCGAATGATGTGTTCATACACAACATTGATAAGCGAAGCAGAGAAACAAAATTGTGCTTACCCAGTTGGCCACGTCTTTAAGACATCCTCAATGTCTTACAGCCTTATTCATAAACACATTTTAGAGGCAGCGTAACTTTAAACGGGCTTTAAACAAGAAAACGTTATTCATAAACATTTTTCGTAGTTGTTTAAGAGCTGCGTAACTTAAACGCCGAAATTGGCGTTTAAAGGTTACGTAAATACAACCATGATTTTTGTTTGTCTTTTCTTTTAATATCAAAGACATGCTCCATATGCGCCCTTTGCAGCATTTTTTTATGCGGCGGCATTGTAAATCCATAGGAATTCTTAATTTTTGTAGAGATTTTCTATAGTTCAGACACAAACCTTACAATCATAAGCAGAAAATGAAAAAATGTTTATGAATAACAATGTTAGCAAGGTTGCATAGAAGCTGCGTAAAGCCTTAAACAGTGCGTAACTAAACAAGCGTTTAAAGGTTGTTTAAGGAAATCTATTGAATAAGGCTCTTAATATTCTACGTCTGATCTATGCGCCCGTGTTATCTAACACAGGCTTGAGCTTTTTTTTTTTAATCTCTTTTATGTCATGACTAGATACATTTAAGAAAAAAATTTGAAAATCAATTATTTTAAAAGATAAAAACTATTCTATCTTCGATCCAAAAGTCGATGCTCTCAATCACTGGAATTGAAGGAGCTGGAACTTTGGGGACTCTTTAAATTCTTCAACAGATTCCATGTGGACCTATTCAGGTGTATCCTCATTTCTTATGCAAAGAAATTCGCCTGGCCTTTGAGAGAGTACTCGTAAAGGCTGCACCCGTTCAGTGTTTTTGTGAATATGATTCCTTAAAATTGATTTATTTGAATAATTATTTTTATTCCGATTTATTTTAACCCTTAAATGCCCGATTTCATTAAAAAAATCATGTTGTGCCAAATGATCACCTGAAGACGTTTTTATTTTTTTGGAAAAAATTTTTGTTTACGAGTTATTAAAGAAAACATCCAAAAAGATACAGTGGGCATTCCGACGCATACCATCAATCAGCTTGGTTGTAGGAGTTCAATGCAAAAACGTGGAAAACGATTCTTTTTATGATAACTCTAAATTTGTTTGTTAAATGATACTCTAAAATTGTCAAAAAGCGAACTTTCCGTAAAAATGAAAAAAACTATTTTTTGAATTGGACGGTCAATATTTCCCAAACCAACAAAGTTATGCCAATAATTAAATTTTTGTTTTATATTTGCAATTTTCTGAGTGAAACTACATATCCAGCGTTTTAATTTTTGCAATATTTTAAAATAAATAGCTTATTTTCTCGGTTATATCCAAAAAGATACGCTGGGCATTTAAGGGTTAAATTAAATAAAACTCACTTATGAGAATTCATATTGACACGTCCAAGTGATCGGCTCTCGCTACGTTTTGTTATTTACTACAATGAGAGCGAAGCGCCTACATCTGATGACATGCCAATGTTAAAAAGGCTCTATCCACAAGGAGAACAAAGCGCTCTACTGCTTATTAGGAGCGCTTCAAATGCGCCAATGAAGCGCTCGGTTTCCTGCTGGGAAACAACAACAACAAAATGCAAATGTAAGATTGTGTGTAGCAACGACTACGATGCGAGTGCGCACATGTTTGAACAAACAAAAACAGCGGCAGAATCTAACTGTATGCTGACGATTGAAACGAGAAAATCACTGATCAGAATTTGCCAAACGCTCCTAAAGAAGTTATCACTTCAAAAATCCATGTACAAATAACAATACAAACTACTTATCGATGCAGGAAAAACTTGAGCTGTTCCTTAAATATTTTAAAGGTAAACTCCGCAGCATTATTTATAAATTTTTTAATGAAATTGTGGAAGAAAACACTAAAACTATTGATTAAAAGGAATTAATAACATATTTTGTGAATTAACTTTTATAAATATACATATTTTGTCAAAGTGTATTTAATGCGCAAAAAATTGCTGCATTAATAAACTTTACTTTATTCTTTTAACCCTTAAGTTTTCACAATAATCTGAACTATCAGAATTCGAATCCAAAACACAAAATAACTCATAACAGCTAATTTTATTTGTGACGTTGTTTTTTTACACAACTGTCATTTATTTAATATTCTAAGATGTGGTTAATGATATATTAAGTTTCATTTCAAATGTTCCCTCACCTCACGTCACGTGACAACAAATATACCACTTTTCAGGCGACGTGACTTCGACTGCGATCAAAGTCACGTATGTAGGTGACGTGACAACAAGAATCAGAATTATTGTTGATATGAAAATTTTATACACGGAAAATTACGTTTTCGAAAATGTCTTCACCGTACCGCCACCTATCGGGTCCAAATTTAGCCAAAGACTCTCTTTATTTAAGTATTATAGGATTCATAAATAAGAAGTAAGAAATGATCTTCGACTGGGCCGAAGTTAAAATACCCCCACGGCCGAACCAACGTATATTCAAAGTCTTAAGCAGTCAATAAAGTGTTAGTTTGTAAAAACATTTTCGTCTTCGTTTTAACAGAAAATATTCGCTTTTGTTTTTTGATAAAGTCACTTTGTATGGGAGGTGGGTGTGGTTTTCAACCGACTTGGCTCATTTTTGAAAATGACCTTTATTTTTTAGATAAGAGCTTAAATATCGAAGTTCGTGATAATAGCTTAAAAATTACGACTGTAATCGTATTCACAGACGAATATAATTAAATAACTTAATACAATGAATAATTTAAATATTGACGTATCACTGCCTTTACATGAAAAACATCGGCATGTAATTCTTATTACACAACTTCTAAATGAAATTTTTCCTCTTGAACTCGGTAACATAAAAAAAATATAATCACCCTGTTGGAACTTAATTTCAATTGGTCTTACAACGACTTGTCAAAATCACTCTATTCAGTGAAGAATGTATTAGTATTATGAATGCAATACATAAACATTTTTTTATAAGTGATTTTGATAAATTTGTTGTTAATTAAACAATACATCAAACAAATACAATTAAAGTTGCGAATACTGTTATTTTCATTACATTTGTGCATGAGTCGTTATGGGTGCATTGACTCAAGGTTCATTGTACTGTTGTTATTTTCATTTGTGTGTTCTTGTGAAAAAGAAAAAATTTTACTTATATGAATCTAGTTTTTTCAATAAATATTTTCTAATATTTATATACATATTCAACACTAAAAAAAACTTTGAAATCCTTATCTGCCTTCGAAGTTATTTAAAAAGTTTATTAATGTAAAAATAAATAGGACAGAATAATTCTATTGAATTTGGAATTGGAACAGTTAATATAAAGCATAAAAGAGCTTTTAGCAATCGGTATAAACGGTATTGAATAAACTTTAGCGCTTACTACCGGAAAGAGCTTCATACGCCATCAATGAGCTTGTCATTTTTTAAGTTCCATTTTATCAATCGGTGGATGTATAATAGCTAAAAGTGAAAATCGCACGAATAATATATATAAAAAATCAAAATATTCACATGTAAAACAAATATATTATTCACAAAAACTGAACGAAACGAAACACTATCGCTGCAATGAATCTTTAGCCCCAAAATAAAAATGAATAGCAGCTTTTGAAGTAATTTAAAAAGAAGTAAATTTCCACTGAATTAAATTATTGATTAAAATTTAAGCCAAAAAAGTTATAATTGTAGAAGTTCCTGAAACATAAACAATATAAAATCTCTGTATACATAAGAGAACTGACACAACTGTAGCCTAAAAGGATGTATACGCCCGTAAGCATGTACATCATATTGATAAACATGGCAATGCCGACTTAATCATTACGTTTAATGTTGTCTGCATTGTTGAAGATGTGTTGATTTACTTTTATGTCGGTTAGATGACTTAATTGTCATTACTTTTACATATGCTTATTTCCAGCCACATAAGTTTATCAACAAAGTTGATAAAATCATAACAAAAAATTAAAAAGCTCACAGACCAAGCAGATGTGTAATAGAAACTAAAAATATTAATTTTATGTTTCCAAATTTTTTACGAATATTAGAAAAGTTGCTTATTCAACAGAAAAGTAGTATGTTATACTTTAAAGGTTGCCTACCCAATGAAAGAACAAGAAATTCAAACACTTGTGAAGATTTTCTAGCATAGGCAAATGGAATTTATTTTATTGGTAAATATGTGTTATACATTGTACGTACTTTTATTAAAAATTTAATTGTATTTCATACCAAATATATTTCAGGAAGTGAATCTTTCGGATATATTGAATGCTTGAAAAGTAAGAAATACACAGCGCCTAAGTTTGTGAACCGCACTATTTGAAAAAATGGGATGTGGGCAGAGTAAAATACATCTTTATCCAAGAAAATCAAAGAGCAAGACTAATGGAAAAAAATCCGGACATGGTTAGAAAATATTTATATATATTTGTTATTTAGTTCACAAGTTTATAGTACATAAGTTCGCTTCACTTATAATGTTTTATAAAACCCCAGGCAGTATAGTTTTACAAGCACAATTGAAGCAACAAAGGATTGAAAATCGACAAATGGACGATGATAACTTAAAGCCCATATAAATCAACAATTTTACATATAGTAAGACTTGATAAGTTAAAGCGGTGGTTATAATAGACGGAACGGAACGTTGGGAAATGCCACTTTGGAATATATTACATGAGTTTCTTATATGTGTGGTTATAATGAGACGGAACGGAGCGCGACGTTGAGACCTATAGATTTTTGATTTTTCTGTTGCGTTACGTAACACTTGACATCGTTCCGTCGCGTCTATTATAATCAGCGCTTAACCAAATACCCTTCGTTTTTTTGGATAACTTGGAAATTAGAACTCTTCCTGTATTTTAACAATAACATAATTTGTATTTCTAATTTGTCTCATTGAAGTTTCGGTTTTTTATTTGCGACAATTCATTTAAAAATAAACCAAGTGTTTATTTTTGCCGTACAGCTTTGTATGGTTTGAGATCAAAAAGCTTAAACAAAAACCAAACAAAGCTGAGCAGCAAGAAGAGACAGTAAATTTATTTAATTTACTTTTGGCTATGGTGTAATAAAAAAGGTGATTGCAAATTTTTCACCTTTCTCAAAAAAATAAACAATTGGTCTGTCACTCGATGTAAATTCGAGAACAGGTTCGAACCCCAGCAGAGACAAGAAACTTTTTCTATAGAAATTAATTTTTCTGATCGGCCGTCATACAATGGCAAACCTCAGAGAGTAAATAGTGCCATGTAAGACTTCTTGAGAACATGTATTTCAGAGTCGGCATAAAAACTGGTAGGTTCAATCCTCGATCAAAGATCACCCCTTCGATAGAATTTTTTGCGCTGATTTACAAAAAAGTCTAAATTGAAGATGTCAGAAGTAATTTGTTGTGTGGGGCTCCGCCTAAAAAATATAAATTTCGTCTTCTGACAAAATTAGAGGCCTCACTGTTTAAATTTTTTCATACAATACAAATGGTTGGTTGGATATTTCTGGCTTGATTGCTTGCATCTTTGCATACCTTGTGTATTGTTTGCTAAAGGTGTTGGAAAAGGGTCTCAACCATTCTTAGCACTTGTCAGAATAAAATGCGACAGCTGTAAGAAGGCAATATTGGTCTTTTCTGAAGGTTTTTAGTTTAGACGCATATTAGTGTTTTTTTATGCATTTATCATAATTGTTTTCTTTGAAATGAAATTCCAATTTATTTACTAATTAAATGTATGTACAAATGTCTGCATAATTAGAGGTTTCTTATTGTTTTATTTGTTTGGTGACTGATTTTTATAATAACTATCATAATTTTATTAGACTTACCAAGAACATTAGACGAAGGCCTATTACAAACTGCATTCAATATGTGCATGAATCAAATTGCAGACATATTTTACGTGAAGATTTTCTAAAATTTGTACCGGCGGCTTCGAACACAGGTTAAGTTTTTTTACTTTTTTTTGGCACATCGTATACATACATGCATAGATGATGATCTTGCCAAACTACTTGTTGAAAATCTTCAGCAATGAAACCTGGACGTTACATTCTTGATCGGTCAAGGATACGATGGAGCAAGCAATAAGTCTGGTAGGCTTAAAGAGCTTCAAGCGATAATAAGATAAAAGCATGCACCACATGCTCTCTACCGTTATTGCGCGTCTCATTCCTTAAACTTGACAATGTCTATTACAAACCATGATACAATTACAAGGTAAGCTCATCTTGGAGAGTAGGGTACGCTAGTTGTCTAAATCAGCGGGTAATTTTTAGTTTTTCTAATTGTTGTTGTTGGTTTTGTCTTTTGACACTTGTAGCTCATACAGCTTTGTTGATGCAAAATTTCTAATTTGAGCAGCCGTCTTAAAACGAGCTTACCTTGAAATTGTATCATGTTACAAACCAAATAACAGCCATGAGAGATTGTCTGAACACAATCGAAAAAGTTAACGATTTTTTTTAACACACCAAAATGAAAGGCTTTTCTAGAAAAATTAGTAAAATATCAAGAAGAAATATCAAATATCTATTTTCTATCCGTTCGTTGATAACTACATAACGGAACTTGGAGACAGGTGCAGTAAATAAGAATTTTCATTTAATAACACAGGTTTACGAAATAAGGTCAACTTTTGGACCAGAGACACGAAAGTGGTTCTACATCAGTGTCGGGCAATTTCGAATTTCCTATTCACATGTGAATAGGCTGCTTTTCGCTGCCGACGCAATGCTATCACACCTACGCTATAAATAACTTCGTGAAACGTACGAACAATGAACGAACAATGCCATTCGGCCGCTCAGTAAACTAAATTCTCTCAGTACAAAGCATGTCAGTTGACATCAGAGATAATGAGATGGGAAACTTAGTTTCTATTGTGAATTCTGTTGATTTTGACAGCTAAAAATGCCTTCTTCTCCAATTTTTTATGCAATCACATATTGTGTATGTGAGTTCACCTCACATTTGTCAAAAATAGGTCCTACACCCAAAAAAGCCTTGCATATTTAAAAGAAAATTGTTATTAGCTGAGCATGAATATTGTTAATAAAAGTCGATACAGAACTTTTGTTAATATAGAAATGTCAGTATTGTCAATCTAATTTATGAAGTTGCTTTGCTAATGCACAAAAATATTTTTGATAGAAAAAAAAAGAATTTAAAATAAAAAAACTTGTTCTATTTACAGTGCTGTTGTTAGCAGAAAAACATAATTAAATTTCTTTCAAGAACAGCTATATCTTTGTTTTAAAAACTCTGTTCTAATTTTTAAATGCATGAATTTGTTTGAATAAAAATTGTAAGCTAGTTTTCCCCATGTGTACACTGGTGACTTGGCTGTCGAAAGTGAGATATTCACCAGCGCTCATGTCCATACTGAGGGGTGAACTCATCAAGAATCCATCGCGAGGGGTGGGTTTGTCATGAAATTTTACTAACACATTTATAACATTTGCATTAGTATTGACTGCATTTTGGCATACGGCTATCTCTTTTTTGCCGAAGTTTCCAATCTCTTTATCTCTGGTTGACCTTCAACATTCATGGAGGTAAGACCTCGCTGTGCAACTTTTCACAAAACTGTTTCAGGTACACAAAAAAAAAAATGTTTAACGAACAATAGCAATTCAATTACTTTTTCATAGAAAATATAAATGATGAAGCGCAATGCTTAATTTGCGAACGAATTACTTGTCGTTCCGCAAATATGTATTTGGAAAGACATACTCCGTTTGTCATGTAAATTATAAATATTTTTCAGGTGAAGAAAGTTCTTAAGCTTTTGGAATTACAAATTGAATATCTTTTAAAATATATGGTTAACGAAGTTCCGTACAATTGCAATAATTACAAACAAAATATGAAGTTCAATAAATCAGTAGATATAAATCAGAATTAACAAAAGCGTCGTACGCATACGTCTTCCAAATTATGAGTTCGAAGTAAATATAAATGACATCATCGAATTCGAAAAAACATGCCATAATATTTGCACTGCAAAGACCCCTTTTACATTAGTCAAGATTTGAATTCAATCCTTTGCTATTCCCTTTTAAACTTACCCTCTCTTACGTTGATGTCCGCGTCTTTCATCAACTCACAGACTTGATTTCAAGTCTTGACCAATGTAAAAGGGGTCAAATTCTTCCCTTTACACATTATTCTCTCCATTATTTTTTTTAAGTTCCCACCCTGACATATCATAAAACATGCATAAAAATGACTCATATTTTTTGAGGGTTCACAAGATCTTGGAAGCATGAGAATCTGCAGTTCAGTTAGCATATTGCTTTCAAAGATTTTTTTTCTTCACAGTGTAAATTGAAGCAGAGCTGCCGCGCTCTCTCGGGCGTATTCATGTTGAAATAGTTTTCCAAAAATTTACAACAGAATACTCGATAATTTGGTCATTAAAAAAAGGCGAGTCTTTGCATTCATCCTCCGGGAATACTTATTTACCTCTTCAAATTCGAGAAGGAATCGCTCTAAAGCAACTTTAAGGTCTAAAAACTCTTAAGTTTTAAGCATCAATGATAAGTTAACAATGCATAGTAAGCCATCTTGTAGCTGCCGGAGATGTAATTTTTTTCGTGGAAAAGTTAAAAAGATTGCTGGAACTCTATTAATTGGGCTGAGCTTTTTCGACTTTTTGACAAATTCTTATATTCCTATATCTCTTGAAACTATTTCGAATTAATCAGGCAAACAACTTTTCCTGCTTTTAAAACCAGTGCAGATAAATGGTATATGCATGATACAATTATACAAGGTAGGAGCGACAACTGGATATTTTCTCACTAGTGTCTTGCACCGACTGTCATTTGCCGGTATATTTTACTTTCTATTTTCTTTTTTACTTTTTTCGTTCTCTATTTTATACTATTTTTCACAGTTGATGCAAGACAAGACAACTGTAACTCCTACCTGTATAATTGTATCATGGGTAGATGCATTTAATCAGAATCAAGTTATGGGCTTGTTGAATATACACATCCCTTTCTTAGATATCTAGAATCAATGAAACACCAATTCAACGAGCAATTGTAAAAGATTACAAAAAAGTGATGTCATCAAGTTTTGACTGCTGCAGTCGTCAAAATATGGAAGCTATCTTAAAATTTTATAGAAAACGTTGCCTCTGAGTATTAATGACTTCTCTTATTTCTTAGTGTTGAAAATCTCCTTCAAAAAAATTTAAAAATTGGATACTTCATGTCGAATTTCTTTTTGTTTTTCATTCCACTTGAAATGTAATCAGCTGTTATCGAGGCTTGCAAGAAATTGACAATTCATCAATACTTATACCATAAAAGTTGTTGTTATTGGTAGAGAAGTTTGTGGATGGAAGATTACTTAAGTATAACTTGCATTAACTGAAGTATAGGCATTACACTTGCATCAGATTCTACATTCACATGTTTTTACAGCATTCCACCACGCTTAGAACATTCTACACCTGTTTCACTCGACTGCCACTTCTAAAAAATTATCTCATTTCGAACCAAGCATACTTGACTGAATGGGTTCAGCACCTAAAATCTTTGATTCAAAAAAACTTTGAAAAAAAAACATTCTACACATATTTCGCTTGGGATTTAATAGTTATTAATTTAAGAGCATTGCACAAAACAAAATCAAACCGATAGTGTCATATATTGGAAGAATTATAGTTGTTAGTTGACATATATTTTATTATTTATAATAGATAAAATACCTAATTTTGATATTATACAAAAATATTTAACAATTAAAATAAAATCTATTTATTTCGATTATTATTCCTCAAACAAAATAATATAATTATTACGAAAAATGTTCGTTGAAACCATGGTGGAATAAATAAGGTTGTCGCATGGGTGAGAGCGAGTTCCCATAAATGTCAAATAGAAGTTGACAGCTCATACAAAATCTGAAAACGAAAATTGATAACATGAAAAGCCGATGAAGTTGTTGTTGTTGCTTTTCATTGATTTTGACAATTATGGGTACTGTGAAGAGAGTACGATCAGCCACGAGACAACCTTATTTATTCAACTATGGTTGAAACAATATATTACTTTTTTCATAGTATAATAATAGAGGCAGATGCAGCGCTGGCTATGCTATCTTCATTATTTACTATGTTTCCATGGCGAGTTAACGAGTAATAGGCAGCCTTGGTAGTCGAGTTGGTAGCGTGCTTGACTGCCACCCCAGAGGTCCCGGGTTCGATTCCCGGCCAGGCCATGGTCCTTCGCTTTAAACCTTTCATAATTTTCTTTCCTCATTTCTATTCAACTGAAATTAAAAATTCATCAATATTTACGACATGAAGTTGTAGTTGATGGTAGAGAAGTTTGTGGATGAGATTGCCTTATAACTTGAATTGACTGAGGTAAAGGCATAACACTTGCCTCTGATTCAAATTCACATGTTTCTTCGGCTTTCCACCACGCTTAGAACATCCTACACATGTTTCAATTGATTGACCTTTCCTTCCCACTAATCTATCACCCCATTTCGAACCAAGGCAGACTTGACTGAAAAGGTATTCCACCTGAAATCCTTGGTTCAAAGCTAAAAAATAAAAAAAAAAAAAAAAATGTTTCCATGGCGAGTTAACTCGGGGTTTACTCGGGGTTAACTCGCTATGGAAACGCGAGTTGAGTTGAGTTTCGTTAAATCAACGAAACTCCACGAAACTCCACGAAACTTGTAAGATTTAACTGGGTTCTATCTGTCAAAGTGAATGCTGCCATTTAGTATACATTTCGCTAGTAAAACAATAACAAAAATGCAAATGAAATTGACAAGTTCGACTCAACTCGATGCTGTGCATGGAAACACTATCGAGTTAGCGACGCCATTTTCTTAACTCGACGAAAACCCTAACCCCGAGTTAACTCGCCATGGAAACATAGTAATTGTCAGAATCAAGTGTGTGTCGAATATTTACTTACTGCTGTTGCGCTCCCTACTTGCAGTTAACAGTTTTTTATTTAATTTTAAATGATGTTTGCCTGGAAGGAATTTTAAATTATTTTAATATCAATAAAACACAAAAAAAAACAATTTTTTACAATTTTTGATTAAAACAACAAGACAGCTTAAACTGTTTAACTTTGCTTACATTTCGTCAATTCTATTTTTCTCATAGCTTTGAGATTTTGTATGAGTTGTCAATTTCATTTAGACATTCGTGGCAGTTGGCTCTCATCTAGTACACCTACCTTTATAATTATACTAGGGGTATTCAGGATTCAGTGCACTTGCTTATGCACTTGAGGTCTTGTGCACTTTACAAAAACAAAATACGCGTCCCTCAAAAATCTGCACATCAGCATTTCTATTATAGCCTTAACATTTGAGTTTATATACCAATTACTTGATAAATTATTTTATGGATATAATGCAAAATGCATTATTCGACTATTTATTTGACTCGAAAATAAAAATATATAAATATTTCGTAAAAAGCAAACAAATTTTTCTTCGTATATGCTTAGAAATTAGCATAACCTATATGACCCAAATACATAATTGGGTACTAGGTATCTTGAACAAAATATATTGTTCAGCAAGTGCACTGAATCGTAACCTGTTCGTTTTACAAAATAAGTCCATAAGTTCACTCTACTCTCTACCGCCACGTAATGGTAACGCTGTAGATAAATAGCTTTATAAATAGCTTATAAAATTTTTCGAGTCTTATTATGTTTCTTATTAATGACCGCTATTTTGTGGGTTTTATATTTTACTGACAAAATAGAGGTCATTCTTAATTTTTATTATTTTGCTTTCCGAAACCTTTAGTTTTTAGATTTATTTTTTGCTCACAAAATAACGCTTATTTATTTAATTTAGTATTTTTGAGTTACATATTTTTAGATCTACAGTTTTCTGAATTATTTCAGGCCAAAATATTTTAATGTCTTTGAGTCATTCTAGCTATCACTCGGATAAAGAGGAAAACAAACTGTTATCATTACTTTTTTAAAGATAAGTTGTAAAAGTATCATGTTGTCCCATTCAGCAAAACATTTTATTTTTAAGGCAGTTTTTGATTTTACCCTACTAATTTTTAACACCAATAATGTTTTTCAGTGGATAAAAAAACTTACGCTATAGGTGATAGGTGATAAGTATAGGTGATACAATATTTAATCTTTGAAATAAATATTTAAAAATGTTAAAAAAATTGTAGATAATTCTTTTACAAATTTATTCTAATTTGGTTATTTCTCCAAAAAATATTGGAGATGGTCAAACTTGTAGAATTGAATTAATTATATATCTTTATAAGCTAAATATATTCTTTTATAGAATAGAGCTAGTTATAATTCCATATAATTTAATTATTGAATATGTTTTAGTTTCTTCAACATTATAATTATGTTAACCGCCAGACTGAACTTTTGTAACTCTTTGTTTATTAATTAAATAGCTGACTCGGATACAGATGCTGATGAGGATGAAGGAAAAGTTGATGGAATCGACAAAGATACAAGTAACGAAAGATTTAAAACTGAGGATGAACTCAATATAGAAGAATGTAAGGTATCTGAGACGGATTGTGAAATATCTCTTTCATCAATTCGAGCAAAGAATGTATCGCTTCTGCAAAATCAGTGAGTGATAACTTAGTCAAAACCTCCAAAATTAAAGTTATAAACATTTTCTTTTTTAGGGAAATATCAACTAGTCAACAAAACTTCTTTCTAATGCTTGACAAAAAAATAGAAGAGGTAAGCATAAAATAACCTAGGACGCTAATTGATAAAATTCGGATTAGTGCTAAGATGAACAAAGCTTACCTTGTATTGCTACGTTAGAGATATTTTGTGGTTATTTATTGTTAAATTTTTCTAAAATAAAACGAAATATTTTTATCTTGTACTTTAAAGTAAAAACAATTTAATAGTTCAAATAGCATGTTTAGTAACTCAAATATTTGAAGAATCTGAGTCAAAGCTTTTATAACGCTATTATATGCAATTTCGTACTTTTCTTACTGCCATTGAGCTGAAAGCCCTGGTAGCTATTTTATAGTTATAGTTCTTATTATTATTATTTTTATCATTATCATTATTATTATCATTATCATTATCATCATTATTATTATTATTATTATTATTATTATTATTATTATTATTATTATTATTATTATTATTATTATTATTATTATTATTATTATTATTATTATCATTATTATTATTATTATTATTATTATTATTATTATTATTATTATTATT